>BGPR01000014.1:767343-871475 GCA_013235015.1 Araneus ventricosus
GCCCCTTCACAAAATTGAAATTCGTAAAAACGGCCCCTTCACAAAATGTGAAACTCGTAAAAAAAGGCCCTTTTACAAAATTTCATTTTATAAAAATGATCCCTTTTTAAAATTTTTCCACGGCCAAACAACGATTCTCGAACGATTTTTTAAAAATCTGACTTCTTTTTTTAAAAGTTTTTGAATGAGGCATTGCACAAAATATATATACGAGTATTTTTTTTTCCAGTATTATATCAAATTACTGCATATATTTGGTTCAATGAAACACTTCTTATATTAAATGTAAAATATAGATATATGACTGCTACAATTGAAGATTTTACATGATAAAAAGTTTTTTCACAAATATTTTTATTTTTCACAAAAATAATTTTTTTTTTCACGTATATATTTTTTTTCTCACAAAAATGGGCCCCTGAAAAAAAACCTGGATCGACCCCTGGAAGTACGATTTAGAAGTACAACAATAAATAATTAGCGATATCATGCTGAGCATAATACTAACCAATATTGACGCATTTTGCTTGATTGAAAAATTAACTGCTTTCGTTATCTTACGACAGAAAACCTTTTTTTAGTTTAAACCTTCTTGTAGTTTAAATCAACTCTTGCATACCTGAGAAACTAAAAGCCGAAGAGCACAGGAAAATGGCTTCCTTTTCAAGTACTTATTTGATTATCGATATTCTTATTAAAAAGAATTTCCTGTTTATCTTTAATTCCCTTTTCTCGTGTTTCAGCTTTAGCAAATGTTTAAAACTGTAAAGATTTGAGGCATACTAACTCTTATATATGTGTATAATTTTTTTTTTCACGTAACAGAAACAAGACAAAACTTGCTGCTTGCTAAAAGAGGCTGCATCAAAACCTAAATAACATAAAACACACCAACATTGCATTTCAGTGGAAACAAGAAGTTAGTATTTTATATGATACAATGTATAACAAATCCATGAAACAAAAGAAATCCGACTTTGATAAAATTGTCCATTTCGACAGATTATGAAATTAACATATAATATGCAAAAGTACAAGTGGAACTTTTTGATTTGCATTTCTGGAATTTATGAGTTGCTTGTGATAGAAATATCTTAATAGCTCCCTTTATCGGTGAAATCTCATTGGTACTAATTTAAAAGCGGCTTAAGTTGCGAGCTTGCTCAGATAAGGGAAAGAGTTAGAGTCGTAAGTTACGCAATCGGAGCTTAAAAAGTAAATTTATTTATCTTATGAAAGTGGCCGCTTATCGGAATTTATTACTTGCATGACAGTCATTGAAAATCTCTCCCTAAAATCAGAATTTTTGCAATTCGTTCTGTTCTCCGTAACAAAGCATCAGTTGAAGAGCTTTTATGCGTGGCTGAAAATGGCGTGTAAAGTATTGCATGGTAGGATTTAATGGGAAAAAAGTCCTGACCACACACACCACCACTTTAGTTGAAGCTGCTATCTTGTGTTGGAGTATGTGCGAGAAAATATTATCTATATTCCTCTAAACTGAACTGATAAGATTGTTAAGCTCGTTCTCTCGGAAAGCGCTATCTGCTTGTTGACTTTTCTGTATTC
This sequence comes from Araneus ventricosus, assembly GCA_013235015.1. Lineage (NCBI taxonomy): Eukaryota > Metazoa > Arthropoda > Arachnida > Araneae > Araneidae > Araneus > Araneus ventricosus. Next base: position 768,913 of record BGPR01000014.1, read on the forward strand.
GCACTGCATGCGAGTTTTGGCCTGTAAAGACTTGGACTCAATTTAATAGGCGTAATAAGTCTTGCAGTCCTAATGAAAAATGAAGGAACGGAATCTATCTGCATTTTGATAAGTTTTAAAAAATAAAATGGATAAATAACCTTTCACTTTGTCACTTTTCCATGTCGTATAAAAGCAAACACTTCTGGTTAGTTGCTTTTTTTTGTTTTTTTAGACTTATGTGCTATATATTTGTTGCTTTTTCAGTGATATAGTTTTATTTCTCTTTCACTCGCATCTTTTCTTCTTGTGTGTGTTTGCGCGCGAAAATCCTGCTTCGTTCTAAATTTTGAGTCCTCTAATTGCACTTAATATGACTGTTTCAACATTCCATTACTTTTGTGAATTCTAGATCAAACATAATGCAACTGAATTTTGAAACATTTTTTCGAGCAGCGTACCCAAATATTGTGTTCAGCTGTGGTAAAAATGGCAGACGTTTTACACACACGACTTCTTTGTGCAAAAATTTATACAAAATATCCTTTTGAGATTTACTTTTCGAACTTCTTTGGATTTTTGAAATTAATATGCAGTAAAACCTGTACTGAACGGAATCTAAAGGGACTAGAAAAATGTTCCGTTTTAGATAGGATTTCGACGGCACCAAATATTTTTTCCTCTTAAGACGGGATTCCGCTTCTTACAGTGTCCGTTTTAAACAGGTTTTACTGTATTACGATTTTCACTTATAACAAATTTAAAGGAAATGAGAAGAAAATGAAGTAAACCGACCTTCAAATAGAACCGTTGTGTTTTGTGAATGGTGCGGATTAGATGACCATTTTTAGTGAGAGCTGCGTTGTTTTCTAGCGATTGAACGTCTTCAGTGCTATAATATATTTTGAGGAGGTCGATTTAGAAATGAAAATTCTGACCATTTTGTCTTGTGCACCATTTCTATTCTTTCCGTCAGAATTCAGTCCAACTATTTGTATTCCCCTCCCACGTATAAATGTTGATATCCAAGCTTTGTGGAGCTAGCTATACGGACCGGTTGATCCCGTCCGTCGATTTGTCAACCCCCCTTCCCCTTCCCCAAAAGCTAATCTCTCAATATTGACTGAGTCTTGCCGGAGGGGGTGCCCTGATTGTGTTTCGTGGGGGGCGATGCCGGATTTCTCTGCGTAAACAAATGAGCCAGATACCCAGGAACACCTGGGTCTTGGGTAACCTGGCTTTGTGCATGGAGCGGGAAGGCCCAGAGACAATGTTTCCACTAAGCCCAAGAGCAATCAAGGAATCCAGGATTTCTGTCCGGCAGAAGTTTTGAATCCACATCACCCTCTCTGTAGGCCCTGACGTGAAAGAAAAATGGACTTCCACTCGGCTAGAAGTTTAATTTTGAATTCTCTGCGCCTGTTCGAAATCGTGGCTATTTCAATAAAATTGATTTGATTTCGTGCTTTGTTTAAGTGATAATCATTCCAAATTTCTGGACGGATTCGTCTAATTCGTTTAATATGAGATATTTGGCAAAAATGAAATACATTGCCTTTTGTTTTATCTTCGAAATTGGCTTTTCTAAAGAACTTCTGATTTACTTTTTCCTATTTAAGAAATGTTGCAAAATGATTTGCAACCACGGTAACTTTCCTATTTATTATTAAAATTCTTTATTTATATTCTCATTAATATAGCATACGTGTTTCTTTTCTGTTATGCTTTTTTTAAACTAGGAATTTGTATTCTATTTTCCCGTTCGATTTGAAAGACTGAAAAAAGTTTTGCAGATCCCCCCCCCCATAAAAACTATTTTGAGCCACCTTTTAAGGCGTTGAATGAATAGGTACCCCTTCCCCTCCCTTGGGGGAATAATACTTCACCCATAGAGCAATTTATTAGTGGTCCCATACGTCAACGATTTTCTGGAATTTGAAATGATTGCTAATCACGTCGTGTCATTTTTCCCTTTTTAAATAAACTGCCGAGATGATCTGCAGGCCCGTGAAACTCATTAAGATCAAAGAAAATACAACGACGCTGTGTTCAGCATTTCAACTGCAGGGCGAAACAGCTGTAATTCAGATGATTCTAAAAAACTTAAATAAACGAATGAACCAATTAAAATGATGCGCATTTGAGAAGTTCGACACACAAAAATGTTTCAAACCTCCTACACTGAAAATTAGGAAGAGATGAGATCGTCATCGCATGTTACTGCTTGTCGTTTTGCTTAATATTTTCTTTTGAGCTAGATTTTCTCTGCAACTTAATATTCAAAATTTAACTTCAGTCACGCGAAAACATTAGTTTTTGCTATTACTCTTTGAAGAGAATTTTAATTTTGCAGAGAAGTCTTCCGGAAGTGGTTTATTTAGAGCTATTAAAATTATACAAGGATAACGAATGCATTGCTGCTGTATTTAAATAAATTGTTGTGTAATGAAAATGGGAGATGGCTTGATGCTCAATCGTATTTAATACATTATTTCTTTTACTAGTTGTTTATAAAAAAATTAATAAAAATGGACACGTCATATTGATATAGTTTTTAATATATCCGAATCTTTGAAACAGTAGTTCTGGATTAAGGCGTCTATCTATATATTCGGAAATAGTCAAAGCTGAAGTGAATGAGAGAATGTCTTGCGAATTGCAATGAAGTTACTTTAAATTTTATATTTTTATAAAAATGGAGAGATTATCTAATCGTGGATATCTGATTCTGCATTTTATTCATCATAGTGTTAAGGATCGGATGAATTTTAGAATGTCAACGAACTCGAAGCACCTCTCGTCTGTCTGTCAACCGGAACCCGCAAATTCGCTTATTAAAAGCAGATGGCTACGAATATGTATATTTTTTCTTGATTAATGAGCAAGCAATCCTTAATGGAAATTTAATAGATTGTAAATAATAGTAGCATAAGTAATTAGTGTTGTGATTTATAACGTAGTTACAAGTGGATTTCAGTCTCCACTTGGTGGACAAAATAGTTTCGAATTTTAGTTATGCTAATCGCAATCAATGCATTCTCGTTTAAACGCTTTGCGGACATATTATTATACTGCCTATTAGTCTTGTCACGACATGATTAATTTCATTCTGCGTTATAAATTAGCTTGACTTATAAAATTGGTATCCATATTCGAGCTGGGACCGTTTTATTTGGGATTTCTGAAAGCAATGGTTGACAGAAGTTCCTTTGATGATTCTAAAATTACGATTCCCTTCCGATTCTATTGCAATGAATGAAGGCTATTTTTAATACCTTTTCAAATGTAATGGAATGGCAAGAGCGTTTGATTGAAAGTAAGCGTTAAAAGAGTGCGATAAGATCTCCACTTGGCGACGATTCTAGTGATATTTCGCGGGAATAATCCGGCGAACCATTTGTTTCCTTTTGTCTCCATTGTAGGATTATCACCAAATTGTTATGTTCAAGCTGCGATGGATGTTTTTTTTTTTCAATTCAATTTACAATTGATTGCGTTTCTATAAAACAATTTCCTTGTTCCTGCTGTGTTGCTCTCTCTTGTACATGCGTTTTCTTTCTTTCTTTTTTCTTTTGTTTTTCTAATAGCATATTTTTCCTCTTTTTAGGTAAATACCATTTCTGTTCGCATTGTTTTCTTGAAGACAAAGAAGGTAAGCTGTCTTTATGCATAAATACTCTTTTGTTGCCATCAGAGATGGATCTGATGGTTTGTCACTGTGTTGGATATATATTAAATTCAAATTATGGGCCCCTTAGAAAATTTATTCCTAGAAATTTTCCGAATGGCAGTTGAACGGATATTTCACAGTAAAATTATTACAGTAAAGTTAACTAATATATTGTGCATTTGTTTTCGGAACATATAAATTTGTTTACTACAAAACATTAAGTTAAGTAAACATATTGAAATTTTTTTATCGCTTTGGAAGCAATTTGGATAACTAAAATAGATATATTGGTAAAAAATAAAGTCTTGGTTCACCCGCAGTTCTGAATGTTGTTCATTTTATTATTTTAATTCCTTTTTACTTTCTCGTATACGAAGTATACAAAGAGAAAGTATTGTAATCGTCAAAAAATTCGAACTCGAGATTTTGACGAATCTCCAGGTTTTAGACCTCCCTGAGTCCGAAAAACACAATTTTGGAATTATGTCTGTGTGTCTGCCTGTGAACACGATAACTCGAAAACTATTCTAATTCTGCTCGGATTATTTTATTTCTGTTTTGTCGTTTCAACGTGTGCTGTACAAAACTTGTTGCGTTCTGGGAATAAGCAGATTCGAAATTTTTATCCGAGCGAGTTTGCGGGGAACTGACTTAATTTCGCTTATTTTTTGTCTCCACTGCGCTAGGGGTTTTAGCTTATTTTTTGTCCCTACATGTGTTAGGAGTATACGAGAAAGTTTAGGGGAGACCACTCCCGCTGGTTCTTATTCGCTTTATTATTTGTAAGGAATTCTCATTTTCCTTTTGTGATTTTAAGCTTGTCGGTATTTTTAATTAATCAAGTGGTAATCTGTATCATATAGCCCCTTTGGGATAATTAAGAAGAGGCTAATTTGTTCTAATATTTGTCTACGAATGTTTTCTCTCAAATGTTCCTATATATAAAAAGATCGCTATTTTATGTACTGGCTTCTAATTTTTATCATCCTCTTATTTTTAAAATTAGCGTCATTTTTATTCGTTTTTTAATAACTAGATTGTCGGCTGAATTCAGATTATATAGTTTTTAAGACTGAAATGTATATATTGAGGTGTTTAACCATTCTGAGAACTACTTTGTAATTGCAACGCATTTAAGAAAAATCTCGGATTTCCATCTTTTTCAGTAGTTTTATTTTGTAAGAGATTCTTACGTTTTGTATTTTATTTTATTCGAAAAAATAGTGTTATATTAAGAAGTGTTTGAATAAGAAAAAGCAAGTATGAAAACATCTGTTTCCAGATTACTAAATAATCTAGAGTATATATATATATAATATACACAGTCGACGCTCGTTATAACGACGACACATTATAAAGACCATTCCATTATAACGACTAGTGATAAAATCCCCAACTGTGTTTCCCTATGCACTATGTTATTTTACTTCCGGTATAACGACCGTACAGTGTCGTCTAATCCCAATACAACGTTCGAATTCACTTTACACTCTTCCCGGTATTTTTCCAAAAAGAACATGTTTTTAAACGTAAATGACATTGATTATTGTATTGTCAAGCTTCGTAGATGTTGAGTCTTCAGTGTTCCAGTTCAACTTTGACAGTGGGGGAGGGGAGAATTAGCACTCATCACAGCGCGGAAATTAGAATATTCTACAATAAAAAAAAAAAGGTTCAAGTGCTATTGAGACTTTAAAATGTTTTTTTTTTGAAAGGCAGAACATTATTTATCATCTTTAACTGAAATGGAAAATTAAGTTTTGCAAAAAGCACATATGCAGAAAAGACAAACCATTTCTGATTTTTTCTTTAGAAAATAAATGTTTTGTGAGTATATAAAAACCTTTATTTTCTATTTTAAAATCTGTTTTAAAAATATATTTTTAATTGATAAAATTTTATTTTTAATACCAATGATAAAAAATAAGTTGAATATTTAGTTGGAATCTCTTTAAAAATAGCCTATAAGGAACTGCTGAGCGTGCATGTGTACAGTTTTTACTTATATCCACTATAGCGACCACTCGTTATAAAAAAAACCTTTTGCTGTGGGACGCAGAGGGTCGTTATAGCGAGCGTCGACTGTATATATATTGGATTTCTCGAAAATATTTGAAGGATCTCTTCATTTGTCAGTCTCGTTCTTTTCTTTCATATTTAGTGATGAGTGACTGTTTGTTTGGCGTATAAAATTTATTATTTAACGTCTTAAGTAATGCTTCAATTACTTTTACTTACCTTTTCACTTAAAAAAAATATCCATATGTGAGCGAGAAATTTTATTCTTCCAATTGTCAGTGGTTGGTTCAGCTGTAAAATGGCTGAAGTAGGTACTGAGAAATTGCCTAAATACTTCTACTATGGCTGGAAGAACGGTGACGCATACAAATATCACATTTGGGCAATTTCTGTTACGCATTATCAAACTCGTTTTGTATATAACATATACTTTTAAATAAACCACTAATTTTAAAGTACATGTATGAAAAAGTTTGGAGGGAGGGAGACATCTGACCACAATGCATATTCTAAAAAAAGCGCGTCGAACGTGCTAGGGAGTGTTTATTTTGCCGTAAAAATCACACTTGATCGCACATTTTCCGTGAAAACTCAAAACAAGATATTATATAAAAAAAAAATTGCATGCGGTCTTTCCTCGAATTTTACGAGTGAAACAGTTCTGTAATGCGGCAGGCTTTTTGAATGCAGAGGAGGACGCGCCCCCGCCCCGCCCTTGCCCTCATTGGCGATATTTTAAGAAAGACTAAATAGAAACCGCTAAACAAGAAACCAAAATAATTCCCGTAATAGGGAGAATAAACTAGACTGGCAAAAACACGCAAATGATATTTTAACAAATAATAACAGTTTATTGAATTGTAGAGATTTTGCACATTTTCTTTCTTTTTCCCCTCAATAGTTCTTAAAAGAAATAAGAACACGAATTCAGACACACAGGAAAATTTTTAAATTGTTGAAGCAAACGTGATTTATACCAAATGATTTTAAATTTCAAATGAAGTCTTGCATTTGCATACTTTTGATCGGAAGGCTGGCAATAGATGGCTAATCGAAACAACTCGATTAGATTTGAGTATATTATATTTCACCCCTTTTATTTTGGTGCTCTTTTTCGCATGTTTTTATTATTAGGGTTAGTCTTCCTTTTGACTTATTATTTTTTTTTTGTTTCTAGCATTTAAAAAAAAAAAAATCGACTGGAAGTTGTCTCTGCGAACCGGCCGTTGGTATTGAGGGGCGTAGACTTACTTACCTTATTCAACTGTGACTTTCTGTGACTAAAGTTGTTCTATGTGACTAAAGTAGCTCTATGTGACTTTGACCTATGCTCTATGACCTTTCTCTGTTAAGGCTGTCTTCGCGAAAAAATGAAGCGAAGGGCTCCACCGAACCCATCTTTTGGGGTAGAAAAAATTTGCTGATGATTACAAAATTTCATATGATTGTTACAGAAATATTATTCTACAATTAGTTGAAAGCCGTTTCTGTATAAAAATTATACGAAGGTCAAAATAAATACGCAAAGATGGATACAATTAATAATTACGAATGTATATTTCTTTTAGGAAAAAAACGTTTAACTACTTTGAAACTCTGTGGAGACCTACAAAGTACTTTTTACCCCAATATATTGCAGTATTTTGTTTGCATTGATACTTCATTATATTTATAAACCGAATAAATATATTGAAATCATTAAAATACTCTTTTTTGTTCGCTAGAGGGCACTGCATCTGATTCAGTCGAATCAGCGAAGAAGTGAAATTTTCATGTTTGGCGGTTTTTTCACTTGACGGTTTGATACCTACTAGATTTCCCTTCGCCAATTTAAAATATAGAAACCCTGTTTAACCACATGGGGTTAACGCTGAAAAGGGACTGGCTTTTTTCTGGGATGTGTATGCTTGAGAGTAATTGATCCTGGTTTCATTGTTGTGAAAAAGGGCTTCTGTTTGTATTTACGTGGGTCTCCACACCACACCTCAGCCACAACCTCGGTTGAGTCTCAGCGCGATTTTATTGGCTATTATTGAAACAATATTTGTTAGATAATCTGATATATTCCGAAACGTAATTAATAACTCGTACGCAGTTATACAATTAAGAGCTAAGGTAATTTTAGTTTTCCCTGTTGATGTGACTTTCAAATAAAAACTGAGCTAGTTCCAATCAGTTGCACTCTCATATAATGCAATAATTCATTTTAGAAAAATGTAGTATCATAATTTCTTCTATTATTATTCAGGATGTTAACAATTTTATTACTTTTTATTCAAATTCAACGAATATTACATACAAAATTATTACTTAGGTCGTTAAAAATTGTGATAGACTCTCAATCGTCAAAATTAAGCGTACTCAAATAGTTTTTCCTATTTAAGAAATTTTATTTTGACAATAGGATACTTATTGGAGTTATACATTTTTTGAACTTCAACCCGAGATAGGAGGAGCGATGACGTGCCGCGTATGTGTACTCATATGGAATCAAAATTTGATTAAATTAATCAATTGACAAATTAATTTTGAAAACATCAAAACACTGTACTGTCATCGATAGTACAAAATTTTAAATCTCTTAATTCAGTCGTAGGTTAAAAGGACGAAGCTGGTACGGTTAGTACATCTGAAATAGGAATGGCAGTTCTTTGTCATCTGCATCCGTTAGGCAATGCAATATAGTCCATAATATAACTTCGAAACTCCTTGAATCCTCGTTCATCCAGAAATTCAGATTGACTATTATGGAATTCTTGTAATATTCTCATTTACTTGTTATAAAACTCCACTAGTCAATTTTATGAAGAAAAAAAAACTTACTGAATTGTGCTTAAACTTTTACATAATGTAGTTAATTTCTACTGAAAAATAACTAATTGGGAATATCAGTATATAATATCAGATATCACATTTCAGTCATCGGTATATAATATCAGAGTAGAAGTATCAGTATCGTCTTGCCTGTAAATCCCGTATTGCCGTCTGATTTTTTTTTTTTTTTAACGTAGGACTACGTTTCTCCCATTGGGGTCTCAGGAAGGAATTTGATTCACATGCCAAAACGACACAAAAAACGTTGTGTGGGAGATCCTCTATATCTCGATAAATACAAATGTTAAAATGTAACTGATGTCTTATTTTAGAGATAAAGGGTAGCAACAGAAGTTAGAAAAAAAATTGAAAATCGGAATTGTAGTTTTGCGACTAGTGAGTCGCAAAGTTGGGCAAAAATACGCATGAATTGGTGATGCGATCCTCTATATCTCGGTAACTACATATGTTGAAAACACAACTAATGTCTTATTTTAGTTCGATGAAGAGTTTCATATAGTTAAAGATGTTCCAATTATTGTCATGGGTGACTTTAATGTAGATGTCAAAAGGAATGAGAAAGCATTCGGTTTCATGAAGAAGCATTTAGATTTGAACATGGTGCCAACAAATTATCCTAATATTCTGGGAAATTCATATAATGATTCAACTTTTACAAGAAACATAAGTCCCGAATTATTAAATTATGCATGTTACTTTTCATATAATCGACCGATCCTACACACAATTGTAACATATCCACGCACGATTAAAGAATTCAAAACAAAAGAATTGACATTGTAATATATTTTATGAAGAAATAAAACAATTTTCATTGTAACCTTAGTTTCATTTTATTTCGCCAATTTAACATACATTAGCATTTCAGAAAAACCAAAGAGAATTGAGAGTAACTTCGAGAAATAAAAGAAAATAGAGTGTAACTTCGAGAAACAAAAGAGAATCACGAGTAACTTCGAGAAACAAAAGACTATCGCGAGTAACTTCGAGAAACAAAACACTATCGCGAGTAACAAATAGAAACCGATAAACAAAAGAGTCACGCGAGTAAAGTAGTCCTACGCCTTTAACATCAGCGGCTGTTTGAAAAATACAGTTTCTTGTCATTTTTTTTGTCCCGACTTGAAAACATTTCCTATTTTTTACTTATCCGTAATCAACAATACTAAATAGAAACTTAAGTAGATTTAATTTTATTAAAAATAACTTCTGAAAAATCCTTTATCTCAAATTTTAATTCGTATGAAATGTCACTCCAGTTTTGAAAACATAGATGAATCTGTCTAAAAAAATTAGTGGAAAAATATATTGTTTATATTTTCGCCTTCATTCTGATCTTTCTTTTAAAAATTTTTTCTGTATTTATACTGGCGGGAACCTTATGTTTTAGATACTTAAGCTATGGCCCGGAGAAAAAAAATAATTAGATAAATAACACTTTTAGCAACTTTTGAAAGAAAAAATTTAAAAAGTATTTCGATGTAATAGAGTTGGATGATGTGTGGCTAAGAATATATAACCATGAGCTGTGTAAGTGTTTGAACTATACTTATGTTATTAAATTTATAAAATTACACAGGATAGGATGGGCAGGTCATATTATTTGTGTGCCAATTAAGTGCACACCTAAAAGGTTCTTTATTGCAAAACCAATAGATAAGCGTCATACGTCATAACTAGCCACGCGCCTTATAGACGTGAAACTTTCCTCCACCTCTCCAACGTCTAAATTATTTAGGGTTGAAGTTAAAAAAATATATTCTCTATAGTCAAAATAATCTTTTTTAAATTAGGAAAACCTATTAGAGTATGATAACTTTTGATTTTACGTTCATCGCATTGATTAATATTATAATTATTATGATTTAATGTACATAACTGGATAAAACTTTGCAATATGGAAGTTACTCCAAAATGTTCATATAGAGATATAAGTGCTATCGCAAAATATTACAGAAGAAAATTGTGATACTATATTAGCGTGAACTTCAAATTTTAATGGAATAATTCTCTAACACATTGTCAAGTATTCTATAAATTATATAAGTTTCGTATTATTTCGTGGAAAAATTTGTATATTATAAGCAAAAAAAAAAAAAAAAAAATGCGAAAAAATATGGGATTTTTAAAGAAAAACCATTAGTTAGCAAGTTTATTTACCAGAATAAACTTGCTATTTTTACAAAAATCCATGTAAGCAATGTGCACAGCAAATTAAACCATTGAAGAAATTTGTAAACCATTATCAGCCTTCTTATTTTGAAAGCCTAATTTTACAATATTTTCATAGTTTTAAAACATATGCAGTTGAAAAATAACATTAAGAATATATATATAAGTTATTTTTCAAAAAAATGTCTCCGAACACAGTCGGATACCTTAAATGCCCTCGTGACCGAATTTTCACAGTAAAATATGAATTAGAGTCTATTTTTTACATGGACGAAGTTTAAGGGCAGTTGGTCTAGTCTTTCCTGAGAAGCTCTAAAAAGTGTGAAAATCCGAAAGTGTCTGGATACTTTTGATCATATAAGTGTATCTTACAAATATTATCGTAAAGTTAAAAGAAATTTGGGTTGTGTTAAGAGGTGTGGAGCCTTGACATGAGAATTAAATCAAGAGAAGCTCTTCAATAATTTCAGAGCTGTGCGGAATGCAATTATATATTTTTGTTAAGTCCCCCCCCCCTCCCAAATGAGTGTTATTTTGGTTTTTAGCCAATTATTAAGCGTTTTAGTGGTTTGAATGCAGAAAAGCGAATTTGATTTTTTTTGGTTATAGATTGCTTTTAAAGAACACGAAATTCTAAACAAGGAAGGCTAATATTATTGATTTAAATTTTAATTCAGTACATTGTCATTCTAGAAGCATAAAATACTGTTATCAAAACATTATGATGGACTGAAAAACTAGCTTCAGAAAAATTTCTCAAACAATTTTCTGACGGAACGAGAATTTGACTGACCTGCTCTTAAACCACAGCCCGACCCTCTTGCCGTACCCTCAGGCGGAGGGGTTCTCCTCTTTTTTGTAATATGAAACTCTTTTTGTAATGTGAAAGAACTGTCCTTGCGGTTTTTTTATGAGGGTAGGGAACCCTTGAGTTATTTTCAGGTGCCAGAAAGTACCATTTATTTCCTTCTTGGCAAAAAGGCTGAAAATTTGATGAAAAAGATGACGTCACAGCCTAGTAAACTTCAGCGCCATCTCTTGGGAAAAGGCATTTTTTAAATTCTACGAAACAAGCCTTAAATGAAACTAAAACCAACTCAACTCAATTAAATAGATGGAAAGGACAGCTCAATTAAATTAACAATTGTTAATAATAATTAATGAAGGACAGTTGATTAATCGATTACTCAACTGTGACTTTCTGTGACTAAAGTAGCTCTATGTGACTTTGACCTATTACCTATGCTCTTATGACCTCTTTCTGTTAAATTAATTCATCTGGATGAATTATTAATCTGTTAAAATCCAGTTAATATACAGCTCACAACCGATGCGTGCGCGCGCATCGGCCGCTGTGACGTCATCAAAATTCTTTGTGATTTTCTCTAAATTTGCAACTCGACTGTGACTAAACCATAATTACAAATTCTAAAATTATTTTTGCAATCTTCATTGTCAACCTTTCTCTGTTAAATGAAACTAAAACCAACTCTCTGTTATTTCATTGTGGAGACTATAATCGTTTAACTTTACCACGAAATTCGATGCAATTCAACAATTCTTGAGTAATATTTCGTGTGAACCTAAGGTCGTTGAATGAATTGCCTAATGTTCTTGGATACTCTGCGTGCGCGCGCACCGGTCGCTGTGTCGTAAAATTTTTTAGTGATTTTCTCCAGCTTTGAGCTCGACTGTGACTAGATTTTGAAATTACCGTTTAAAGTTATTTTTGCAATCTTCAATGTCCACCTTTCTCTGTTAAATGAAACTAAAACCAACTCTATATGTTATTTGGTTGCGGACCTATAAGCGTTTAAAAATACCGTGAAAATCGTCATAATTTTTTCCTTTCCCGACACACCATTAGACCACTATGGAGAGACGTTAGTCTACGTCAAAATTGTCGTTTAAATAATAAGACCAGTTTCGATAAACATATGGATGTCACAAGAATTTGTTTCCAAAACCTATTTTAGAAAGTTTTTTTTTTCTCAAAATTGGCATTTTGCCTCTGTGCCTATTCAAATGAGAAATTTATTGTTTTTGATGTAAATTATGGAATTCGTGTATGATGCACCAATGAGGGATTAGTTCCCTTGTAAACTTCTCTTCGCAGTCGAGTCTCGCTCGTGGTATAAACCATTAATCTCCCTTGCAGCAGCATCGGCGGTAAACAACCCCTTTAACAAGTGTCTTTTTAAAAGTGCCCAATTGCTCCCCTAATCGTTTTTCAACACAAAGACACAAACGTGCCAGTGATTTTACAACTGGCGGGGCAAACAGCTCCTTTGCCCAGTGACACATTGAAAAGGTGAGATACCAATAGGGGCGCGCTACCTCTGCTACCTGTCTAACAGTACTATAACTTTTTAAAAGTGGTACCTGTGCTTGAGAGGGCCGGGAGGGGAGGAACAGTTTCCGAATGCCATCAATAACTCCAAAAGATCATTAATCAACTTTTTCTTCTTTTTTTCCCCCGTCCCTCCACTACGGAGGAGGTGCGGTGAGGGTACATTCGCAGAGCGTGCGGAAATACATTCAGTACTGACTTCTAATATTAAGGGATTTTTATATAGATCCCCCCCTCCTCTTCTCCTTCTGGGTCGAAATAGAAAGCTCCATTGCATCTTTAAAAGCCATATAAATGCTTTTGACAGATTATAAATATAGTACAATATGATACATATGTATTAGTGTCTTAACTATGGTTGGGATTTCTCCCCTTCTGATTTTCTTGCTGTGATGAAATATATCTCCCGCATCATTCTGCCTCTAAGAGTCCGCTCCATTTATTCGTGGCGGCGAGAACAAATTGGTGCGTTTGGGATATATCTGTTATCTGAAGTTTCTCGTGCTCCTGGAAATGGTGAAGTGATGACCCTAACTTGAAACCATCGTAGCGTCTGTGAGTTTTGGTATAAGGGTAGTAGGCAGGATTCAGAAATTAATTTACTCCTTTTACCATGATATTTAAATATTAAAGAGTTTGATTATTAGGTCTCCTATATTTACAATTAAATACTGAATCATTTTGTCTTTGCATGCAATATCAGGATTCGTACGCTCCTTGAAAACGATTTTCATTTTCAAGCACTATGGAAACTCCTTGAATTTGGGTTGTACTCCTTATAAACTCCTTGATTTTCAATTTTTAACATTTCTTTTATTGAATGTGTACTACGTTTCACCGATAGAAAGTATTCTAAATCGCCGCCGTATCAATTACCCAGTATTTTGCGTTGCTCTTTCAACGATTTGATGTTCATTTCCTAGCAGTGTCCAGAATTTAATAATTGGTTTTAAGTGCCACTCAGTAATAACCAAAACAATAGAATGGTGCAAATTGAGAATGTTATTTCTTTTGAATTATTCCGAAAAATTAGCTGTATTTCTTTAAATTATAACGTATGGTTTGTTGTAAAGGACATATATATTGTGCTGATTGAGTTAATAGACGATATTAATCAATTTTAGCTAAATTAGTTTTAATAATCAAGAAATTTTGTTAATTTTATTTTCTTCATATACTATTTTATAAGCAATGAAAATGCGAAAAACAGTTTCTAATATCTAAATCCATGTCTCTCTTGCACCTCTGTATTTTAAATACTGGATCACTGTGCTCTACATAAGGTGCGCAGTGAGGCATGGAAATTATTTAAGAATTTAAATTCTAAAAAAAAAATTAATGGAAATAGTTTTTTTATTTGAGACACGGTAAATCACGGTATGTAATGAACTTTTGGGGTAGTTGTATAATTTTATAAGAAATTGTCTGTCTAAGCGGCGCCACTCTACTTTCATATAAATAGATTTAACATGGCATTCTTGGATAAATCAGCTTAGTAAAAACTTTTAAAATAAATAAATAGAACCACATTTGAGTTATTAGCAGTGTTTTAAATACTCTTAATATAATTTTTGTGTACTTTTAAAATGGGAACCCTTTTTCATGCGTAAATATTGACTCCTTGAAAACTCCTTGATTTTTAGTTTAAAAAATCAGTAAGAACCCTGAATATACCTTTTTATAAAATTTCATTGCATCAAAACTTGGTTAGCAGCGCAGGTTTTTGTTGTAATGGGATGATCCAGTTATTTTTCTTTTTCTATACTTTTCTTTCATTTTGGTAACATTAAATATCGCGGAATAAGAGTCGTTGTAAGCAAGGGTTAAATTAATTAAAAAAATATTAAGATGCATTCGGGAGGACTCGCCAACTGCATTTACACGTTAAAAATAATATTTGAAATGGAAAAAAATGTGTGAGGTCTCTCTCTTCAATTCAAAAGGTTTTTTTAATATACTTTGCATCTTATGATTTATTTTTATTATTGTTTCCAAATATGTGGGAAGGCTTGAATAGCGTAAATATTTTAGGCATGATGAAAACTTCGGAATTCGTCTTCTGCCCTCAGCGAATATAATTGTAGCTTGACTTTTAAATATTAAATTCTTTTGCGTACACATGTACATCAAAATGCAATCCAGATGGCACGTACAGATTCCTCGAGACTGGACGTCTGCTTTCTTTAAGAGAGGATTCAATTCAATTCTTTTATAAAATATTTGTATTTGAAATATTTTTACCGTGAACATTTTTTATGATCTTTATGAAATCACGACACTCAGTTTTGCAAACACTGCAGGGTTCGTACGCGTCCTTACAAGTCCTTAAAAGTCCTTACTTTTACATTTAGTCCTTAAAAGTCCTTACAAATCCTTATTTTTATGCCCTATTTTTAAAAAGTCCTTGAAAGTCCTTACTTTTTACTCTGCTATTATTAAAAAATTTAAAATTTCACCGATTATCGTTTTTCTAATTCCTCCTTCTCGGCGGCTCTAATCTCGGTCGACGTGGCTCTCGCGGAATGGGGTGTGGGTGGGGGGACGACACTGCTCGCGTTCTACGAATCCATATCCATCGCATACACTTTGGGATATAAGGGAGGAGTTACAGATGGTCTTTATTGTTCTATGGTTCCATAGGAATGATTGTCAGAAGTGCTGTTACCATTTTTAGAACAGTATCAAAGTGATAAACCTTTACTTCCATTTTGTGCCAGTGATGTTTTTAAAACTTGTTAATGATTGCATTCAACATTTCAAAATTTTGAAACCAGAGAATGAAAGAATTGAGAAACCTGAGACTTTATGCAAATTCAACTTCAGTGACCCAAATTTGTATAATGATAAAAGTTAAGTGTATTTAGGATTTGCTGCAGAGCAACTAATAAAAGAAAAGATAAAAAAATAAGGAATTAGCAGACAAGGATGTTTTCACACTCAGACAGGATAGTCGGTAAAACATCACAACAATGATAAAACATTTCATGCAGAAATGTCCTGTGAATTACGCACTACTAAGACCTGCGATTTGCATTGATCCACGAGTAATGGCTGGATATCCCGAAAAAGCACAGGAAAAAATGGAAAAGGTATTGATTGTATTGTCGCAAAATAAACGTATTTTGGGCAAAGATTGCGACGAAATTTTGTTACTCTATGCAGATTTTCTGTTAAATATTGTAAGGCCAAATTCATTTGAATTTACTTCTTTCAATCCAAAGAGTGATTCCCTTGATAATTTTTTACAAACTTATTTTAGCAATAATTATTATGAAAAAGTTTGGAAGATTATCAAAATGGTATTAATATTGTCACATAGACAATGAGGTTTTTCGGTGAACAAGGCCCTGGAAATAGAAAATTTAGAAGATGCTTCATATATTTTCCAGCATGTAAATCATGAATTTATTAAGCTGTCTGGGGCTATTTATGACTTAAAAATTACTGAAGAAATGAGGACGGCTGCCACCTCAGCTAGAGCAAAATACATGCAGTATTTAGAAAGTGAAAGATCCAAAGAAAAGACTGAAACAAAACGACTGAAACGAAAAGCTCTAGAGGAGAAAATATATTTTTTAAAACAAAAGAAAATGTTCCTCCAAACGGACATGCACCAAACAAATGAGAAAGCAAATGATTTAGCTAATGAGGCTGAAAATTCAAATGACATAAATTTATTTATTTATCGCATGAACTAAGAAAAACAATTTCTGAAAAAGAAATTAAAATAAATACCTTGGATGTAAAATTGAATGAAAAAGTTTGGAATTAAAAGATATTTAATTTGATTACCAGTTTCATGGGTTTTTTTTTTTTCATCAATTTATTAACTCATATTTTTAGGAGTTTTGTTATGTTAAATTTATAATGTATCTTCTATGTTTTATATTATAATTTATCACCTAATAGGTTGAATTTGCAAAAATGAGACATTTTATTTAAAAATGCGTGCGACAATTCGTTACGTTTATTCAATTTAGAGGTCCTTATTTTTTGGTTTTTTTAGTCCTTAAAAGTCCTTGATAGTCCTTGATTTTCTTTTAAGGAAATGTGTACGAACCCTGCACTGGCTTGTAAAAATTTTCAGCTAGCATTGGTGAGTTTGTAATGGTAACTTTTTTGATTTTTAAGTTTCTCTTACGAACTTCCCTTTATGCTTTGGAAAGAGAATTTCCAAGAATCTTTTCCCCTCACGCATCCATTTGCCTGAGGAGTTTTTGGTGGACCCCCTGTCCGAGTTAAAAAAATAATAAAAAATAGCCAAAAAAAATATATTCCCGAAGTTCTTATCAAACATTCCGAAAAATATAAACAGTTTCAGTGAATCCTCGAAGGCTGGTGGGGAAAAAGTAAATAAAAAAATGTATTTTTTAAAAGACGCGCAGTGCAAAAAGTAGACGTCCAGGAAAAGTTCAGGCGTGTGGAAATCTGCAAATTCTCTCTTTTCCAAACTTTTTTCACCCTTACGTTTATATTTTTGTTTTGTTTACTTTTTTTCGCAGGGTTGATTCTAACCCTCCCCCGTCCCCTCCCTGCTGTCCGAGCGAAAAGACGGCCGTATAAAAATGAAGGAGCGGGAGGGAAAAAAAAATGTTTCTTTTGAAAGTCAACGGACTACTTTTTTTTCTTCCAACCTAACTTGTGCTTTGAAGTTTCGCCATGGATTGGACGCGGAGGGATATTTTTCCCCCCCTCCTCGGCGGGTGCGTGCCCGAACCCCGCGGCGGGAGCCAGCGCTGGGCTCGGCTCTAACCTACCTTCGATGTTGTATTTATCTCCTTCTAGCATCTACCGCCAATGCCGGACCCCAGATACTAACCTCCACCGGCCTTTTCCCTGCAGAGTAAAAATCTGCGGATGGGTGGTGGGAGGGGAGTTAAAATGCATGCATGCAAATGAAATACATTGAAAGTTGGGGTTATGTATGTGTGGTTTTCACTTATGGGCCTTTTTTTTTGTTTTGTTTGTTTCTTCAATTCGCTTTCGCCGTGGGTGATGGAGTTTTTGAGTTCTGATTCGTTGTTTTGTCTACGTTAGATTAGCTTTCAACTGTTGTGTGAATCGCCTGTGTGTCCAGTTTAAAACTTTCAAAATGGTGTTCTTGTTAGTGATAATTTAATCTCGATTCTTTTTGACCGAAATAGGTTTGTGTGTATAATTTGTGCTGAAGGAGTAGTAGTAGCAGATTTAAGTGTTAGTTTTATAATTGATGAATGGCAATCATGGGCTCGGTTTTTATTATGTAGTTGTTTGTATTGTAAGGTTATTTATCCGATTTCTGGATTAATTGCTTAATAAGGTTGGAAATTCAATGGAAGAATTGATCCTATCTATTATTCCTGTTATCAACAGCCCTTTTTCTCAAGTAATGCAAAGCCTACAGCAATTTAAAAGTACATTTTAAGTACTTGCAAAGCATATCTACAAATATACGAGTGTATAAACAAATGACAAATATAAATATCACTGTTAATTGATATACTGATATTTGTTATATTAATCATTTATTTATATAGTTAAATATCACTAAATCATGCATTGAAAATTAAAGAAGTAATCGGATTAAGTGTTGTAGGTGGTCTCAAGAATGTTCTCTCTTGCTTCTTTGACTAAAGTCACCATAAGGAAATAGAACCTTCTATTTTAAACTAATTTTCCCTCTTCTAATATTCAAAGATTTGCATCTCTTATTCATAGCATTGTTAGTATTCTTTTCTTTTTTTTATGTGCTAATGTCTTTTCCTTTGAAGTTTTTACTGAACTGCGCTAAAAAATTTCATTGTCGTCGTTTTAAGGATATAAAAACAAGTTTTGAGGAACTAGTTGTTTAAGGAACATTTGCATATTTTACGGTCACCCATTACGTCATTTTCAAAGTGTTGGCTTTTTTGTCTTTTTGATTATCAGTAACTTGTTTGTCTTATTGTTTTGTGTTCCTCGCAGCATGTAGCGCTGCAGAGTTGCTTGAAACAAGGAGCCAAATATTTTCAAGTCAAACGGTGTAAGTCTTAAGGGAGAAAGTGCGGTATCGTTCTCGATAAATATACATCTTAAGAGTTTTCAATCGAGTTGTTTAAGATGCGAAATCAGTTAATAATCTTAAATGATTATTCGTTTCGTGAAAAATAAACGAGTGAGGAAGGTATCTAACGAGAAATTTCTTTACCTGCCCATCTATCCCATACTAATTTTACAGTTTAGCCCTCCTTTCTTAGTGGGAACAGTGCAGGTGTATGCGTTGAAACAGGAAACGCGGAGAAAATTCGCATTTTTTAAATAAAAAATGATTATGCTTTTTAATCTAGTTATTTTACTTGAATCAATTTTTATAGTTCTCTCAGAGTTAATTCCTGTTAGTTTAAAAATCTCTGTAAGGCTTTTTTTTTTCATACAAATAGTATATGGTTATTATTATTTTTTAAATATTTTAATCATCAGTAACATTTTTGTTTGCTTTTTAAAGGATTTCAGTCGAGTTATCTTCGCTCCCTTTATTATGCAAGGTCATGGTAAGATTCACGTTATACACGTGTGGTTTGAAATCCAATAACTTTAGGTGTGCATTTTTTTAAAGCAGCGCAGAGAAAACACGTCTTGTCATCTGATTAATGGGCTGTTTTTTCTTTCTGTGTTAATCTCTGGAGACAGTAGTTGTGACTTGGGCCGCTTCCCCTCTGCCACTTGGTCGGGTGTGTATTTGAATGAGTGAATGAATGAAGTCAAGAATGCTCGGTCCCGCAATCCATCACCCCCAATAATTGCCATGCTTTTTCTGTCGCAACACCTGTTCCCATTCGTAGGGCTGATGAATACTCTTTTGACTCTTCTTGTGTTGGAAGGGGCGGACATCTCTCGAAATCTTCTGCGGTAGATGAAATCTTGGCAGTAAGCACGAGTTGGGTTTCTTTTCGTCCAGCCACTCGATGGGCCGTTTATTTAACAGGCGAATTAAAATATGATGACATAGAAACGATTGCTGACAGGTAACTAATTTATTCGTCACGTTAGTTACAAAATTTGACGCTGTTGTCATTGGACAGGGTTCCGTTATTTTTCTTTCTTTTCACATGGTATTATTTAATTTATTATTTATGCTGCAGTTAGTTGGAAAGTGTAACAGAATAAGGGATATAACTCTGAACATTTCAATTAGGTAAACATTTAACGTTTCTTCAGTGGCGGCTCGTCCATAAGAGTTGCAGCTCTGCCCCTGAAATTATTTTAAAAGATTATATTTTTGTTTTTATTCTAAATGGCTTACTTTTCCACTTTGAGAATTCAGTGGTCAACGAAAAAGGCAAAAAAGTAATAAAAAATGTTAAAAGAAGACTGAAAATCGATCAAGAATTAAGAGATAGACAGACCAGAGCTGCAAAAAGTTTTGCCCCTCCTGAGGATCCGAAATTAACGCAATGATCAACGCGAAGCGGGAGAAAAGCAACCCTTTCTCTGCTTAAAATTGCATTCATTTGAGCTGCATTTTCCCCGCTTTTTCTCAGTAGTTAAGTTGTTTTTTTAAATCCAATTCTGGAGGAGTTGTAATTTTTTGCTTCTGTATGTTTTTTCGGGTCCTGATTACGAATCTGAGGTTTGCCACCAATAATTTTTTATTGGAATTTTAGTTATAGCCAAAAAACATGAAGAAAAAATACCAAAATAATCAGCACAAAATTTCCTACAACTTTCGTCTATACAACTGTTGCGCCACTGCTTGTTTCTGAACTGACGAGCCGCCACTGCGTTTCTTTGAACCTTTAATGTAGTAATGTTGCCAGTGTATGCTGTTGAAATTCCATGGGCAACTTATAGTTTTGAATTGTATTAAAAAGCTGTTACGTTTAATTTTGGTTAGTGATAAAAAAAAAGTGCCTTGCTGTTTCACGATACCCTGTTTGCTCTCTCTATCCATCAGGTGATATATGAAAATGATAGTTTAAAAGGTCTAGTAATTTGATCCAATAAGTTGTCGTCACAAGCGATGTATGACTTGACTCGTGTATTCTTTATATGGATGTTTCGTTCAAGAAATTTGTAAAGCAAGAAAAAAATCTTTTTGTGTGTCTGCTCTATGTATTAAAGAGGCAAATATTTCTACCGGAAAAAAATGCTATTTGTTTGAATAGTTAGAATTAAAGCAGGAAAGTGTTGAAGGCATTTCTTATTGAATTTCAGAAGGCAATAAAAATCGCTTTCATTTGCTAACCCTTTCGATTATGAATTTTGCAGTTGGACTTTTGAAAGGGATTTATTTTTGGGTATTTTAAGGTTTAAAAATGCCAAATATAATAAGCTCTGATTGCAATTCTATGCTTATTTTTTTTCCCCCTAAACTTATTCCTTTTAAACTTAGTTGCAAGTGCCCGGAGTGGAGAATGTATTCATTACTTTTCTTGTAACGGTTTCTCTCTCTTCTATTTAACACTTTTTTTTCCATCCCCTAACTTCAAAGTAATATATTTTTTTTCTTCTTAATTTTGTTTTCTTCGTTGGAAAACCGCAGTAAATGAATCTAGGCATATAAAGAGAATAAAACTTGTATTCCGTTACTTTTTTTGCTCCTTTCCTTAATAAATTTTTTATAACGTTTTTCAAATCTAAATTTTTAAGCATGATAAAAGATAAAAAAAAAAAAAATTAAGGGAGGGGAAATAGTTGGACTATTAAAAGAAGGATATCGCTGGTTATGCTTTCGAGAGCTCCCATGAAAATAAAGAGATTTTTTTTTTAAAGAAAAAAACTAATTTTTTGTTTTGAAACGACGGGGTAAAACAATGAATAGTGGTCCACGAAAGGAATTAAAACAATGTGGAGAGGGAAGGGGGAAAAAAACTCATACAAAACATAAGACTTGGGACCACACGCATAGAAAAGAACAAAAGAAAAAAAAACCACTTCTATTGATATGTATTTTTAAAAATTTTTATATTCTTCCAACAGAACTGAAACGAAATGGATAGTCAACTCGCAGAATGAGGGAGGAGAAAACATACAAAGCCTGAAAGTTAGAGGGGAAAAAATTAACTCGAAGAAATCGTGTGGTTTTTGTGTTTATACTATGAGATGCTTAAGAAACAAAGCCAAACTCTTGCATAAAAAAGAAACTAAAAGGGGGAGGGTGACCGAACTTATTATGTGCTTCCTTTTTTTTTAATTCGTGTTTCCTCCAGTGAGGCAAGCTTCAGAAAGACTGCACAATTATACATGCATATTTTGAAACACTGAAAGAATCATCAAAGACGAAGAGGGAAAAAAATGGGTAGATGGGTTGGGGAAGGGGGACTTCACAATCACAGAGACAAAAAGGAAAGAAAAAGATAAATAAAACCCCACGGGCAATAATTAATTTTCATTGCTATATTTTTTTCATTCTTTGTCTTTTTTTTTCTGTGAGTGGAAGCTAAGCGGCTGCTTTTAAAAGCCATGAAAAGAAGTTGAAGTAAATACCGCATTGAAAAGCAAGTGATTAGTACGTGGCTCAAGTAAATTCTTCAGCTATATTAAGACAATAAAAACGATCTGAAGATGAAGGGGGACAGTGTAGAGTATTAAATTGAAAAAAGAAATAATAAGAAGCGAATGAAGAATAATTAGCCTATGAACTGTTGATTTAACAAATAGCACAAGCTTAATTCACGAATGTAATGATTGACTTGGGGATCGAAAAAAAAATTATAGTTACAATGAAATGATCTTACAGTCGGTTTTTGTCTGATTAACAAATCGAAGTTCTGCGTGTAATGTAACATTGAGGGAGGCAAATGATCGTAATGGATTCATTACTGTAGAGATTTGCGTATTTATGCTCTCGTATGAAATATATTTTTATGAAGAGTCCACTCCGTTTTCCAGGTTTTCCTCCGTTTTTTGCGGCTAAAGAGCGAAGTTTCTTAAAATATTTCCCTAGTTATACAATTTGTCCTCTTTCCCTAAGCTTCCAAAGTCTGGGGGGTGTAAAAATGCACATGAAGTGCAATTCTGATAACAATCCTTACTAAATTAATGGGTATTTCGGAGACTATCGTTATTTTCGCCGTTTATTCTTAATAAAATATTTCATGTTATCAAAATACATGTATCCTTCCCCTCTAATTTAACCTTCCAACAGGCTCGCGTATGCAGGAGATACTTATATCGTGGATCGTATTACACATTTATATCGTGTTGTTTTACAAAAAATAAATGCAACTTTTATTTATGTAATCTGTATTTATTTGCAAATATACTAAGCAAAGATTATACAACTACAAATTGCACTTAAATTTAAAAAAAAGAACGACGCAAGTACATAGTACTGTGTACTGGAAATCAAAATCATTCAAAGAAAGCAAAAAGAAGTAAGAAGAATTCTCTGAGAGAATCGAATTAAACAAAAAAGGAATCCACTCTAGTCCACTTTGTCAAGGGCTAAGGACTAAATTCGAAATGGATTCAAAATATTTTGGAAATTTTTCTGTAAGAAAAATTTAGATTCTCTTCTTCCAAAAATAGCTTTTCTTAGCCCGAAATTTCCCAACAAAAGACAAAGATCAGTACCATCTAATAAGCATTATTTTAAAAGAAAAAGGAAAACCAAACAGAAGCATAAAAACGCTAATAAGATGGAAATAAAAATATTAGCCATCGGACTGAATAACAACCTTCATAAAAAATAAACTTACCCCACGCTTAGAGATGAACTATGCACAGTATAAATATCGCCTGCATACGCGCTCCTCCTGGAGGGTTAAAAAGCTTGCTGAATTCCGATCTTGCATGAAATCTCAATCCAAGCTCTGGATTTTTTCAGTATTTAACAGCCATGCCCCCCCCCCCCTCCCTGCTGAAGTGCCTTCAGGCTCTGAAGTTTTAAATATACTAAATGTATGGAATTTCTGTAATTGGTGAATTAGTGGTTTATTATAAATATAGTTTTATCTCTTTTTGGGAATGAGATCGCTAAGTTTAAGAGAATCATGTTTTGAATTAAATGAAAAATATTATTTCCGTTTTTGAAAGTCGTGCTAAATAAGTAGAACATTGCAGTTTAAATAAACTGAGATGCTCAGGAAAGTTAATCTCTATTTGTTTGAGTTAATTAATGGAATAAAGGCTATGTTGCAGTTTACTGTGTTTCTTTTGGTGATCATATCGCATACTCTTTTTCTTAAATATTCCCATATAAATCTTCGCAATGAATATGAATCGCAGGCTCCCTGTATGCTGGAAAGGAGGGATGGTCCTGACAAATTTCCCATTTAGCAAGGAGCACTGTAAAAATCCTGCTCCACCCACCGGTCACAGGCGGGTAATGCGAGCATAAAAAATGCACGACTTCCAATGATGTGCTGTCACATGGGGCTTCGCGAATCTTTGGGTAGAATGCATTGATTGACTGCAATATTTATTATAATATAATGCACATCCGACTGGATACACTATTTCGGTGCCAAAGGAAAAACGCCCTTTCTTCCATTGGAATACCCCTTGTGAATGTTTCTCTGTGTACGTTTCAACTATTTCTGTTTTCTGGGTTATTAGGCAGTACTTAATAAACAGGGTGCTTACGGTCATGAAAAGTGCTTAAAAACTGCTTACTTTTTATTTTCATTTTAGAAGGCCCTTAAAAGTGCTTACTTTTTATTCAAAGTTTGTATAAAGTGCTTATTTTTTTTTTATCATGGTGGTTAAAAGCTCATTATTTTAAAGATGATGTTACGAGTTTGCGAGCAAGAACTATTTTATGTATAAAAATAATTGAAATTAGTGATTTAGCATTCTAATTTTGTACCTCAAAATCTTGTTGCATAAGTATTTTTGGTTTATTTTTCTTCATGTAGAAATGTTTTCCTGTAACAAGTTAATGAGAATATATTCTAGTCATGACAGTAGGATAGGTACTAAATTTCTCTCTTGTTTATTTTATTACATAAATCCTGTTAAGTTAAAAGAAGAAAAAAAGGATGATCATCGGCATTAAAGATTTTGCTAGTCCTTAATTTTCCCCTTAGGGTGATTATAAAGTGCTTACTTTTTCTACAAATTTGAGTACGCACCCTGAAAAATCTCACAATTATGTATATTAATGTTAACATGCCCTTAGGCACTATAACGTAATTGTTATAGTGGTCACAAAACTGTTTTGAAATCCGATTAACAAAGATTTTAAAAACTCGTTAGTAAATTTAAATAATTCATTTAGTCATTACTGATCATGATTTTTTTATTGCTCTTTTGAGTAGTGTTTTTGAAAATTGTTGCATCTTGAGCTTTATTGCTTTAATGAAACTTATAATTTTTTTTCTCATTTTTTATGCATATTAGTGTATCTTGCATAAAACCGATGAATGAGACCGACGAAATGAACAGAGAGTGGTTGTCATGGGGAATATTTTGAATTTCGATGGTTCGGTCGCTTTTTCGGACGTTTTACGGTTTAGTTCTAACTGCCTGCCTTTGAAATTAAGTTCCGGGAATTTTTAATGCATCGAACAATATTTTTTTTATTATAGCTTTTAATATAGTAAAATGATTATACTGTTGTTGTTGTTAAAATCATTTCAAATTCATGTGTAACTAACAATCGTGGAAAGGTTTTATATATTAGGGTTAGTTTCATTTAATTTAGATTGGAAATTATTGAGATAGAGGTTTCTTAAGAAATATATGAAATTGTTCGCATATTACTTAGCCCTATATCCTCTGGTTTCGCATTAAAACTAAATAAATAAAAATTAGACAGTGGACAGTCTATTGGAAAATAAGTAGTGTAGCGCAACAAAATAGAATTGTATTTTATCATACCAGTTATTCAACATTTCTGGAGGTGGTCAAGTTTGAAAAGAAAAATGGAAATTTCTTAGAAATTTAAAAAAACCACTTAATTAACATACCAATTTTTACCGTGGTCTGTTAGAATATGTAAAAAAAAAATGGACAAAATAAGTTGGAAATTTTGGAATCCCAAATGACTGACGTGTCTTATTTTAATAGAATATAATCGGGAAATTTCTCAGGCTTTAATAAAACTTATAATCTGTTATCTTCCGCTTTTATTTCGGTACCATTTTTAATGTTAAAGATAGGATAATTTTCTGCTTGGAGTAGCATTCCTTCTATCTTCTATAAAATTCCACTATCAAAAAACGGAAAATTGTTCGACAGGACTGGATTTTTGTTCGGGAAGTGATTCTATTGCATGAAACATCGAAGTTGGGAAAAAATGAGACCTACAGAACAGAGAGAGAGACACTGCTATAGATATTCATGAAAAACATAAATAAAAGGACGGACAGCCGAAAAAAGTAAAAGAAGGAAAAAAAAAAAAAATGAACTCCGTATGATTGATGACGGATATCCAGGATTCGAAAATGAGTAACAGGAATATATCGGATGGTGTAAATTGGAAGGGTTTGTTCTTCTCGGCTGGTGCGAGGGGGAGTCACGTGACACTTTGGGTATTTCCCCATCCGTCAAGTCGTCATGTTTTTTGAAGGAAAGGTCAAGAGGGGGAAGGGAGAAGTCGTCAGCTGCAGAAAAGTTTTGGGTGCTCCAACATCCACAAACACTTGTGTGTGTGCTGCTGTGCGTTGAAGGGCCGGGACTTACATTTGCGCTTTCTGCATCTCCTTTTTAACTGTTGGAAATGTAAAAATTTTAAGATCGGAAGTAATTAGAGAAATCAGTTTTCCGTTATGAGGACGGTTATGAGAGTTAAGATGCAATTTAAAAAATCATTAGTGTCAGGGTTTTTAGTAATGCTTATTGTAATAGACCGTTTGTTGTAAAATATCAAAAATACCCAGGGAAAAAACTTCTGGATTTGTGTGGAAAATAATTGCTGTAGTAAAAACAATTTAATTGTGCAAAAATTGATGAAGTAGCAGTTAATATTGCCATTTTTATTAAAATGAGAAATTTTTCTCATCCCAATTTTCTTACCTATTCGCTAATATATTATGTAAGAGTTAAAAATTTACAATAAATAAATATAAAAACGTATTCAATACTTTGTTAATTTCTGTAAGATATTTTTTGCGATTCAGTTTGTGTAAAATTTTTATGAAAGTAACCTTACGCTTCAAAATAATAATTTCTTTTGTTTATGTAAATAGTTTTTCATTTCATGTCGGGCCATCATATACGCATTCATTTAGAAGTTTATTGAAGAGTAAAAAAATGTCATGAAATCCATGGGTGGATCAAGAAGAAAAAAATTATTTTACAAAATTAAACAAACAAAAAAATAACAAAACGTGATTGGCCAAAGTTTAATTCGCCTCTGTAACAATAGTTCAAAATTTTAAGATCCGTCCCCAAAAGTAGTCCATGTTGTAGCTTCAAAACTGTAGGTTAATCTTGAAAACTAAGTCGGTTACACTTGGAAGGTGGAAATTTAAGTATGCCGTTTATCTTTTATGTATATTGAATGCAAACAAAATGCCCCGATGATTTGGATGTCCTTCTGCCGTTAAATGTGCATACTTATAAGCAAATGTAATACAATACAGCTGTTTAAAGTCGCGACTAACACATCAACTAATGCTTAAGCACGATTATTTGTGTGATTTTTCTTAGCCTATGCTATGGGCAAATATTTTTCTGCACGACCGACTGGGCTCATTTGAGAAAAGGTCACGCAAAATTCAAATGAGGGGAGCAATTTTTTTTCTTTCCCATCACCAACTTGTAAAGGGGAGGGGGGGGGGGGTGAAGTTGTGGCCGTCGAACGAAAAGAAGTTGAAGAGAACGTGATGAATCCATGCCCTGATTTTCGGTGTGATTACTAATTAGATGTTTGGAGGGGGGGTGACCCTCCCGTTGATTAGGGACCCACTCCCCACTCTGGATGATGGATCACATGGAGAAGAGTTCCGCCATCAATCCGGAGCATCACGGGAAGGAGAAGAGAAAAAAATAAATATAATGTTAAAATTGAGAAAGTGAGTGAGAGAAAGAAATTGCACTTAAACAGAATCTTGTGTCACAAAATAACCCCGTCAAGTGCAATGACTGATTTTTGGTGTGGGGATCTTCCCATCTCCTTTCGTTTCGTGAGATGAATTTTGATTTTTCCCCTTCGTGGCTTACGTTTAAAAAGCGATTTTTCTTTCTTTTTTTATTGTTGTTTTCTTTGGTGGTGTTCTTTTTTTATTCACATAGTGTGGTATCCGTTTTTAGAGAGCGTTTCGGTTGGTTTGTGTTTTTCGAGTACGTTCCTGTTGCTCTGGTGTGAATTTTGTCTCGGCATTTGCATTATCTGCCTTCTCAACCCTTTCCTTCAGGCTCCGCGTGTTTTGTCTTGCTTGTCTGTTTAATTCCCATGCCTGTTTTTGGTTTCTTTTCCTCCGCTTTTGGCTAGTCTCAAATGCGTAATCTGGAATTTTTTTGGGATTTGCAAATAATGCCACTTTAAAAGAATTTGGATGTTGGAATATTCTTTACTAGTTAAATTTTCGGTAGCGATTATATGCAGGTCATTGTCTCTTGAAAAGTAAAAGGCCTGCTGCAAGATTTCGCTGCTTATTTCGTGTTTGAGAAACAATTGTTTTCGCATTTGGTTCATTTTTATGTAATGACCGAGATTTTTTTTAGAATGTTGACTTTTTTTGATGAAGTCAAAATTTTAATAAATTTAAATTGACGAATCATTGTAAACGAAAGCGCCCTTTTTGTTGATTTCACCTCGGATTGAACAACTTATTATTATTTAACCGTATGAAGTTATCATGTAGGGCATTCTGTCGTTTACTTCAATCTTTTTATTGAGATCGACGTAGTCTTTATTAATGGTAGTTTTATTCGTAGCATTTGAACTAAAATAATTGAATTCGAATCTTGGTGTTCGATTAATATAACAGGGTGGCGACAGAACCTGGAGATATTGGGGAAATTCGTAAAAATATGTAAAATCAGGAAAAATTAATAGTTACTTGAGTTATTATCTCGAAATTAGTATCTTATATCTAGCATTATTTGTAATAATAAATGGAATTAAAAAAACTTAATGTTCATTTATAAAAGCTTAAGTTTTTGATTAGATCAATTAATTTCTTTATGATTTTGTTAAAGAATAAAGATTTGAAGTAATATTTTGGCAGTTTCTCTTGTTTATATCTGCTAAAATATATATTATGTACGTATAATTATACTATTTTTATGTTTATGCTACAACATGTTATTCTGGTACTCATGAAAAGAGCACTAATTAGTTTTTGAACTGTTTTAAAGTTTTGAGCAAAGATCATAATAACCTTTACTGTTAATAATATAATTTAACTTGTGTTGCAAAGAGTAGTTTTAATGTTTCTTGGAATTCGTATGCAGTTTTAGAAGCAAAGTATTTTGTTAAAATTTCCAGTATTTTTTACGTATAAGAAATGTAATATACTGTTTTAATTTATTTGTTTAGGATGTTCATTCCATTTTTTCAAACTTAAATTTTATAAAAATATTTTTTTCTTATTAAATAGCTCGTGAAAGTGTTTTTAATAATGTATATTGTACACGTACAGTGATTCTGAGTAGGGAGAAAGCCAGGAAACTAATATAATTAGTAGTCGTAAATCAGGGAAATTTTTTTCAGTTTCTGTACCCACCCTGTATAAGTACCATTATATTTTTTAATTTTTAGAAGGAACCGTGACGTGTCATAGTGTTGTATTGAAACAAGGGAAAACTTTCAACCGGAACAAATATGACATCATTATGATCTGGTTTTTTCGGACGTATTTAGAGTATATAAAATTGCAATTAATTATGCTAATCATTTTATTCTTTTCACACTATTTAAGTCATTTCCTTCGCATGTCTTGAAAATGATTACAACTTTATTTTTGTAACCAGAATAGTAAAACATTTCGTGACCTCGTTTCTTCAGTGGCGCATCTTCCATGTTAATGCAAATAGGATTGTCCGTGTGCATGTCTCCGCATGGTTTTTCGCATGCACTCTCACCTAATGATGGTTCGATTTTCTGTCATATCTGCTCGACCCGATACCTGTCTCGTGTCCGCATCAGTATCGGTGGCTGTTTTTGCCGGCTAACTAACCTCTCAACCTGCGGGGCCATCCATCAAGTCGGCATCCGTGTATCGATCCAGCCCTGTAAGCTTATTATTTAATCATAGAAAGGCACCGATCCGGTTAATACGGACCATGTACTTTTGCGCCTGGGTACCGCGCTAAAGAATTGCATAGTTGGCGGTCATTTAGTTTTCCATTCTACTTTTACGCTACCTGGGCTTAATGGAGTCTTTCTTTTTCTGGACTGCCCCTCCTACTCTCTTCTGTCTTTGTTATTCGATACGTTTTATGCATGCAGACTGCTGTTAGGATTAGGAAACATTGCCTTCTCCCACCCTATCATACATTTTTTATGCATGGTTGATAATTAAAATCGTCGATTTTTGTGACACTGCCTTTTTTTCCGTTTTACTTTTGCGAAATTTTTTTTGTAGTTATATGGTTGCATTAAGTTAAAAAGGAAACTATTTAGTGTGATATTCCCTATAATTAGGATTACGATTTCTGTTCAAAATTGTAATATGTGTTTATATGAAAACGAAATAAGTTTATTATTTTCAAATTTGTTCGAAATTATCTTATCCTATTTCGTTTGGTGCGGGGGGGAACCAAGTGTATTGGCTAGGAGAGAATATTTAATTCAATGATGAGCAGAAAATTTCATTTTGTTTTTATGATGTTATTGCAGATATAACGAACAGAATTATAAATACGTCATTTAAGTTTAAGAAAAAGAAAAACGTGCTATTGGGAACATAATTTTATGTTATTGATTAAATAAAGCTGCAATGAAATTATTTTTCTAGCTTGGCGTTCGTAGTTAATTGGAAATTATAACTCTTAAATATGAAGGAATATATGTATTTTTTCTGAGTGTGCAGTTAAGTATAATGTTATGAATACAAAAACAAAAGTTATGTGTGTTTGGAAGCGTTCTTTTTTTTTATTTAAAAAAAGTGTTTCTATTGTGGAGTAGTATAATTTTAATGTTACATCATTTTTCCGTGTGTCTAAGGCAGTGGTGCGCAAACTATTTCAATTCCGACCCCTTCACTTTGTGTAATTTTTTTTCGTGACCCCTAGGGGGGTCGCGACCACATTTTTTGAAGGAAACCCTTAAAATTTTATTGTCAAATAAATTTCTTTGAATTTAGGGACCCACATAAGTTTTCTTGCTACCTCCAGAGAGGTCGCGACCTGTGCACCACCGGTCTAAGGTTTTTAAAATGAAAGATTTCCCTGCTCAGTAGTGCCTTTTTTTAGATTTGCGTACCATTTAACCCCTCCGTGGTTTTTAAAGAATAGCTTTTTTCTCCTTCCTCCCGCCATTGACTATTTCAGGATGCAATCATTCGGGCGGGAGGAATGCGTTAGTATGGGAATTAAAACGCAATCAAGACCACGCCGTGTCGGGCAGACGAAAGCGACGTCATGAGTGGGAAGCGGCATTTCATGCATGAATATAATTCTTCTCTTTCTCTTTCAAATCTGACCCGTAACAGGAAAAGGTGGCAGCAGCACACGCAAGCCTCCTGGCTTTTTCAACTGGGAAACAGACCCATAACTGTCAGACTTATCAAGCGGTACTCGCATTTAGAAAACACACGTCCAGATAGGGATGGTCAAACGCTCCCCTCCACTCGTTTCCCCCACACCCCGACTGTCTAGTTGACGAGCGGAGTTGAGTTGTGTGGTCGTGATTGGGATGCAAAGAGATCTCGCACTCGTCAGGGAAGTGACGTCGCTTTTCTTTTTCTTTTTTTTTTAAACCCCTTTAATATCTCCAAAATCAGATGATAGCTATTCGTAACCTCCATTTTTATTCAAATTTGCTCCACTGTGACGTTTATACTTTTATTATCATTGGAGATGGATAAGATCTACTTAAAGATATACCATATGGGATGCTTCCCATATTAGGTTTTATGTGCAATTATTTGATATATTCTACTTGCTTTCCTCGTCTTGCCTTTCTGTTTCTCTTTTGTATTCAGAATTAAAAAAAGGAAAAGTGATTTCGTCTCGATAAGATAATCGATAGTTTATCTTTTCTAAATTATTGAACATCGGTGCATCAGGTTTCCGCGAATTCTTTTAAAAATAAATGCTGTTTGTTTTTCAAAATTTAGAAAAATGATTTTTCCCTTTTTATGAAATATTTAAAATTTTATACAGTCTTTTTTCTTGTGAATTCAGACATAAATTTATATAGTTAACTTTTAACGCATCCGTTAGTTAAGTTCTGTGTACTATTAGTTTTCCACACGCAACTTCTAGCAATTCTTATCTTTGACCCTTTAATGAGAACTATGACTTTATTCCGTGCTTGTTGACGTTTTAAAGAAGTTAAAAGTTAATATTTCCCCACTTTTTTTTCTTGTTTGTTTTAAATTTTCCTTGTTTTTTTTAACCTGGTCTTGCGTGTAGTAGTACAGTGTGCTTGGCCGGTATCGTGCATTTTTCTGCCATCTAATCTTTAATTCTACCATTAGAGTTTTAAAAAGAAAGATTACCTTAACTTATCACCTTGTTTTTCTGTTAGTTAAAGAAATATAGAGGTTGGAAAATTTCCGTGAGATTTTATATTATGTTTTTTTCATTGATGTGTAATGTTGAACTTCTCTTTATTTTTGAGGGCGCAAGAATAGTAGCAGGCATGTTAAGGCTGATCACGTTCATGAATAATTCAAAAATTCGAACCTCTGAAAACTTACTTTTCTTTTTTCACTTCTCCTGTAGACGTTTTCTGATTAATTATTCTATATTCAGTGCCTGCCAATTGATTCGGTTGCTTCACCGCTCAAGCAAGCGATGAAATGCATAATGGACTCCCTAACTTCCGCAGTAGGAGGTTCGATTATTTTTATGATCAGATGAAGAGAATTCATTGTGCACTTTTAATAAAACTGTAGTTTATATGGGTAATCCAGATTATGAAAACCCATTAAAATGTTTTTGTGGCCCTTTCTTTTTCAGCTACTCGTGCTTTGTTTTAAAGGGATATATCGCTTAAAAAATACCGCAAGGCACGGGGGAGAGGAGTGTTATTTCAAGGTTATTAAAGTTATTTGTGTTTTTTTTTAAATTATAGTGGAAGTGAACATTATAGAATCCTTTTTTTTTTTGTCTGACATTCTTTAAAAATAATTATATGTGTAGTTATTGGATAACAAGACAACTTAGGTTAACAAGAGTCCAAGTGGTTATAGATATTTCAGTTCATCTGTTTGGAAGTGTACTATTTACATTTGTGTGAACTGGAAATGGTATAAATTGAGCATTGTTGGTCTGTTAAAATGTGAAATTAAAATTTGTTGCGTCTTTGCAGCGTCTGTAGTTAATTTACAATTATGAGGTCTGCCATCCAGAATTTTATCAGTTTTGAAATTTTTTTCATCCAATTGCGTAATTCATGTACTTATTCAAGGATGAGATTTTTCCGCTTTTTGGTGGATTTCCGCTTTTTTGTTATTTTGGAGAAATTCCGCTTTTTTGTCTTTTTCTCGCAAAATTTCCTCCCTCCCTTCGGATTTCCGATTCCCCCCCCCCTCCCCCGCAGAAATTTGCTTTTTCTTCCGAAAATTCCGCTTTTACACAAAGAAAAAGAAACCTTCCTATCTTCCGTTTTCGAAAGAAAATTCTGGGAAAATATGCTCGACTGGCCATACTCCACCGGCTAGGAAACCAGCTGATTCGTCTTCTACTGACGAATCAACATTATATCAGCAAACTCTACAAGAATGAACATTCCAACATTCAGTGCCATTCAAAGTATTAAGTACCACCTTTTTGCAGAAAACAAAACCTCTGTAGCAAATTTTGCAGAAAAAATAGATTTTTTTTTAAAACTTTTTTATTAACTTTTTATGTGAATGATTTAATAATAATTTAATATTCTTTTTCTTAATTATTTATAATTCAGTACATATAAATAAGTTATTAATCATTATAGTGTAATATTTCCATCACGCTGCATGTTCTGGTGTTTTACTTCTTTCGCTTATAAATTATGGTACAATTTTTTTGCTCTCGTACGATTTCAGTCTTTTTCCTTTTTTACCAATCTCATCCCTGCTTATTATAAATACTAAGATTTATATTAAAATGAAGGCAGCATTTTTTTTTTCTTTGTGTAAATTTTTTTAAATATAATAATTAATTGGTTAGCGATATTATTACGCAAGTTTATATTTTTAATGCTAAAACCTATCGATCATACAACAGCGAGAGCTAAAGTTGTACGATTTAAACTTTATTAACTGGAAGTTCTTTAAAACTCTTGTAGTTCGATTTTCACCAATATGCTGCAGAATTGTTCTTCTGAAAAATACACTGGATAGTGGGTATTTGCATGTATTAAAATGACAGTTTTCAATATTTATTTATTTCATTTTTCTATAACTGATTTCTGATTCATCTGAACTGAAAATGTCTGTGAACCTTCAGTTATTTTTACCGACGGCAGACCACCCCATTAATGGAAACGAAATGGCCGGATGTCTTTGTTAGTCGCCTGTTTGTTTTCAAGAATCCGTTTAGCATTGATTGGCTGCTTCGAGGCGAGAAGTGATACAATTTTAATTATCCAAA
Source organism: Araneus ventricosus (assembly GCA_013235015.1). Lineage (NCBI taxonomy): Eukaryota > Metazoa > Arthropoda > Arachnida > Araneae > Araneidae > Araneus > Araneus ventricosus. The sequence goes on from BGPR01000014.1 coordinate 803,529, forward strand.
CCTCGTTATTATCCGTTCTGCAAGACTAGGAAAACCACATACTCACAAAAAAGAGACGGTGCGAGTGAGGCTATTGGGCGTGGTGCTGCCTAGTAAATATATTCTCCGAGCTAATAAGCCATTTTATTTTTTTTTTCATTTATTTTCATTTTATTATTTTTTTTGCGCTTCTGGCTGCGTCGTTTGGTATTCCAGGTTATTACCGGACTGTGCTGCTACGTACTCCACCTTCCTTCCTCCCCCTGGTTACTTTGGCACTCAAAGCTGGTCTCTCACCATTGGTCCAGGTTACTATGGCGACGAACTTCGTTTTAACCGTAAACAAAAGGTCCCAAAATCATATATCCTTTTTGTTTTGAGTTCAAATTACTTTCCAGTCCTTTTATTTCCTCACCACTCTAAAAAAGAATTGTTATTACTTCACGTTACGAAAATAGACGCACAGTTCCTCTTTTTAAATATTCAAATTAGATTTGGAAATACGAGGATTCTGCGGTTATAAAGGTCCCAAAAAATGTAGACATTTTCTCGTATTTTTATTTTACTGTGAATTACATCGATTTGGAACGTGTGTGATGCTGTTAAATATTGTGATCTCGCAGCAGATAAATTAAATCGTATGATATCTTGTTCAAAAATATAATTGAGGGAATGTTTTCTTTTCTCCCTTCTTTATTCTGTTGAATTCCCCGTTTCCCATTTAAATATTCTGTTTTGTAGGCTTTAAAAAGTAATAAAAGTATATAATTACTGAATGTTGTAAAACGTTTATAGTTATATCTGTTGGTGCCATAAAAGCATTGAGTTTATATTCGCTTCTATTGCTGTGGCCATTCGTTTTTGTTTCTGCTAAAAGTCTGACTTTCAGGAAATGTGCCGAAATTTTTTTTTCATATATATATATATATATATATGTATGTTTTTTTTTGTTGTTATTGTGAGACAAAATTGGAACTTCGAAAGTACATAATACTAAAATAAAATAAATTGTTCTTTATTTAAAAAGTGTAATATTTCAACATTTTGTAATTGTATGTGCTAAGGATTGAAATATGAAAGAATCCAATTAGTTCAGATTTTACTGGAATCTTCGGGGCATTACTTCTGTAACTCAATCATATTCTTGAGTTTAATATTTTAATGGGGATTATACTTTTTTTCTTACAATTTCCCGATGTAACGAAGCTTTTAGCATCTTCCTGGACTATTCGTGGTGGAATGTGCTGCCCTTGAAAAATTCTGTTTTGGTGCCAGCACCTCATTGTTGACCTCTCGGAAGGTCCGACTCTCCCCTGGAACATCCCTCTCGCGAAGAGGAGGAGCGAATTCGCATTTCCATCAACGACGGGGTCAAATGTCAGAGTGGAGCGCTGCGGGAGGAAGGCACCCCTCGAGGCTCCGAATTCTTGGAAAGCTCCACTATTTTCTCAGTTGGGAACAGGGGGGTGGCAACATTCGTTATGCAGTTGGAATGTTGAAAATTTAGGGTTTTTCAGCGAGAGATGGGAGAGATAAGTGTACGTCGTTTTGAAACATGTCTCTTCCCAAAAGATGACCGTGATAACAGCATTCCCTTTAGAACACTTGAGTCCAATAAATTTAAACTGTGTACTTATCTCCAACTACCTGTCCGTTACCCAAAACATATATAACATTTTGGCAAGGCATGTTTTATTCTTTACATCCAGGGAATGCCCTTTTGTATTTATGTCACCAGTGCTCATTGTTTGTTAATGCAAATATTCCTCATAGCCATTTGCATTTCGTCGCTTAACAAGCAACGACACCTATCTCAATTTTTTGAAATTTCAAAGAGGAAGATTCAACTGAATTTTTCGCAACCAATAAAGAATATTTTTGAATTTTTTTTTACCACCTGTTATGAACATGAGATCGCATGTTCCAGCCAGACGTGAAAAAAAATTTAGAAATAAATATTCGTGATTGCTTAAGAAAGATTCAGTTGCATCTTCCTCTTTGAAATTTCAAAAAATTGAGATAGGTGTCGTTGCTTGTTAAGCGATTTACCGATATATTATCCGGATTTCGCTTATGATGCACATTAAGAGCTTAGTAATAAGGCAAATCCAAATTATTAAACTGAGAGGAGAGAAACACTGTATTCTGCTGCGAGCTGTTATGGCATCTTATCTTTTAACAGACGAGACTTAATTCATTGCTTTCTGAAGTGAACAGAATACTTTACGCTCAATTCAGCTTGCTTTCTCTGGATTTTTGAGTTGAGTCGAACCAGTAACATTTATACAGAGCTAGCTAGGATATTACTGACAGTTCCGCTTCTTTCCCTAACATAATCTCTTAGAATTAATAGAATTTGAGACCATTTATGAGCTGTTGTCGAAGGTATACTTGAACTTCAGGATATTGGGTACAGCAAAACCCAATCATATTAAAACAAAACATGCACCTTCCCCCCTTGAAGAACGTGTAGAAAACAATTTTTGCATTGAAATTGGATAGGTTGTTTCCAGTTTCTTGTAGTTTGAAGTTGTATGTTTGCTTGACATATGTAGACGAAATTGATTGTTACAGAAGTTATCTTGATCCCGTCAATTATTTTATCAGCATTGGCGATTATTGTTGGACACATATCATTTGTGGTTTATATTAATCTATTTATGAATCTGTAACATCACATTGGGCTTTTGTTTTGAAATAATTGTCATTTTTTCACATTCCCCCCGTTTGTAATTGGTTTAGAAATGTAATTTGTGCCGTGATTTTTTTTTCTTTCTTTCGGAATGGACCGATAGAGGAATACAAAAGTCCGTTTTGTTAAGATTATTAGACAGATATCTTCTGTTTTTAATGCTTCCGTCATTATGCATGATCGTTTTCAAAACAATAGCTATTATGTGCGTATATCGTTCCTTTTTTTTTATTTTAACCATTGCAGTCTGCCATTTTAGAAAAGCAAACTTTCTCTTTAATCGAATAAATCCGAAATAGCGTCTTTTACCAACCTTTTCTTTTTTATTTATTTATCGCTCAGTCTCCCGTTGAACAGGATCCTAAGAAGCCGAGGCAATATTCCGCTTGGTCTCCCTCTGCCTTTGCTTTCCCCTCGTGATATCCGAGTAAAAATGGAGCCAATTTAGCACAAATTCTCGGCGTGGAACACGCGATAGTAGAATCGTGCGCGCTCACGCACTTCGGCTTTTGGAAAGGCCATTCTGTGCGCTAGAAATTGGCTGGTTGGCGTTGATTTTGGAAGTGAAACGTAGAATATGTTTCTTTACAAAATCTCGTGTTAGAAAGTCGGATGGTTTTGTCTACTATCATCAAGTTGTTTTAAACGTTGTCTTCAATTATAATGTTAGTCTTATGGAGCTATGTCATTACAACCTTTCTGCTCTCCTTTAGGAGTCTGGAAAGATCTTGTGTTTGGATTAATGACAATACTTGGAGGAATTGATGGAAAGAAATAGGTCTCTTTAGGTGGGTGATTGGTGGGTGATTTTTATCATTGGAAAATATCTTTAAATCCAGCAAACTCTTTTACAGTGAAGCAAAACCACCAACCATGCTCCACCAACATAGCAATTTTCTGTTAACTGCATTTATTTAATCAAACAGTGATCATATCATTTCTTTGGTCGATCAGAGGGTTATAACTTTTTAACCCTGACTATGCGAATTTTTCTTAATTTTTGTTTGTGCAATTAGTATTCCGTTTTGGTCCTGAGATCCAATGACACCTATGATTCGAGAAGGCAGAAAATGTTACATTAGAAAGTCAGCGTTGTAACATAGATTTGAATTATAGAGCTGATATTTAATCCTACTTTTTCTGTTAAAAACTAGGCTTTAACATTTCTGTTCGCCATCAGTTTTTTTCCCTCTTCTTTCTTCTTATTTATTTACTTTGCTCCATTTGCATTTGAAAAGTAAGTTAATATACGGGACCAAAGCATGAAATAATGATCTATCAAATTTTACAAGTTAAGATTTTAATTTGTTAATATTTATGGACAAAGAAATCAAAATTCAATTAAATATTAAATGATCCTAGAAACGGTATTAAATATTATTTTACGGCATTGCTTGCAGGCGATGCATGTATATTTTTTAATTAACAGAATTGTTGCATATGCTTTTTTTCTATTTCTCTATTGAGACATTTGTTGATTGAATTCGATGACATCAATTTAAAAAAAAATCTTCTGTGGTTATTTCATTAATTGTTAATGGAGAAACCTGCCAGAAGTTTAATGTTTTTGAAATTTCGCGAGGAGTTTTTCAGACGTAAGCGACCTCCTAAATTGTTCTTTGATACCGTATGTGAGGTTGTTATCCATAATTTTTAAAAAGCCCGCTTGAAATCACTTGCCTTTTTGCATTGATTTTAAAACAATGTAACCTAAATATTTCATGCACATGCCGTTACCATTCATATATATACCAAATGTTACTAGTTTAAGAAGAAAGAAATCGGAGACACACTTCATCCTTTTTATCATATTCGTTATCTGCCTTTTTTTCCCCTTTTTTTAGTTATACACAAGGAACTAAGTGTCGACATACGAATCGCATATATCTGTAGCTAAACTTTTTTCCCCCTTAGCGACCGTTTACTTGGGGAAAAAAAACTCTCCCTCCGCTAAAGATACGAAATGCCCTATGCAGAGAGAGAAAATAGATTTCAGAAACAAACACCATTATCTCACTATACAACCATTCGTATTTCAATGTAAACTCTAACAGCGGCGTTTAAGTTTATAAAGCACTCTCCACTAGTGTTTATCTCCTGACAAGCCATTCTCTTAGCTTTCAGAAAACCTCCTTGTTTACATTACTGAACTCTCTGCCTCCCCTTCTGCCTTATACACTACCTTCTCTTCTTCAGATAGCTTTTCCTCCAGTTTTAGAGCTTTCTTTCCCCCTTCTTTTTTTGCATCCTACCCATAATGCGTGTGTTGGTGTATTAAGTGGGAGCACTGCTGGTAGTATGTACTTGCTACGATTTAGAAGAAGAAAACCAACAAAAAACGGAAGCTACTTACTAACTAGGGCCTAGAATTTCGTTTAGGGAAATCAACTTCACTCTTGGAAAAGTTCACGTTGTGGACAAGTTGTTTACCTGAGTATCTCGTTGAATTGTGTCGGTATCCCTGCATTTGTTGTGTGAGTTTCTAAGATTATTATTTCCCTTTTTGGAAATGTTTCAAAATGTTTATAAGCTATCTAAAGGCGAAGTTTAAATTTTTGTACATTATGAAACCCGTTCGAAGAGGCAGGCTCGTATTAGATGATCTAATTATAAATGCAGCAATTTTACAAATATAAAACTAGTAGGAAATATATTTAGTTTTTCTGTAATGCCAAACTTGATTGGAAAAGTTCTGAAAGTAACGATATATCTTGTTTTTAAAAATATTACTATGCTTACTTGATAAGATTTGCCGAAGTGAAGTTAGATCTAATTTAACGATCATCTAAATTTTATTCCAATAATAATATTAATACCTGCATTCTCCCCTCCCTCCAGCGCATGCGCTTTGATCTTTACTGTGAATACGCTGCAAAGAAATAGACAGTCAAAAGATAAAATTCATAAGGAAGGGATTTGCATCTTGTGATTTTGTTTCCCCAGGTGCATTTAATAATTTTGACGAAATGGATTTACTGGTCATTACTGCTCTTCTAAAATTTTTGTGGTTATTTTGTCACCCAAATAGGTTTGGGCGCCTGAAACTAAATAAACTTTAGAATAAGTCTTATGAATCCTTTTTAACTTTAAGCTAACTACATTTTCACTTTTTTTTTATAATTCGGCTATTTAGTTAAAATTAAATTTTCGTCTGTTAGTGCATTTTTAACAGCTGAGTTTATCCTTCACTGTAACCACCATTTTATTCTTACTCGCCTCCCATTCCAGGGAGAAAAAAAAAATAATTTTCCCTTCAGACGAAAACTAAAACATCTCCGAAAATGTTTGTGTTGCATATGTATACGTTTGGCGAAATAAAATTGAATTATTTCTTTTTTGTTACTCTTTTTACCAATAGATGCTTATAGTCCTAGTTGGAGAGGGAGATTCCACGAGGCAGAGAGAGAGCTGCTCCACCCTTGCATACATTTGAAGAATATTTAGACGTGATCGCGATGTTAATAATGGAATTTCGAGTCTGAGGAGAATGAAATTTCTTCCGAGATAAGAACTTAGAGATCAAAAGGGAAGCAGGGGGAGAGGGTGTCTTTCATTCTAGAAGGGGACGCTTTCAATTTGTCTCGATTTGGACTTCTCTTTCACATTAATGCGTGCGTCACATTTTCAAAATTTGATTAAGGACGTCAGAGTCCTCGTCTCCCTCTTCTCATTCTCAATCCTGTCGCAGACTTTCCCGGAGATGGAATTGATTTCGTTTGTAAGAAATCTGGGTCTCGTGATTCGTTTCTTTTCTCAGCCCCCTCCCCCGTTATTCCCTCGTCTCCCGTGTCGAGTGTAAATTAAACGATACTGCATACAGATGAGGCAATTTAGAAATTACCTTTTCAATTGTTGCCTCTTTATGGTGCCTTTAGCTTTTGATGTATTTGTTGAAGATGAATATAGAAATTTTTTTCACCCTTTTGAAAAATGTTATTTCTTTTTGGAATAATTTTCTGGTGTTAACGATATGTTTTTGGAAGCAATTTGATGAAAAGTGTGCTTCTCATTTTATCCATTAGATATCGATTATCTCGTATTTTCTGTCTGCTTACTGTGAAATATTTTTCCATCAGAAATTTTTTCAGTTTAAATGAATTATATATACACTTACATTTAAAATGAGTCTAAAAGAGAAAAAAAAATGTATGAAAAAATTCTTGTAAGTTTCATTTACTCTTTGGAGAAAACGAATTAGAAATAACACTTCAATCCAGTCGTAGCTTCTTCGCAAATTCCCCAACTATAATTCACTGTTTACCAATTACATTTCATTTTGGAGAGGATTTTAATTCTTCGCTAGAACAGTGTATTCTTCCTTATCCTTAAATATCAATATTCTCCATTTGGGAAATAAAATTCAATACAAATGTTTTTTGTGGTTTCGAACAAAATGTTCGAGACCGAATGCTGCTTATTTGCCGAACCCATTACTTCCAGTTTCAAAACTCGCAGTCTCCTCCTTAGAAAAGCCTGTAACTGGAGACGAGGCAGAAAAAAAGAAAATGGGAGGTATATGGGGCACAAAAACTTGGAATTTCCCGAGAGACGCGTAAGGAATAAATAGGGGGAAGCAAAAAAACAAAACCCGAAGACATCATTAGTCGGAAAAATAATAATAACAATAACGGTAAGAGAGACCGGGGCTTATGCCTCATTAGTTGCGTCATTAGGTGCTAGGGCTTAGCGCCGAGTCTCAGTTCTGGCTATTAATTTCAATCAGGGCTCATTAAATGGGATAACCCGTCGGATCTATAGGATCTAGTTCGCCTTTTTAGTCATCGGGTTCGAATAATAAATAATACTACGTCCTGAAACCCGAACCGATGCTTCCTTATAAAGAATGAAGAAAGAGAGATGGCCAAAAAAATTGCGCGTGCGTCCATGTAAATTATGCGCTTATTATAGGAGCGCCTCGCCAATCATTGGGGGAAGGCACCGAACAGATGAAGATGTGTGTAGACTTTTTTTCCCGTTAAGTTTTTGGTTTTATTTCGCGGCATGGTGTTAAATCGTTTTGGTGTCTTCTTTTTATCTCTTTCTTCTTGTTATGATCGTTAGATTTTTCTTGAAAAGAGAACTAATCTTGTGCCCATCTTGTCCCGCAGCTAACGATAGAACACGGCCAGAACTATTATTATATTAGTGTTCGATCACCATGCTTGAGCGACCGAAGGGATTTTCTATTCTGGGAGAGGTACTATTGTTTGTTAATTTTGAGCTTTAATATATTTAAAGCGATTTTCGTTTTAATAATAATTAGCAGAATGGAAACGGAATTCATTCTTCATTATTCCCATCTAATTTTTTGTGGAATAGGTGGAGCGGCGGGCCACTGCGTTAACATGTTAATTTAAAATTTATTTGTGGGTTTGAATTATACAACACGAAGTCTTAAAAGTTGTAATTTTTGCGTTCATAACGACAAGTTAAAATTTATAAGAACATGATTATTACGAATGCCTTTTCATGTAATTTGTGCTCATTGTAGGTATATCAGTTAGCTGTAACGCGTGAAACCTACCTGCCTTTTGTAAATTAAAATTGAAAACTGCCTTTGCATATTTTCTTAGAGTCGTGCATACAGCACAAGTATACGGGATAGTATCTATAACATGAAAAAAGTAAGTTAATCTACACCCCTATCTCATTTGTTTTATGTTGAAATTCTTCTTTTAACTTGCATTTTGTCTCAAAACTTTCAAATGCCTAAGGAAGTCAATGTAATTCATTACTCAATGAATAAGCAATATTTCGATGTTATATTGACCATTAAGTTTGCTGCATTATCTTCCCAACTAGTTGTCTTCTGTGCGAAGATTTTTTTTTTATAGTACAAGGGGGGGGGGAAGCCCTTTTTAGAATACCAGGACGAAACAAATGCATTTTTCCCCCGCCCTTTCCCGTTTTGCTGTTGCTTTTACCTTTCACTGTTCGCTCTAATATTCTTTCGCTTCCTTAGAGGCGTCTAAAGTTTCCAATGAATATAAGGAAATAAGATATTTTTGATATGAAGAACCTATATATTTATCATTTCATATTAAGAGGGAGCTTACTTTTTTTCTCTCTCCTCTCCCTGCAATTTTTTTCTTTTTCATCGTTGGGTTTCCTGTAACCACCTACCTATCTGCGTGCTCTTTTCATCGTTTCAGGAAATTCCGATGCTCGGGGGCGGGAGTAGGGATGCGGCCAATGTAGGGGGAGGGGGAGCATCGGAAAACGGCACGCACCGGAAATTGAAATGCGAAACCGTCCCGTTTTAATACCGGAACGATTTAGAAAAGGTTTTCTACTGCGTCTGGACTTGTACCCCTGGTGGCGTTCAATCGCATCTCACCCTCCCGCTTCAAGGTCCTTCTCTCCCCTCCCCTATCCATTGGTGTTAAGGGATGGTGAAGAGTATTTATTTCGGCATTCCTGCCTAACTTTTGTGTTGCCTCGATAACATTCTGCTGCATTTGTGTTTTATTTTTTTAGATGGTTTCATGTATCTTGGATTGCCAGTTTGTGTGCGATGCCTTTTTTTCTCCCAGAAACTTCTTTATGATATCCGAAAAAGAAAAGGGAAATATTAAGCTTTATAAAATTTCATTGCAAAGTTTCTTGTGATGAGAATTTTGTCTCCTCTTTTTTTTTTTTTAAATAATAATTTCCTTTTAAGATATGTCTAGTGTAGTATTCGAAAGTGCCAAGTTGCAAAGTGATAAAATGAATTTTTTTTTATTTATTGAATATTCGAAGTATTGAAATTCGAAAATTTTGGGTTAGGCTGCAATTTAAAAGATTATCTGTCCAGTGTAGTGTCCTTCCTAAGACATAGCTTAATGCAACATATAGATGAGAGAGACGGTTATTTATACAATTCAACTTTCCCCGAATAATTTAAGATAAAATAGTTTGTAAATTTTTCGTGAAGTTGTGTTCTGAATGAAAAATTAAAATTAGGATTTCTTTTCCAGAGCCTGGAAGAAATCTGAGGTTTCTTAGCAGGTTTTGTTCGTAGATTCAAAAGGGACAGACTTGTTTTTTGAGGTATGAAAATATCAGTGCACATAGGTGAGATGGGAAAAACGGTTTCAAAAATCACTAGTGATAGATTTTAGTTTTAAAAAAATAGATTAAATCTAAAAAAAATATTAAATTCAAAGAATCGTGTTTTGAACTAAGCAGGTAATTGCCAGTTTTTAAAAATTATGTTAAGACTGCAGCAAAGAATAATGTTCTAATTAATACAAGACGAAACGAGAAAGTTTAATAGTTATATGCAAATTTTGCTTGCAAATTCATGCTAAATACTCCATTTTTAACGTCTAAAAATAATCATGAAAGGAGCTGTTCTCCTTAATGCTTTTGAACAGTTAGATATTCTGTATAACTCCATTGAGAGCATTATTATCCTATCATTATAACTGTCCGCTTTTTAATCCACTGCCTTCCGCAGTCAATTACAGGTATCGAACTGGACAGGTAAATAAGAGTGCGAATGGCAGCCGCACCTTCGTAGCTAAATATTGTCAGGAACAGAAACCTACTTCATAGAATAAGAATCTTTTCATCATTGAATGTTTATTCTGACCTAATTTTTTTATTACGCCCGCTGAAGCAACCGCAAAGTGAAAGAAAGAAAAACTCGGCATCACGTTGGACTGAGGTTGAGCGAGTCAAAAAGTCGGGCTGGGTTTGTTGATGGAAGACAGTAGGCTTTAAGTGTTGATAAATGGACTCGACATGCCACGAACGCTGTGATTAGTTCACCTTGTGTATCGTATTTTAATTTCTTTTCCTTCCTTCTCTTTGTGTTCGCCAATCGCTGCTGTACGTAAATTACCCGTGCGGGAGTCAAAGAGAATAAATATCCCTTTGGGAATGATGAATGGTTCTGCTCGTGAAATTTGTGAACATTTCGCCGTTTTCAGCAGTTTAGCGGAATGTTTCTTCCTTTTTTTTGTGAGGCGAATGGAACTTTTTTCTCCTACATTTCTGTGTTCATCAATAATTCGCTGTGGTATTTCTAAAGTATTGGTTGTGCGGGAATGAGAAATTAAGAGGAACCTATTGAAGTTGGAATATTTGTTTATATATTGTAAAGTGTTTTCATAAGGATTTGCCTCGGAAAATCAAAACCAAATATTTGTTTCTATCCTATACTAATGTTTCTTCCATTCTTACTGTCGCAGTTAAATGTTTGAAAATAAGATAAGCATCTTCCGTTCTAAGAAAAGTTTATCTTTGTAATTATTTAAGAACTTTTGTAGTCGGCTAAGATTTGTGCTTTTTTTATGTGGCTCTTGGTAATTGTTTATTAGTTAACGAAGCTAGAAATCAGATAAACTAAGGAAAATTCTAATAAGTGCTACAAAATACACCTTATGTAATCTTACTCGCACATTTTTTAAAAACTAAAATCCATTAAGAAATTTTATTACATGGCATCAGAAATTTTAATATTTGTCGGAATCAATTTTGAAAACGACATGTAACAGAAAACTATTGTATTTTTCTCCTAGGTATATTCTATAATCTTAACAGGAAGGAATTTCTGAGGTATACTTACAGATGTTACAGCCAAAATCTTTTATGATATGCCTACATAAAAACAATATGTAGAATGCAATGCATTCTAATGGCCTAAGAAGTCTAAGCTTTATTAAAATGTAGGTGAAGACAAAAGGGATGATGATCATCTTCAGATCAGTTTTTACGAATAGAGCTTCCTAAAGATGTGGAAGTTAATTTTTTAAAAAAATCTACTGTACGTGACATCAGTTGTCTGATAATTTAGAAAAGACCACGACTTAGTGCATCGGTATTAGATGGTAGAATTACTTTATATTATAGTATTAATGAGTCGTTAGGTGACTTTTTAAAAAAATAGTTTTGTTTTTTAAAGTTCATTTGTTGCATGTGTGTGGAGGAGGAAACGCGAATTTGTGCGATAAAATTTATCCCTCGTTATGAAAGTTGGCCATATTCGTTTATATATTCGGTGTCTGATAAAAAAATTTCTAACGCCACTTACTGATTTAAAGATTGGGAAAAGCGGCAGTTTTCCGCCTTCTCCCGGTTTGTTGAGTAAAGTATTTAATTCTTTTTATTTCGTGTGATCGGATATGGATAATTCTGGATCAATGAGTTGAACGAGTTTAACCCGGCTCTCCACTGATCACTCAGTTTATTTCTGTATTTTTCAAAACCCTCAGTCAAATCTTTTAGTTTCAGTACGCATATCTAGTATAACATTGGTACAATTTTTTTTAAAGGCAATACATTTTTATGGGCCGAAATTGTTCTTGGAGCAGCCCATGACTTTTGGTATTTACATAAAAGAAATATCATTGCCAATCATTCATTAACGTCTTGATACCTAAAGAAAGTGCATTTGTTATTATTTTTTTAATAATTACATACTACTTTTCAGCAGAAATTCAGTTGCTTGATAGGAGTAAATTCCGCAAGGTTTTGCGTTTAATTTGCCTTAGAAAAAGAATGGGGTGTTTTTTCCTATAATTTAATCAAATTACTGCAAGTCGAAATCAATTACCCATTCCCACTTGTCTTTTCGGAGAATCTAAATCGTGGCTTACATTTTCAACGCCTTTTCTCAGTTCAGTCTACCGCAAAACATCCGCTTCTGTATTAACTGCTTATCATGCTGTTTCATTTGTGGTACTAATGTCGTCGAGGATTATTTTCAGTGGATGGAAAACGAACCGTGTAGACAAGAATCTCTCTTCAGGATCCCCTTTGTTCCCCTCCTCGGGCAGACGGTATCATGCTAATCATAGGGTTGTCAACTGGCGTGCTGGAGAGCCGTAAACGTTCGAAAAATTATTTATTTCTCGGCGATTGTCGGCCCGAAAGGGGGAAGGGGAAGGGTCTTGATAAATAACCGACGTGTGCCAAGAGGTTAAGGTTAAGATCTTGATGCCATGCTTCGAATCGAAACGGTAGCGTCCTCGCAACTATCAGGTAAAAAAGTAATTTTTCACTTGGTAAACAGCGCCTGTTAGCGTGACCTGCTGAGGATAGGCAGCGGAACAATTTGCTGGCACCTAATTTTGGGTGAAATAGTTTTCTTAAAATTGTGAGGGAAAGATTATCTTTGAACAGGTGGTAATTTTATAAACATTTTTTATGGTTAAAGATCAACTTTATTTTCTTCTGGTCTTTGTAGGATGGTGTGGGGCATCGTAGGTGTGCAGTGTTTTTAAATTGCAGGAATAATATATAATATTCCATTTTTTTTAAATAACCGTTTTATTGAATTTTAAGGTTAAAAAAATTATCATTTAAGTTTTTTAAACAACTCTTGCTATGGTTCCCCCCCCCCCGCCCCACTTATTGTTTAGCAAAGGATTCGGAAACCCTCCGCGCTTCTGTGCATGCGCCGGGCGGAGTTATTTTCATCAAAGTAGGGGGAAAGTGAAGAATGGAAGGGTGATGTTTACATTTTACTGAACGTTATCTAACAAAGAACTGTGGAAATGAGCGCATATGATTCATTGCCTGACGCCCCTTTCCGGTGGAAAATCATCCAAAGGTAGCAGTCTTTGGAATCCGTTGCTGAAGAGTATCTTTGTAAGTACTTTTTGTACGATGATGCGAGTGACTTGGAAAAACATATTAATTCTAAAAGTTATAGGCATAATTATTTGACCTTCAGCTAGTTGTGCACTGAATTCATATAACGGTGGAGATAATAAAAAATCTTTTCCGCCTTTTTATTCCGCTTGTTCAAAATTATTTACGAAGTATGTATTTATCAATGTCTTTCCTTTTATTAGCTCCATTACTTGCTTGTTTTTGGTTTTCTATTTTCCATTTCAATGTTTTTACTGTTCTGGCTATTTCTGTTTTATTACCAACTTGTTTTCGCATTCAAACAGTGCGATCCGCTCTTTTTCTAAAACACAGAATGACCTAAAATTCTCTCGCATTTTCCTGCGATATCGAAATTCGACCAAATTGTTTTGTTATGTGAACTGATGTGATTTATACCGTACTGTATGATGTCGCATTTTACTGTTACTGAATGTGTTGTGCATGCTGGCAAGTCCATTTTGAGAAGCGAGTTCCTGCGTGTAGTGGTATTATGGATTACGTGCGTTCGTAAGAATCTAGGCTCGAGTTTACAATATTACTAAGCTTCAGTGACCGTTCATAATTAATTTACAGCATCCAGACTGTAGCATGGCGGACGTTAAATCTTCCAATCTGTAGACGGGCGCCTAGTTAATTATTTAACGCCGGACCCGTTGTCATTTATCTGATATATTTATAATCCAATGACGGCATTGAGTCTCCATGAACAAACCGGGAAGCGGCCACTGCAAGGTCCAAAAACGAACCGATTTCGCCAAGTGGTGAAATGGTTTACTGTGGTAGCAGTTGGCTTTTTTTTATTGGCTTAAGTCGAGACTTGGATAATTTGTGCTCATTGATGTATTATTTTTCTTCTAATTTTTTTATGTCCTCTCGTATTTGAAACACATGTGGTTGGGAAACATCGATAAAAACGAGATTTATCTAATTTTATTTTTTAAAAGGCTTTCATGGACAAATGTGTTTGGAAGGGGCTTTTTATCTGCATTGTTATGAATTCGGTCGTGATAAACATTGAGTAATAAGTGTTAAAGGAAAATAAGAAAAAGAAAACTTCCGAGAATTTACATTTAATTAATGTTCCGTCTTTATACAGGTCTTTTGTTCGGAGAAAAAAAATCAACTTATTAATTAATTAGTCTATAATAGTATTGATATGCACAATTACGCTAAAAACATATTTCTTAGTTCCAGAAATGAGCTTTAATTAATTTCTATCACTCTTGCGTTCCCATCAACTTAAATCGACGTTCTACCAATCAGAATAAAATAAAACACTAAACACACACAAATATTAATAAACTTGTCTGTAACTTTCTTATAGTTGCCAATGATAAATTATCAATTTTAGTCGTCAGTTTGTTATTCATTAAGTATTCAATAGGAAAGTAGTACAACTAACTGGTGCTGGCTTGAGTTTTAGCGTTGTACCTGTTGAGCGGTTGGTAACAGTCATTTTTTTGTGTAAAGTGAGTAAATAAATTTATAGGCATTATTTGTTTTTCTCTTTCGGAGAAAAACCGTAGTATTTATTGCCTTGGGTATGTTAAAAAAAAAAAATCCGTTTTGAAAAATGTAGATGATTTCGTCACATTATCTCAAGTTGATTTTTAGATCCTATAAACACGAATAAGCACATTTCCTAACGTACTTTCCCACCCCCATCGGATCTTGTAAATGATTTAATGATTTCTTAGTATAAATTTTGTGTCTACATTTTGTGTCTATTTCTTTCTTCCTCTCATCCAGCTAGCTACAGTTGTGTTTTTGGGATTATTTAAAATTATATTCTTTCTTCCCATTGCATTTAAAATGTTCGCTTACGTTCAAACGGCAGTCTACAGTTGTGTTTTTTGGATTATTTACAATTATATTCTTTCTTTGCATTTAAAATGTTCGCTTACGTTCAAACGGCAGTAACAATACCTGTCGAATCTGACGTTGACCTATAGCGTGAACCATTTTGAATATTTAGTAATATGTCATCATCTCATATTATCGAAATCGAACAAACTCCCTTCGGTTCTTTAATATCAACTCCTAAAATTATCCAGAGCAGAATAACAGATGTTTCCGTTGGATTATTAGCCAGTCGATATTATTGAGACGGTGGACGCGTCTCCAGACTTTTTTGTTTTTTCAAACCGCCAGAACTTGCGCCATTGTTTCTCGTCTCTCCCGTCGACATTTATCATTCTCGGGCGAACAGCGCGACTTGTGTTTTAAATTGTTCTCCTCCAAGTGAAGAACGATTTCATACCGCAAACTTGCACAATCGCGGATTTTATGACATTAGTCTTGGCTCCCGTCGTGTGAAGGTGTGTCACTGTATTAATCCGTTCCCCCATCCAACATCGGCACATAAAAATAACCCTCACGCAAAAGCAAGTGTATGAGTACCTTTTTTTAGAAGCCATAAAGTTTTTACGATCGAATTATTATCTGTTATTTTTCGCTTTTTGCTGCCATTTTTTGCTGCCGCATCGTTGCTTCTGTTGTTCTTTGGCGTCTGCTGTGTATCGAATTAGGTCTTTAGGCTAGCGGGTCGCTGGAAATTTGCATCTGGGAGGAGGGGGTGGGAGTATTTCGGAATTATATTTTTGGTGTTTATTTGCCCCTGGATTTTTCTGGCATAAGTCACTTACAAAGATGCATAAGTCACTTACAAAGATGTTATTGTTTTCATTTTCTGTATCTTTTTGGCATGTTATATTACCAATATATGTATTTCTGTTAAGCTTGAAGTAAAGGTGTGTATTATGTCAGAGAGTAGCAACAGAAAATTTAAAACCTTAAATATTTCATATCATTTCCTTAACCTCTGTTACATAATTATCTCGCATATCGCATAAAAATTGTAGAAATTCGTTGAAACTCATTTCTGAAGTTAAGAATTATGTTTTCTATTGTATTCGTTAAAAAACAATAATGGTTGCCATATAAAGCTATATTTAGAATTTTTGCATTTATTTTATGATCAACAGGCTTATCTGTATGTTTAATGGATCGTATACGATTCATATATTTATCGATTTGAGTTCTAATTTTCTGTTATTTTTTTAAGACTCTTAATCTTTTACTTGACTGTCGGTTGAATATGGTTTTATTATTTTCATGTATTTTATGGAGCTTTTAGAATTTTAATGCATTAAATAATATTAAATGATAACAACTAATTTCTTTTGATTCTTTCAACTCGTCTGTGAGATATTACATGAAAGTTATATAAATGGATAATATTTATAAATGGTACTCAGTGTTGTTTTTGTAAACACTGATTATTTTTAAAAATGCATTTTGCTAGGCTTCTTGTTGGGTTTTTAAAATTTTTTTTTAAGGAAAGGGTTAAAAAAAAGAGCCGCAAGTGATTTTCTCTATTGATAGGCGTTTCTGAAAATGCTTCTGAGACCAGTCTTCTGGAGTGCACACCTGAAATTCTGTTATTGAACTCTGCTGCGAGAAGAAAATCAACTTGAGCGCCCTTTGTACCACAGCCAATGAGGAAAGTGGCCTTAGCGTGACGTCATGCGTGACGTAACACCGTACTCTTACCGCCTTTTCCTGCCAAGTGGCCCCGCCTACTCATCAAATATGTGACGTTCGTCAAAAAAAGTTGGCTTTTTTTTCGCTCCACATCTTTTTTTTTAGAAAGCCTTTTCCCCTCTGCTTTTATATCAAGCAAACTTTCATTGTGTTGCGGTTCGGATGTTTTCGTGCTATTTACGCATTGTGAAAAGGTAGCGTAAAAAATGTGTTCTTCAGAGAGTTTACATCGTGTGAAATGTTAATTAAAATGATGCGGCGCTTTTGTCTTCCATCTGTTTGTGTTTAAGGACTCTCTTTTGTTTATTGCAACTACACAGACGACCGCTATGAAAAAATATTTGCATAATTATGCCTGTCATGACGTGTTCGCAAATAGTTGCGATGAACATGTATGGATGGTTTTGTCGGCCATTTTCCTTGCAACATCCTGACACATTAGATGGATACATTTTAAGATGAATTTTATAAAATTAAGTATTGAAATTCAAAACAGATCCAGGGGTCGATCCAGGTTTTTTTTCTTCTTAGGGGCTCATTTTTGTGAGAATAAATATTATATATTTATTCTCACTATATCACTTATTTTACCGAAAAAAAATATATATTTGTGAAAAATAAAAATATTTTTGTGCAATTTTTATTATGTCAAACCTTCAATTTTAGCAGTTATATTTCTATATTTTACGTGAATTTGGGTTTTGTGAAAAGGTCGTTTATATGAATTTGAATTTTGTGAAGGGGCCGCTTTTATAAAGTGGAATTTCGTGAAGAGACCGCAAAACGGCCCAATTTTCGCCCGGATCGACCGCTTTTGATTTATTGTTTACGTTGCCGATCTATTATATATTAAGGTAATTGGCAATTTAAATAAGCAAACTGTAATTAAACGTCAGTATATAAATTGTTGATTACCATTGAGTTTGAAAATTAAATATAATATATACTGAATAATAATTTTTTTCTTGATTTTTATCATCATCATCATTTGGTTTTTACTTGTTATGTATTCATTATTTTGATTTGTTTCTCTTTCTGGAAATTAATTGTTGCAAATGTGGTAAATAAATTTATTATATGGAAAATTCATTTTCAGTTCATGCGAGTTTAATAGCAATAAATAATTTTTCTTCTATTGGCTTAAGATATTGAAAAGCGGGGATTTTTTTGGTATGCCAAAATTTTTTACCCTATATTTTTATCATAAGACATTCTGTCGGAAGATATTTGTTAATTTATATGTCACTAAAGCCTCCGAATTTGCATTCTAGATAATTCAGATAATCTTTTGGGGAATTGAAATTTCTGATTTTGTAAATTTGCTACGTCCAAATTGCTCTGACCAGAGATAGATGTTTAATTTAGCAAATGTTACAGGAACACAAATATGTTGCAATTGTTCTCTCCATAGTTAAATCCATATTTTTTTGCATTATATTTCTATGAAAAATAAAATGAGAGTGAGTGTATTTTACAAATATTTGAAAATTCTTGAGGCAATTTTTGATGGAATTGGGACCAGTGGCGTTGCATGGATAAGGGGCATCCGGGGCACGCGATATTTTCTTCCTTCAACATATATGATTTTGAAAAGCAGCATAAATGCACTAAAGTTTGTGTCCATGGGCCCCCCCCCCCCCCAAAGACTACCACCTGGCGTTCCTACCACCGTCTCTATGCCACTGAGTAGGGCCATAAAAAGAATGGGGAAAAAAATTGGGCGAACGTGTGATGATAATGAACATTTTCTAAATTTGTAATTATTAGTAATATTATTAACAGTTCTGGCCATGAGGATTGCATGCAGGATACATTGTTCCCTGGCGTCACGCATTTTTATTTAATAGTGTCGGAAACAATATGTGGAAAGTAAATTCCTTCCCAATGATTACCAGCATTAATGGAAAATTTCCTATTTGTTTTTCCTTGGCTCGCAATTTGGCGGGAGGAGGGGGCTCCTCTATGGTGTGAACCGAAACGGAAGTGAGGGAACACACCTTCGAAGGCACTCCCCAAAGAGCACCGACTTGACCACCTGTCCGACTGTCCTATGCACACCCCCTTTTCTAAGCCATAATTAAAAGTCCTGCCCACCTCTGGAACCGAAGTCACCTACCTTTGCCTAGTTTTGCATAATAGTACCAAAGGAAGTGCCAGAACAACGTTTTGATGCTAAGAATATGCAAGAAGTCTGTTTTGCATACTAATGTATTTATGAATAACACATTAGTGGGTGATTGTTATTCTTAAAGTGGAGCAAATCATGAAAAAAGACATGAATATTAAAGCTCGAGTCTATAAGCTTTAGATAATTAACAATTGCGTTTTTGTGGTATATTTTCTATTGTAATGTACTTTTGTTTGCAGTAATTTTTAAATTATATATATTTTGCTGATTAAATTGCATGTTATTTGGTTCGAATAATGTTTTACAACAGGTTAAGAGTCGATAGTTTTAAAAAGAGGAAAATCTTTTTTAAAAAATGAATATTTGTTGAATGTTTTATAAGCAAAACGGCCGTAGTTGTTCTAAAATCTTGCGAGATAATTCGTTATTCTGAGTTTGACTACACTGATTGGTCCTAATCGTGTTAGAGCTTGCTTTAAAGGCCTTATAAACATTGCAAAACACAGCTGCAACAAATACATTTACCATATTCTTATAGAAATTGCAACCTTGGATATGTTTTTTCCCCAAGAGAGGAAAAAAAAATCACTGTAACCCTTTTAGCAATAAAAAAAATTATGCATGCAAATATAAATATTAAAATTTGTTTTAAAGATTTTCTACTATATTTGCCTGTGGTGGTTTATCCTACCGTTACGAGTCGAGTGTACTTCAGTTTTCGCCAGGTGCCATTCGAAATGTGCCGAGGTTCTCTCTCGTATGTCGACTAGTCGTCTCTCATCCATCATGTAGCTGCCACGAGTGCGACAAAATGGTAATTACAGTCGGCGTTCCCCTGCGAGCGTCTTACATCTCTACTAGGCTGCAGAGGTGCGCCTCTTGGCTTTTGTTTCCACAAAGCGTTTCGGGAACGTCCACCCCTCGATTGTCTTTTGAATGACTTAGCCGTCGGTCATCGTACGACGGCATGCAAATTTTTCTTTGGCGGCATATAGGTCATCAAGTACGCAGATCTTAGTAATTAGCTACGAAGAGAGGTGGAGATTAAACCAGCGAAAGTGTTCGTCATAAGCGGCTTTGTAAAATTTGAAATGCATCTGATTATTATTCTAAGACGAATGGCTTTAAAAAAGCTCGGGTCTGGCTTCGTTATCATATTTCGTCACCCCTTTCGCTTTGTTGCCAATTTTCGGATCATAAAGCTTCAGTTCATAACGTGTTGTGTAGGTTGGATTCTTTTTTAAATTTAATTCTTCCGCTTCGTATGTATTAGTTAAAACTTGTTATTAAATTTGCAATTCTTTTTTTAGATAATTTAATCTTATCTCCAAACGGAGAATAAATGAATATTTTAAAGTTTTCCTTTAAATAAAATGGGTGATTTTTTCGGTAACAAAAACAAACACTCAATTTCTTTTTCTTCCAGATGATAAAGTGAGAAGTTTTTTTAAACCCAAACCCAGCCCAAAAATTTGTTTATTTATATATGCACATACCTTTTTTTTTTTTTTTTAGATTTATACTTTATGCCAGAAATGGAATAGTGCGAAAGTTATCGACATATAGGTATTCAGAATGTTAATATGCGCGAATTAAGGGTGTTTTTTTTAATAAAACAAATTTTCGTTAGTGTATTACTTTTTGTGAAGTGCAAGCTCATTTATACGTTTGATTAACTTTCTGTTTCTCTTTGTAGGTGAGTGTGATTCGTTATCTTTGTATCTGGATAAATGACGAAGTTCAAAGAAAAAAAAATTATATATGCAGGTGTGTGTCAAGAAGGTATGCAAATGTGATTAGTGTCTTTTTAACCAGTGTGAAATTATTTATTATTCAAACTATTAAACTTTTTACGTATAGTTAATTGAACAAAGTTCACTTATAGTACTGCCCCCCCCCCTTTAGAATTTTCATTAAAAATGTATTTATAGTCTGGTTTTGAAGTGTGTCGGAAGAGAAGAAAAAGTATCTTATAAGGTACACCGTGCGTCATTTCAGTAACTAGTGTATTCAAACCCTGCAGGTAGCAAGCAGCTGTCTATCCTATTATTTTGCTTTTCTTCAGTCACGTGATTTCTTTCCCCAATCCCCTGTTCTCCCCGTCTGGAGGAGCAGGTGACCCGAATTTTGACCGGTAAACGAAACTGCGGATGGGCATTAAAAATGCTCTCATTACCTATGTAGCAATCATTGGTGATTTTTTTCTTTTTCTCTATTCTCCTAAAGAATGGCATTGTAGTTTTCCGGTATTAAGTATAGGTTTTACCGTCATGATTTTTTTAAATACTTGTCGTATCTATACTACTGGAAAATAATTTTTCCAGTATGTCAAAGAATTTTAATTCAATTTAATATATAATTTATGCAGTTGCCATATGTTTCCATCTGTTCTGTACAGTATTTATTGCTTATTGTCGAAATTAGGCAAATGAGAGGGACATATTTTTATTATTTATTGAAAATTGATACCTCTCTTAATTTTTACAAATTTCAATAATTTTTTTACATGATATTTCATCAAATGAGACCATAAATCTTCCGGTTTTTGAAACTCCACAGATTAAAACTACATTGTAGTTGCGTAAAAACATCCCTGTGTGAAGAATGAACACTAAATAAAGTTGGACTAATCTAGGAACTTAATTATGGATGTTTTAATGGTTCATTAGAATATACCATTGCCACTTGACATGAGCACCGTTTATATTCACCACTGCACCATTTTTTAAAAACTAGTTACAATAATGATTGCAGAGATGTGAAGTTTAATCGATTTTAGAAACTTTGTCACTATTTATTTCTTATGAATTTTGGGATATTGTTTACTTCTATTGTTTACTATTCCCATCAAAATAACTAATGGTTAAAATCCATGTGTCTTGGCCCATCATTATCCAGTCTTGTTTTAATACAATTTCATAGGGCGTATACGTCCTTTATTATTTTTGACCGTGAATTTTCTCTTTTTGCATCCCTCAGGGTTCGTACTCCTCCTGAAATTCCTGAAAAACTCCTGAATTTTGCTTTTTTATTCTAAGGGCCCTGAAAACTCCTGAAAATTGTGTTTTTTATCCTAATATTTATTTTTGTCTCCTGAAAAATAACACTCGAAGAAAAAAATATGAAATTATGATAAAACATAAAAATATGACGTTTCCATTTTTCCTTATTGTTAGAAAGTCGCTGGAATCCGGAATTCTTATTTCTGACCTTACTTAGTGCCGAAAGAGTCTGTATCGCATGTTCCGAGTCACCGCAATCGGGAGAGATGGGAGAATTGATATTTAGTACACTCTTTTCCCAATTTCATAAAAATTTCCACACTACCCCCTTCTCCCCTAATTTGATTTTTTTCACGTTATCTCCTGAATTTTCTGTACTGTACTCCTGCAAAAATCCTTAGAAACTCCTGAATTTTACTATCATATATACAGTATGAACCCTGATCCCTTAAGTTGTCCCCCTTCAACTGAATTTCAGTTGCTAAAATTAACAACTATTGAAATGAAAGGACCTGAAATATTGCTGCGTTGATTCTCGTGTTCCTGGCCCACATGTTCTCCCCTTCTTTGTTGCACCTCTCGCCTTATTGGTGAGATTTTGTTTTGCTGGAAGTGGAGGAGAGGTGGCAGCGGGTAGGGTCACGATAGAAATCTTTGAATGAGGGGTTTGAGGAACGCGAGATAGACACCGATACATCGAAGTCTGTAATTAAGCCCTGACAGATAAAACCACCACTTTGGGCACGTCAAATGGGAAGGAAGAAAGAGAGAGAGAAAAAATCGCCTGAAAAGAAATGTAGAAAAAGTCTATAGGAATAAAATAAAGCCAGGAAAGAGAAAGAAAAGAAAAATAAGCGAATAAAATTCGCATGAATGACAACGTCTGTAAGGGTCGGGAAACTGTTTTTACTGTTCTGTGGCAATTCACCTCCCATCCCCCTTCCCCTGCGTCTTTTTCCTTATCCTATATATTGTTATTCCAGCCGCCTTTAAGTATACCTGTGACGATGAACTTTTTTTTCTTCTTATCCCTCCCTTATTCACCTTTTCTAAAAAGGTTTTTCTCTCTCAACCTCAATTTTAATGCCTTGTGTTTAAGCAAAGAGAGA
The DNA here is from genome assembly GCA_013235015.1 of Araneus ventricosus. Taxonomy (NCBI): domain Eukaryota; kingdom Metazoa; phylum Arthropoda; class Arachnida; order Araneae; family Araneidae; genus Araneus; species Araneus ventricosus. The sequence goes on from BGPR01000014.1 coordinate 826,584, forward strand.
AATGAAATAAAAACTGCTGTGTCGAAAACAAGGCGAAAAGAGCGAGAGACGAGAAATCGCTTTAAAAATTTAGAACATTATAGATTTGCTATTTAGGAAACGGAATATAGCTTGTTCCATTTGAGAAATTATCGTGTCTGTTTTTCTTCTTCTTCTTCTTCTTTAGCAGAATCAAGATGGTAACTTTTTACTTACAACGCTTGTTCACCATTCGGAATTTACTTAGCTGTTCCATTTTTAATTATTAAATTTGCTTTGTTGGTTTCGTTCGTTCGATGATTCTCTTAACAACTTTGCTGTACATTTTGTTTCACTGAAAAATATAATTCTAGTCCATTCATTGTTCAGTTCATAATCTCTAGCGAAGGTTTAATCTCTTTTCTACATTTGTCTTATTTATTATTATTGTTCCCAAATTCCTTTACATGATTTCTTTAAAAACCTTCTGTTGATACTTTTTGGTGTTACTTTTTGCTATTGTATTGAATCGTAGAAAAGTTGGCTGCCCCCAAAAGAAAGTACTCATTTTAAAAGTAAAAGTGAATAAGTTAAAGGTTTTTATATTTTTCTCTTAGTATTCTGTAAGAAATGTTTTCAGCTTGAGTATTTTATTCTTATTGTTTTCTTGTTTTCAAGTATTTAGTCTCGAAAAGTCATAGGATGGGAAAGAAAAAAAAAAAAAATGTCGTCCATTGTATTATACATAAACCAAGTTCTGCTGCTTTGTACCTTTATTTAAATAGTGTTGTCAATCGTTTGTTTTTCTCTTTAAGAACACCATTTCGAAGTCTTGTGTAGTTGTGTGCTCGCTGTTCTTGTAGATATATGTAATTGAATCGGAAAAAATTTTCATTACGATCGCACCATTCTTATATCGTAAACACATTTCTCTTTTTACTTTCTCGTATACGAAGTATACAAAGAGAAAGCATTGTAATCGTCAAAAAATTCGAACTCGAGATTTTGACGAATATCCACGTTTTAGACCTTCCCGAGTCCGAAAAGCTCAATTTTAGAATTTTGTCTGTGTGTCTGTCTGTGAACACGATGACTCGAAAACTATTAGAACTACGGGGATTAAATTTGGATGTGATCTTTACACATAATTTGTAGGTTTCTATCAAATTTTGGACAAAATCCGTCCACGGGAAGTCTGTCTGTCCGCGGTCATATGAACACTGTAACTCAAAAACTGGAATAGCTGGATGGATAAAATTTGGTACAGTTTTATCATCATAAATGGAGGTCCGTATCAATTTTTTTCTTTTAAATGAATAGGTCTGTTAATTTCCGATGGAAAAGAATTCACACACCAAAAAAGTTCTTTTATTTTCAATGTTAAGAAATGCCCCTAGTTAAGAAATTCGATCAAACCTGAAAAGGCGGTTTACCCAAACGGCATTTAGGAGCCATCAGAAGAATTTTCAACATGCTTCGGTTTGGTATTGTCTGGTGGGAATAATTGGGTTTGATATTATCTGTAATTAGGTTGGGTTCATTTTAGGAAAGAAGAATTTAATTCTCTCTTAACTTGTTTGTTATTTTTGTTCATTTTAAGGTTTAGGTACATTCAGAATGTGTTTTACTACAGTATTAAATAAGAAAATCCAAATGTTTTATTATTATAAAAGGGTTAATCAAATTGCAGGAAAATAGTATATTAGAAATGCGTTCAGACTATTTCCAATCTGTCTGATTTTCGACGTCTTAAACTAAACTGAACTTAAAGTAAAGCCTTAAGAATTTCTCGGTATTCGTTTTCACATATTTATATTATATAGGTTGTCCACATTTATCGTGGTTGGTACAATAACTAATTTCTAAACCATTAGAGATAGACATATAGTTCCAATTGGAAAAATGCTTTAAATGAAGGGGAGAATTATATTTTGTTTTTTGAGTAGCTAAATGTATTTCTGAAAAAGTTAAGATTTCTAATTTTTTTATGCTGTCCCTCGGTCCTATCGGTCACATTTAGTAAAATATTCTTCACGCACTAACATTTTAAATAAAAAAAAAATTCCACTCTTCTACGCTTAAAACCGACCGAGTTATTGAGCTTTGAATATGACCGCTTTACATCATTTCTATAGCCGTCTCGAAGACGATCCACCAATCAGTGCGCATCATTTGCTCGACGAGGTCGCTGATTGGTTTTAAATGATGAAATTAAAAGTTCCATAACTTGGTCATTTTTAGTCGAAGAGCGGAACTTTTTTTGTTTAAAATGTTAGTGTGTGAAGAATATTTTACTAAATATGTCTGATAGGACCGGGGGACCGCATAAAAAATTAGAATTCGTAACTTTTTCAGAAATTTATTTATAGATTCAGAAAACGTAAATATAATTCTGTTCCTCATTTAAAACATTTTTCCAATTGGAACTGTATGTCTATCTCTAATGGTTTAGAAATTAACTATTGGACCACGATAAGATATGTCTTGTAGAAACTCTGGACTTGTAAACGTGGCATTTGGGTGGGAAGATTTCGACCTTGCGTGTAGTCTGAATTCGTTTTGAGATTCTTCTATCAAATGTGATAGGATTTGATTTTTCACTCCACGTCATCTCAGGCACTAAGTTCCTCGAGCGAATTCCTTTTCCCGCTGTTAATATCCTGACTTGTTGACAACGGGTTCATCCATCGCCAGTTAGAAGAGTTTGTTGAGACGCTTCACCAGAAATTTGTTTCCATGAGTCATGACATATACTTCTACAGAACTTTTCACCAGAGTTTACGTGACCAGTCCGTTGAAGTGTTGAAATGAAGTGTGTGGTTTCTTGACATTCAGAGCAAATTAAAACCGTGACGTCCCCCCATCTTCCGGGTAAACTCGAAGACAACTGGAAACTGGGCACGCGATCTTCCACCCCGGTTGAACCTTTCTCCACCATCCTTTTACTGGAGAGTCTCATCTTTTAAAATGCTTACAGAATTTCAGCGGGTTTTAGAATCTTCCATTACTTAGCTCTGTGGACAAGCATGCAACTTTGACCTTGCTTCAACACTCTTTGAAGGTAGCAATGACATGAGTCACGAGGGGGACCCGATAGGCTTTCTGCTCTTTGGGCACTGTGAATTAAGCATCTGGTAGAATATTGTATAATATTGATTTATTGATATTGTTGGTAGTTACGAAGATATGAATTGTTCAGTGTTTAATTTTAACATATTTAATCCAGTATTAACGCTTAACCTTTTTGGATATTGGTTACTTTTTAATTTATTGACCATATTAAGACTTGGTTGCTTCAAATCGTGTTAAAAATGGGAAAGATGAATTAGTCAATTATATGAGTATTAATTAAATGTTACTTGTAAATTTATATGCCCTGGAAGAAGGGACTCATTCATATGTATATGAAATTATGTTCAAGGATATTGCGCAAAACAACTTCACTTTAAAAAAAAAGAAATTAACTTCTGAAACTATGAAAATTTTCATCCTAAGCATTCTGATTGAACTTAATTAGGGATACGAGTCAGTTCAAGTAACCACTATTCTGCAAAGTAATTTTTTATTTTTTTAAAAATTTCTTATAATTGGTGGCGGATTTTTCTGTCTTAATTTGTATAAATGATCATATCATTAACATCTTACTTTTTCCTTCTTTAGCAACTTGTTTTGATTTTTCTGAAACTAATTATTTACCTTTTAAAATATTTATCATTTGCGATTCTTCTGTTGTTTCCTCCCATTTCTGTTGGCCTGTATCCGTAAAGTAAAAAACAAACCAAAAGGGGAAAAAAGACGGAGTATAATAACTCACCATTATTTCTGAAATGATGATTTAATCTAATCTGAAACTTTTTTTACTTAGATAGTTTGATCTGAAAAACAAACGATTAAACTTTAAACTTATGCAAATCTGAGAAAGAAAATGGAAGAAGTATTTATGTACTATCCACATTCTCTGAAAACAAAAATGATTTTTATCCTCCAACATTTCAAAGTAGAAATCTTTCTTTTTAATTAGTTTATAAACTAACAATTTAGGTATGGACACATCCAAGCTATCAAGCATGTTCAGCAACGTTAGTGTAAAAATCATGGTATAAATTATTTTCGCCGCCTTCAGGAATATTAATGCCTGGAGAAAATCTTAAGATATCACATGTCGAAGATTTGATACTTTCTCCTTGGAAAAGAAGATATCCCAAAAGTTAGGTTTATACCGCTCTTGTTCTTAACTCCTTTCCACGTTTCCAGAATACCACAGCGTCTCGCTTGGCTCACTGACTTGAAGTGAAATGGGTTCAAGCGGTTGAGAGTAATTAATCCATCGTTAATTATGGCTCTGAACACATGCTCCTTGACATGGGTCGTGGCAGGGAGCTGGGGGCAGCGTCTGGTGCAGGAGGCAGGTCACACAGTTATTCATTGCAAAAGGGAAAAGTCCGGCTCCAAATGACGAATCTGTTCATCCGTGTCTGCACGTGAGAGTAGGGAAGATCTTTTACAAGGAAGGGTTATGGTTTCTCGGGTCGTTGCTGGCACCTCCGGGAATTAGCTTTGCAGTTCAAAAGTCTCGGCTGTTAATGTTCCCGAATTTGAATAATGAATAAGTGTGGGAGCTCTTAATGTGCAAATGGATGCCTTTTCAAAGTCGCACGACCAGCACTTTTAGGATGGAGTAACGAGCCGGGAGAGTTGGGACTTTTCTGCCTCCTCCTCCTGCTGATGATAACTTTGTATTGTGCGCGTTCACTCATCGGGCTCTTCTTTCCCGAGGACACCACGACAACGAAATTCGCTCACCGAAACGTTGGTTAATATCTTTTGGAAGTGCTCTGGTTAAAATGTGGTTTGACACTTTCTGGATGAGGTTAGCATTGACAGAATAATAGATAATTCAATAGAAATTCTTCTGTAAATGATTAAATGCTGCAGGTTGAAAACACTGCTCTATTACGATTTAAGCAGGACTAAAGTTTTGTCCCTTGAAAAATCAATTTGAAACAAATGATGAATATTCATAATATATTCTCAAATGACATGCAATTTTATGGTGAAATAATACTATATGCGTTATAGTACTGTCCAAATAACTAATGAAATTTTTGTTAATTATGACGGATTAAACCTGGCGAATCGGATTCATGCATTAAATCATATTTTGAAATTTATAAATGAATTTCGGCATTCGGTGGCCATTAAAGTTTTCACATAATTTTATATCGAATAAACATCTTAAGTACTCTGTAAACTCGTAACTGAATCAGAACGATACACATTTACAAAACATGCCAGTGGAGAAAAATGGGCTGTGAAATGGTTATAACTTTTACGTGGAAAGAAGGATTCGGAAAACTTGCCAGATTGCTGTAAACTTGTAGAGCTTTTTTTAAAAATTTCTATTTTGATTAATTTATACCATTCCATTGTTTCGTGAAAAATTTCATTACACTCCTTTCTAGAAGCTCAATGTTCGAAAGAACCGTATCAGATTTCATTAATGGGCTTCGAAGTAATTTCATTCGTTAACAGCCTTTCTCTGGGGAAGCTTGTAAAGAGCTATCACTTTCTGCTCGTGCTTTTAACCATTTAAATCGCGGAATCACAGACATGCGACTTCTTTATTTAAAAAAAAAAATCCCCCTTCCACTAGACCTGCTTCTCACAAAGAGAGAGAATTAAATTAAAATCGCACGCGGGGGTAGATAGTTGGCAGAGTTGTCACGAAGCCTGTCACGCAGACAAGTGAAATGAAGAGAGAACTGCGAGTGAAACGTGATTTTTCTTCAGTTGGAGAGCACGATCACGTGACATGGACCGCGTTGTCAGTCCCTCGGAACAGAAGTGGAGGGAGGGTTGCTCTTAACGTAACACGTCACATTTCAATCAATTACCGTTCGCCTTGTGAGAACAGAATTCAGATGATCCTGGGTTCACTGTCTGGTGCCCCCTTTGTGAGATTTAAGGATTCGTTACTTGTTAATGGGTAATGCCATCTGCAACACGTAATTTTAAAATTCGATTTTTAGCATTTGAATTGATGTAAGGAACTTAGTCGCTCTGTTTTATTAATTCAGAAACAGATTTACGGCCACAAAATTCCCAAATCAAAACGATTTTAAGTTAATTTGATGTGAATGCATGAGCTTTGCAGTTTGAGTTTGCATCGGAGTCCAGAACATGGGTATTTATTCTTATTATTATTTATGTCTACTACTTTACCATATTCTGTTGAGAGTAGGTCGCTTTCCATTTACCTAGTTTCTCCTCGATTTTGACGGAGCCGTGACTTTCATGCAGTTTCGGAAGTCAGTTCTCTGAATTCATTGCAAGAAAGAATCAATGCAGCTAATCTGGAATGGATAGAAGTGCAAAAATATCTTGAACATTTTGATTTAGGAAGCAAGACAAATCTAAATGCATTGAGTTATTCATAAGATATTTGATGCTGATCAACGATAGGAACCTTTATTCTCTTATATATTAGATATAATAATAATAATAATTGAGCTTTCATCCGCAACATCTTATGGCATGTGTTTGGCGACAGTATGTAAAAGTGTGCTTATTGTTTAGCAACGGATTCGGAAACCCTCCGCGCTTCTGCGCATGCGCCGGGCGGAGTTATTTTCATCAAAATAGGGGGAAAGTGAAGAATGGAAGGGTGAAGTTTACATTTTACTGAGCGTTATCTAACAAAGAACTCCGGAAAAGCGTTCATATGACTCATTGCCTGACACCCCTTTCCGGTGTAAGATCGTCCAAAAATGGTAGTCTCGGAATCCGTTGCTGAACTGTACGTTGATCTTGGCATTTTTATTTACAAAACTGTGCGAGTTTTTTTTCCTTCCCCATAAAAAGCGCATTTTTTTTCGATAAAAAAAATAGTATTTATAACTCCATTTTTTGTTATTAAACGTTAAAGACTCATTTTTTGCTGCCTCCTTATGCACACACCCCCACACTATAATACACAAGTATATTATTAGTTCTGCAGAATGAAATTCAAAAAATATACCCCAGCTTCTCAAAAATCTCGTTGAAATATTGGATGTTCAAAAATAGTCTGACACCGGTTTTAATTCGTTCGACGCAAGCTGCCTTTCGTCTGGAGCGATTCTGTCCGGAGAAAGGTGCTGACACGTAGTGCGATAGGGATAAACCACTTGAAAAATCTTTCTTTTTTACCATTTCTCTTATCCTGGAGGGATGGATGGCAGGAATGGAAAGCGATGGGAGATAAGGGAGGTTCCTCTTCGATAACGAAAAATATGGAACAAATTTTTTTTCAGGGCTCCTCTGTTCATCTTTCTTCCACTCTCGACATCGTGGATTGTTTCATTAATTGGCTGATAATGCTTGAATTATTGTTTTGTATGAGTTCTATAAGAAAATATAGCTTTTATATATATTGTACGTATATTTCTCCGTGTTTTTAGCATAGTTTTTATAAGACATGAGATATCCAAAACATGATTTTTGAGGCCAAAACTGTAGTAAAATACGTTCAAATTTATTATTATTTTCCGAATTCGAAAATAATTTTCTGGGGCGCAAGAAGGTTTAAAGAGTCACAAAAATAATAAATTGATGAGACATTATTCGGCTTGGTGATTCTTATTTCCCCCTCCCTTTTTTTTAATCTCAAAGACCCTGCTAAAAATTCGCAGAAGGCAGCCATAATCAGGAAAAGGACTGTTAATGAAAGGCTTATTTCGCTTTTAAAGTTCGTTGGTTAAACGAAATTTCATTGACAAAGTTATAAAATTAAAATTTACTTCGCACGCTGGAAGATAATTTGATTTTACTAAAACAAAGTGATTAATTCGAAATATTTATAGAGATTAAGAAGAATTCATAAAAAAAAGTTTAGTATCCGAAACAAATTACATCGTAATCAAGTTCCAGTGTGATGACTGATGACCCGAAGAATGAAAAGGGAAAGTTCTATGAAAAGCACTTCATGTTATCAAGTAAGAGGCGACTGTACGTTGAAAATAGCGCGCTTTTCGGGTATATCTTCGCTAGTTTAGAATACGTTTTGTCTCTACTTTAATTTCATACACGAAGGAAAAAATGTGAAAATTATCTGCCTCTGTTATTTTTTAAAATAAACAATGAATTTAGCTATTGTATAGCATCTAAACTGAAATGGATGGAAGTGCAAAAATATCTTGAACATTTTGATTTTGGAAGCAAAACAAATCTAAATGCATTGAGTTTTTCATAAGATATTTGATGCTGATCAACGATAGGGACCTTTATTCTTTTATATATCAGATATAATAATAATGATTGAGCTTTCATCCGCAATATTTTAGGGCATGTGTTTGGCGACAGTATGTAAAAGTGTGCTTATTTTAGCAACGGATTCGGAAACCCTCTGCGCTTTTGCACATGCGCTGGGCGGAGTTATTTTCATTAAAATAGGGGGAAAGTGAAGAATGGAAGGGAGATGTTGATGTGACAAAGAACTCCGGAAAAGCACTCTTATGACTCATTGCCTGACACCCCTTTGCGGTGTGAAATCGTCCAAAAGTGGTAGTCTCGGAATCCGTTGCTGAACAGTATTTGAAGCGGTTTAAAAAATTTGGAAATGTTACGTTGATGTATTTCATCGTAGGTATCCTATTCGTATATATAGGATGCCTAGGTATGTGCATATTTTGAAGCACTGTTGAAAGAAATTTCAATATTATATTGTGGGTATTTCTCTCCCGACTTCACAGTATGTTTCCATACAACTCTCTACTTTGCATTTTTAGGAGTGAATGTTTTTTTTTTTCCCCTTGAGTTTATTTAATCCATTAAAAAATTTTGTTTTCAGTAATCGATTGTATTTTTATAAGTGGTTATGCCTGATTAATTTTAATTTATACCTAATATGTAGGAAATACCTACCAGATTCGTTATATAATTGTAAAGTACGATATATAATTTTTTAACTTTCATTTTAGTGTCTTGTAACATCTTTGCTTTATGATTGAAGCTGTAATTTTGTAAAATTTAATCTGTTCCCCCTTGTTCTAAGCTTATGACTACTTGATAGATTGCGACACTTATTGAAAATTCTTCCTACCTTGCAAGGTTAGCGAAAGGAGGATATGTACGCATTTTTCTCCCGTTTCTCAAGTACAGGAAATTTTCTCTTTCGGAAATCGCCGTCTCGATTTCAGGGAAGACTCTTTATTCTCTTTCCCGGATCTAAAACGGGAATTTAACCTCCCAGCCGTTGGAAATGTGCTCGCACGTAAAGAGACACGAAAAACCACTCCGGTTTTTGTGACAAACAGCTCCCTCGATCCTAGCCTCTCGATTACCTTTAATGAAAGTTGATGGCCCGAGTACATTTCTGTAGTGATGTTGCCAGCCTGATTTCGCTTCTTTATCGTCTCGCCGACCACCACCCACCCCCAACGAACCATATACAGTGAGTGGATCAGTTCGATACCTTTTTTTTCTGCCTTTATTATTATCTTCTGGAGGTTACTAATTTCTTTTAGGTGGTTTTGGTTTGTTCTTATTAAAGAATATTAAACAATGCCGTTGCAGGTTTCCCCCCCCCGTCTTTTTGATCCTTTGAAAAATATCTAGTTTATTTTTGAGTGTAGTATTTGGTTGCAGAAATGGTGATAAATGTTGGAGATCGTAGAATTAATTGCATACCATGTTATCCCTCTATCTTAGAATTCTGTTAAATAAGAGTATCAAAAATTGTAATGTAGGGTTCATCAGGCGTATTGCCTTCCCATTTTGGTTAACCCTCTGACTACTAAGAGTTCTCAAAATCTGAGTACAGTTGTATACGGTATAAGTTTTGCTTACTAATTGATCTGTTGATCCGCCCCTTTCCCCTTTTTTCGACTCACTATGGGTGATGGGAGATATGAATGGCAGGCCTTTCATCTCTTATCTCTCCCTTAATCGCCCAACTGTCTTCTCCCCCGTTTGGAACAGCAACCGGCCGAAATCCGCCTCACTAGTATAGAAGTTGCATGGTCGGTTAGGGCCGGCTTAGGAGTCAGAGTGTTAAATCCATGGCTGCCATCTCTATCGGAACTTTAATTTTTGTTTAGGGAATAAGGAATGCCCGAATTTTAAATAGCTGCCGATATTTTCTATTATAATTTTAGTCTAGTCCGTTGCATTTCAACATCTCTTTAACGTGAATTTACCGAATTGTAACCATTTAAAAATTTATGAATTGAAAACTCTACGCGTGTTTAAAGATTTAGTCAACTGCTGCAAAAATCATTCGCGGAGTGGGCAGTCGCTAGTCTGGCTATGAATGCGAAACTCCGAATCTGTTGCGAATGTCCATATTGAATACAAGACATTTTCCGCCCTCTCCTCTTCCCAAGAGCAAAATCAACATTGATGTAAGTTCTGCTTATTATCTACCTTGAGGATTTTAACTAATCTGCACCTGGTGAGAGAGGGTGTTTCTGTGGCGGCTCGTCAGCTCAGAAACGAGCAGTGTTGCACAGTTATATAAACCTAAGTTGTAGTTAATTTTGTGTTGATTGTTTTGGTATATAATGATATACTAAAAATTGATAGTTTTTGAGTTACAAGCAAAAAAAATTGAGGGGGGGGGGAATTTCTGCTGTTTTACATAACCAAATTCCCAACAAAAAATTATTGGTGGCAAACCTCAGATTCGTAATCAGCACGCGAAAAAACATAAAGAAACAGAAAAACTACTCCTTCAGAATTGGAATTTTAAAAAAACTACTTAATTACTGAGAAAAAGCAAAAAAATCCAAATGAGGAAGTCGCGCCAATCGTGAACTGGGAAAAATGCAGCTCTAATGAGTGCAATTTTTAGCAGAGAAAGGGTTGCTTTTCTCCCGCTTCGTGTTGATCATTGCGTTAATTTCGGATCCTGAGGGGGGCAAAACTTTCTGTAGATCTGATCTGTATCTCTCTTAATTCTTGATTGATTTTCCGTTTACCTTTTACATTTTTTATTACTTTCTTGCCACTTTCGTTGATAACTGAATTCTCAAAGTGGACAAGTAAGCCAATTAGTAAGCAAACAAAAATGCAATCTTTTTAAAATAATTTCGGGGGGGGGGGGCCAGCAGCTCTTATGGACGAGCCTCCACTGGTCTGTTTTATAAATTCATCTTTCTTCCTTCCATTGAAAATAATTTTATTTTCAGTTTGAAGTTGTGTGATGATTGCTTACAGATGATGCCATGGAAATCTTTCTATTGACGGTCTGAACATTTGAAGAAGGATGTACCAGTAAAGAAATATGAATCACTTAATGTCCCCGGTTTTTTTTATGTGAAATTCAGTGTGGTATCAATTAATTTCTTTATAATTGATATTAATTTTCATTATTTTTTTTCTTATTTTTTGTTCTAAATATGGGAGATGTATGTACTCATATTATTGAGAAGTTTTGTTGAACTTTTAGGCATCCAGAGAAATATATATGTTCACTGTTCGTATGCTCTTCCATATTTTTTTTTTAATTATTATTATTATTGGATGTTGAAGTTTAGTTTTCTTCGCGCGGAAACGGAACTTCAACTGTGACTGTTAATTTTCAGTTTCAGTTCCTAAACTATGGCGTCCTTTTTTTCCCGGGGGTAAAGAAATTATTGCATTCTTCCATTTCATGAGTTATGATGATACGATAGGTTTTATTTATTTGTGCCTAAATTTGTAGCTTATATATTTTTTTTCTTCTTTTGAAATTCTGATGTTTATGACTTGTCTTTTAATACTATAGATAGTCTTATTGTAAAAGATACTTCTTGTTTCCCTTATTCAGTTAAAGTACAAAATGCCGGCGATTTTATTGTTGAATTTCGAAAAATATCTTTTTCGATCCCGTACTACTGAATCCGTTCTTTCTTATTTTTCTGAACTCTGCTTTTCTTGTTGTGAGTTTCGCAGAACCTAATAAACAGAGACGGACCCTAATGTAAACAGCATTTGGTACCTAACCAGCTGTATTCCTTGCTTGTCTTCCACGATATCCCGGAAAAGAAAAGATAAATAAATAAAACAGAATCACGTAAATATGTATGTTTGTGTATATATATATATATATAAACGAACTCGACTTTTGCAATGAAGCCAGAAAATATAAAATTCGATTTACTTTCGAGTTGATCCTATTTTTTATAGTTATTTTCTATATTTTTTAGAGAATTTTTTCCCTTCCATTTCTCTTATCTCCCAGTGGCTACGAATTCATTGAACCGCAACTACGGGATCTTGTTTTTGGATATCTTAAAAAGTCGTGGGGAAAGAGATGGGAGAGAGGAGAAAAAATGGCGTTTTCATGCTCTTTCTTTAAACTACGTGGAGTGTTTTTGATGAATTATTTATATTGTGCGGCAATGGATGTAATTCTACCGTCGACGATTTTTACCTTTTATTAGAAGACTCCTTTAAAATTGGTTTTTGAATGGACGATGGTCAAGACTTGGTATTAACTGTGAATCTCGTACCTGTTTTATTGCTGTAACGAAATTGGTTACAAATTTGGCAAGATTCATTAAAATACTTTCAGATCTCGCATGTAGTACGGACATTATATTTATCTTCTGTACGAAACTGTGAATCTCGTACCTGTTTTATTGCTGTAACGAAACTGGTTACAAATTTGCCATGATTCATTAAAATACTTTCAGATCTCGCATGTAGTATGGACATTATATTTATCTTCTTTACGAAGTTTTGCCTTTACATTGAACCGAATAAAATTTCACAATATCTCTTAATTGCTTCCTAAGTAAATCAGGAACAGGGAGTAAAACGCCAAGACATTTTTCAACTGTATTGGTCTTACATTATGAATAATTTAAATTATACTAATGTCATTTGATATGAAATGTTCACTTGGAAGAAGAGTGCCACAATAAAAATATATATTTTCCGTTTTTACTTTTTCGTATACGAACGAAGTATACAAAGAGAAAGTACCGTAATCGTCAAAAAATTCGAACTCGAGATTTTGACGAATATCCACGTTTTAGACCTTCCCGAGTCCGAAAAGCTCAATTTTGGAATTTTGTCTATGTGTCTGTCTGTGAACACGATAACTCGAAAACTATTAGAACTACGGGGATTAAATTTGGATGTGATCTTTACACATAATTTGTAGGTTTCTATCAAATTTTGGACAAAATCCGTCCACGGGAAGTCTGTCTGTCCGCGGTCATATGAACACTGTAACTCAAAAACTTGAATAGCTAGATGGATAAAATTTGGTACACAGTTTCATCATCATGAGTGTAAGTCTGTATCAAATTTTGGACCAAATCCGTTGAAGGGTTGACTGTCTGTCGGTCTGTATAATCGCAATAACTTCTTAACAAAATTACTTAGATAAATGAAATTTGTTATGTAGGCTTCTTATCTTAATTGTAAATTTGTGTCCAATTTTTGTGTCAATCAGTTAAAATATAGGGCTTTCAAATTGCATAATTTATTTTTCTAATCCGCTTCTCCATACTCATGCGTACTGGTAGCAATATCTGTGCACGCGGAAGGATTACGTCACTTTGTCCTTGAGCCGGTAAGAGTGGAACATAGCAGTGTGTGATGGATGCATTTGAATTGGTACACATCTTTTTGAATTTGATTCTTTACCTACATATTTTACAATCACTGTAATCTACAATGAAAAACCTTCTGATAGTCATTGGATTCTGGGTTACAGTAGGTTCGAATTTTTTTATCCACGCAGGGGAGGGGAAACGGCACCTTTTTGGGGAAGTATACGAGAAAGTTTAGGGGAGACCACTCCCGCTGGTTTGTTTCTTGGAGATATAATGTTACATTTTCGGTTACGGTATTTACTACTAGAGGTATAATACTAATAGGCAAATTTCAAACGCTTCTCTAAAAAGTTCCAGCTGTTCCTATTGTGCTTTTCTTTGAAGTGAATAATATGTATTATATTTACAAACCAGTCTTTGCACATTGTTGCTATATGTTTGGTGAAATGGGTATGATCATTTCTGTTTATGTTGGTGGGGCACAAAAATAATACATTCTGTTGTAATTTTTGTTGTTGGCTTATAATTAATGATTGAAGACTTGAGATTTAACATTTTTTTAATTATTAACAGGGTTCGTACTCCTCCTGAAAAACTCCTGAATTTTGCTTTTTTTTTCCTAAGGGCCCAGAAAACTCCTGAAAATTGTGTTTTTTATCCTGATATTTCTTTTTGTCTCCTGAAAAATTACAATCGAAGAGCAAAAGATAAAATTTTGATAAAACATAAAAATGTGACGTTTCCGTTTTTTCTTATTGATAGAAAGTCGCTGGAATCCGGATTACTTAGCGCCGAAAGAGTCTACCGCGCATGTTCCGAGTCACCGCAATTGGAAAAGATGGAATAATTGATATTTAGTTTACTTTTTTGCCAATTTTATAAAAATTGTCCACACTACCTCTTCTCCCCTACAATTGATTTTTTTTCACGTTATCTCCTGAATTTTCTGTACTGTACTCCTGAAAAAATCCTTAGAAACTCCTGAATTTTACTATCATATATACAGTATGAACCCTGTATTAAATTTTGGCAGTGAATAGATGGAACTGATTGATATGTTGATTAACTTCAGGCTTAAAATTTGCACTAGTCTTACCATATTTTTGACATTGTAACTTGGACTTCTTAATTAATTAAATAACAAGAAAAGGTAAAAAAAATAATAGAATTTGTGTTGCAGAACTGAACTATCATCCTATAGTTCTTTTTCTTTGTGTTTCTAAATCCCTTTGTATCATATACATCTCACTTGCACAATTTACTTCCTTTTCCTTGATAGTCGCTTCCCTTGGCATATATATATATGTTTATTTTTATTTTTTTCTACAAATTATTCGCGTTATACTTCGTTTATATTCATATATATTCAATCTAGATCTGTTAAACATATATAGCTTTTTTCCACAGGTATTCTATTGGCTAATATAGGAAACCTCCTTCGTATATCTGTACTGGTTTATTAGTGTTTGGTTTATTATTCTCCCTTCCGTAACGTATGCCGCCGCCGGCCACTGGTATTTCCTCCACCGTGTAAGCTTCCAGTTCATCAGCAATTCTAAACCGAAAACTGCCCATTGCTGATTCACATCCTGGCCTAACGATAGAGATTACGATTCCGAATATAATGATAGAGAGCGCCCGCCTATATATGTATATGCAACTGCATGTGTGTTCGGACTTCTGTGCTTCATATATGCGAGTGCTTGTGTAAAGGGGTTAACAGGTAACGCTTTGCAGGGGGGGGGGGGGCCCCCCCGGCGGTGGGGGGCCGGGGATTTATGATAAAGCGGAGGTGAGGGGGGGGATGATGGCCGGAGAAGGCGGTTCCATTCCCGGAGTGCGGTCATTCGTGGCAACTGGCCATTGGGGTTGAGCTCTCACGTCAGACGGTAATCAGGGCATACTGACCGCAATCCCTGATCTTGATGATGTTCGAGCGCCAGGGATGGATGTCCGTATTTAACGCACATAGCCTGCAGGCACGCTAAATGCACGCTGGATTTCCTAAACAACATCCTGCCCTCCTACCCCCTGGTTTCCATGGTCAGTCTGTGTGGGTGGTGAACGCAAGACCCTTTCTTGTTCATATAGAGATCGTGACCACTCATTTTTTATTTGCTTAACAATTTAAGTCATGCACACACACCTTGAGTTTTCTTTCGAAATGCTCCTTTGTAAAATATTAAGCTTATTATATTCTTTATAGCACGCGAACGAGTAAAAGAGGTCCCATTTTGGACATAATACTTTTATAGTGATGGGGACAATATTTCCCCTGATTAATCAGACAATTTCTCACGAATTATCTTAAGAAGGTCAAAAATTGTATTCATTTTTTCTCGGTTTGCAATCCCAGAATATTCTTGATGGCTTAATGAAGGTATTTTCTAGCTCCGTCAAAATTTAGTTGTAAAATCGATCGTTTCTTTTAATTATGCTTGTATTTTAAACTTTTTGTTGTATTTGTATCTTGTACGTAATTCTAAACAGAAGCGCTGCCGTGTTTCCGCTTAGTATAACGCTCTTTTGTTAAATTTACAAATAATGATTTTTATTTGAGAAGAGAATATCTGCACTGAGAATAAGGTCTTTTGATTCTACCTACCTGATTCAGAATTATTAATAAGACTACCACCTTCGCAAAAGCAGTTTGATTACTTTTCTTCCGAGAGCCACACAGATTGACCCATGCACATCAGCAAGCAGCTGCTGCAGGAGGAGGATGATCCACCATTTCTCGATTTTATATTTTCTGAAACAGCAACCACGTTTTCAGGTAATGATATTAGATGACTTGGAGAACGAAAATCCCAAGGAAATCGCCACAAGTACCCCCCCTCCGGCGAAAATTATCCGGCTGACAATCCTCGAAAGTAAGTGCTCTTTCCCGCCGGAGAGCACGTAAAAGGGACCTGTTGCCTTGAGAACTTCCAATCTCTTTAACACATCCGAGGAAATGGGTGGACGAAGCTGAACTTTTAGGCCGCATCAAAATCCAATAAAACAATTTTGCGGCAAGGGGAAATATATAAAAGCCCTGCTGAAGGGAGGTAAAAGATTCGGGAGAGTACGTGCCTCGGCCGAATTTGCGGTTCTTGAGTTTTTGGGAATAGAGGCGAATCGAACCAATTCCGGAATTCTCTTGGGTTGCGAGAGTGGGAATGGCCTTCAACTGGCCGGTTTAATAATAACCCCCTGGAATAGGGAGGTAAGTCATCCATCTGTGCGGTTTCCGTTTTATTTGTTTTCGGCGCCGAAATAATAAATAATGTTTTCACGAAGAATGGTTGGAAAAAGATAGTGCGAGAAT
Organism: Araneus ventricosus; assembly: GCA_013235015.1. Taxonomy (NCBI): domain Eukaryota; kingdom Metazoa; phylum Arthropoda; class Arachnida; order Araneae; family Araneidae; genus Araneus; species Araneus ventricosus. Next base: position 843,375 of record BGPR01000014.1, read on the forward strand.
AATTTGATCAGGCAACGCCAATAAAAAACTTACTGTTTAGAGATTACATTTGTTGACAGAGCATACGGTCTGGTCGCATGAAACAAGCTTTGGGTGAATGATGCCTTAGATTTGTAATTTATCTAGTGAGATTTCTGATATTATAATGTATTAAAAGCGTTGGGATTTAATCTATAACTTTATATAATATTTTTTCATCATGATTTTTTGTACTGGTCATAATTTAATCTTCGATAAATACATTCGTTTCTTATATCGTTGTATGAATCATAAATAACGAAATGCATATTGATAAAGAAAATCAAATTTTGTTTACTAATCTGTGAAAGTTGATTCTACAGTGCATTTTAACAGTATTTTATATTATAATTAAAACTGACATCCTTGTAATATACCTTTTACCTCACGCATTTAATTCTTAACTTTTGTAATGCCTTTAATGCTTATTAGGAAATTACTTTTTCTTGATTTCTTATTTTTGAAAACAGTTTTACTACCGAAATAAATTTTGTGTTTTATAATGCGCGACGTTTGTTTGGAAACATATTGGTTTATGTGGATTGGCCGTGTCTGAAATTAGCTGTAGAGGGTGGAACGGAGTAAAAACTACCTTCAGGTGCTTAATACCGAGCGCTATTACAACACTTTGTGCCCTGTCAATTTTTTATGCTCGCACGTGACCACTGGCAACGAGAGCGAGTGTTGAAGGCTCATTTCCTCTATTATGGAGCAGTACTGATGCCTGGGACCACAATTGCCGTTTTGATAAGATTAGAAACTGTATAGTTCCATCAGCACCTGGGCACGTGCTGGCTTACCTGGAGCCAGTGGCCGGGAGGAGTGTTAATGGTGCACCAGGGATCTCTTCCCCCCTCCCCAGAATGGTGCATGTCCATTAAGGGTAATGTCCGAACAGGAAGAGCCAGAGGTTGCGGAAGCACGGGGATGGTGCGGAGTAGAGGATGGTGATGAAAATCTCTGGTGGTATGGTGGTTCTAGTTTTGCACTCCTTTTAATTGATTGTCTCTTTCTGGGCTCGCATCTCTTGTTCGCAAGATTTATGAGGCCCCGAGGCAAGCTGGCTGTCAGCTTTCAATAATTACTGGTAGCATGTCTCTTTATTCGATGTTCCTTGATTATCCCCTTTATATTTATTCGATTCTCATATTCTTCTGCTCTTGTATTTGGATAGAAAAGAATCGCTTGAGTTTGAGAATGGAAATTTTAACAACGATTTCTCAATTAGTTAATGTCCTCGAGCAGCATTTTGTGTTAAAGCGAAGCTACTAATAACGTGTAGGTTTATGTTGTCCTTAAACTCACGATAAATAATAAATACCTTTTTTTATTGGATATTTCTGGTTAATATGTTTGGATTTTCCGCGAACTACCCATTTAAACTGCTAATCCTGTTTTACGATATTTTATTCTGATTCGTCATTGAAAAGCAGGCATTTATTAGCATAAGGATAATTCAGCATATCCGATAAATATCCCCCCCCCCCCTTCAAATTCAATTTTTCGAGAGAGGGCGGTGTTGTGTAAACTTCTTAAAATGTACTAAATTCTGACAGTCTTCTGATAAACTGCAATTAGCTATTTATGGTAACCATTTTTAGAAAATTCGTTCTTTCTGGAAAACTGAGGCCAGCATTAAAAAAAATATTATATTCAATTTACATCTTTCATGCTAAGTTTCAAGAGTAAATATCTGATAATATGACATTCCTAAACTGTTTCGGTGTATAGATTAAAACTAATTTACTTATTTCTTCTGGTGTTTTGATCTGCCTAATTTATGGCGCAGAACCATTCGACGTAAATTAATATTTCATAACTTTAAAAAATTGTTTCAAGTATTCTTAAATATTTGATTGAACAGGTATTTAATTTCATTTGATAATTGAAAAAGATTTTGTAAAAGTTTTCTAATGATTTTGAAAATAAAATGTATTGAATATTTTATCATGAAGTAAAATTGTAGGAAAATTAATAGGATCCTCAAAATTAAAGCCCGACTTTCCGTGTGCGTACCTTATAATGTGCAATACATCAACTGTGGGCAATATGTGTCAAATCAAACTGTGGGCGAATAAGAAAAAAAGTTAAGGTTTATTTCAATTTTTTCCACTATTAAGATCTTAAATTTTTTTAAATATGAAACTAGTTTCTGACTGTAATAATACTCTAAGAAGTAGAAACTTTATGCAATTGTTTAAATCATCCGTTTCGTTCAGCTATGGTTGAACTACTATTTGGCATTGTAAGGAGCTTTCTTCTTCGACTTGAATTGCACTGAGATGCAAACATAATGTCCTGTAATTCTGTTGTTGGCATTGTATCGTCTTTCATGGTTTTCATTGATCTTTAAATTGGCTAAATGAGTCGCCTTCACCGCGGGAGTATTTCGCTAACGAAGCCACTAAGTCTATACAAAAGGAACTCCTATCCATCTCTCTTTCTCCGCCATTGAATCGCCTATCGAAAGCGAAAAATGTAATCAAAAGTCGACAGTACGTGTGTACCCGTCGTCGGCGTACACTCACGTAGCGATTGAGTTTTCTCTAAAGATTCCAATCAAATAGGCTGCCGAAAAGCGGAACAACACGTTTCTCTTTCACACAGCTCCTGGCAAAGGAAGTTAAATAAATCAACCATTGACCAAGCCGAGTTATTGTTTAAAAGCCATTCCGTGTAGTCGGAGACCCTGGGCCTTGTTGGAGGGCCTCTATTCTGGGGAGAATAAAGACCTCTTTTCGGTTGGAGATGTTTGTGGGGGCCGGGGGTGGAGGAGGCGGGCGAGGGATACAGTAAGTGGTTTATCCACGATAACCGTGTCAGAAAAATCCAGATCCCGATACGCATTTTGCCTCGAATTCTCGGGGGATGATGGTTTTCTGGAGTTGGTAACTACCGATCATAGACAGAGAGGGGCATAAAATGATTCTCGGTGCATCATACCCGCGTGGGAATTTGGTATTTTGAAATGAGATTCTTGTCTCGCCATTCAATAAGAGAATGTTCCTGTTCGCTGAATTGGGTTGTTTCGGCTATTCTGACTGGTAGTAGAAGTGCAGTCATAATTGTCATAAAATCGAAAACATATTTATATAATTAAACGATGCTATTAATAAATGCCAATAAAAAGCATCGCAAAGTATCTATATTGCCTAATTTCATGACATTTAAATTTTGATTCCAGAATATTACTTTGAACTGCGTTTGCTCTTGAAAATTTGTTTCTAATAAATGTTTTTTTTTTAAATTTCTGAATATTTGTTTACAAGATTTATGACAATCAGTATGCATGCTACAAGTGTTCTTAAAGTTTGGATAGTTAGCACCTTTAACTGAGATGTTAGAAACCAGAGTGAATCAACCCACAATTTTCGTTAAATTGTGTTAGGCATCATATTGAGATAGGAAGCTTGTTTTCTTCTTAAACCAGCTAATGTCGAAAGAGTTTTAGCTACTCTATACAAGTACCTGTTGTACATACCTACCCGATACTTATTCTTGGGTAAGCTACCTTATACCCAAACTATCTACTTAACAAATGGTTCACATTTATTGTTTCTAAAATATGATGCCTAGCTTAGTTTAGCGAAAATATTGGTTGATCCAATCTCGATCTGAACATCTCCGTTTTAGGATTATAATTAATTGTATTTTCTTAACATATTTTTCCTTCTCTTTTTAGGTAAGCTTTCTTTGGAACTGAATTGTTTATCATTTCTCACGCTGTGGTGTAAGAACGCTTTTGTTTATTATTTTTAACTTAAAATTCCTTGTCAATTTAATTTAATTGACAGCTTGAAAGTGCCTTTTGTGTATTTGATGTAGCATCGCTTATCGATATTTAATAATTATTAATTATTTTGTCTTCGTTTTTTTTTTAAGAAATTTTAGGCCCTTTTTTTGCGAGAAGTTGAAAAGTAACTTTCTGTATTTCTTCCGTAGGCCTGAAATGCATATTGCTCTTTTTTTTTTCTTAAATAAAAAACCCCCCCCCCCCCCCCCTTCCTCTGGATGTCAATATATTGTCCAAAACTATAGTAGTATCCGATAAATTTACTGTTTCATCGATTTTTGTATAAAACGCTCATTTTGTGTTAAGTGCGTAATTTTCTTCCAGAATTTTTTTCCCCAAAAGGGAAAAAGCGCACCAAAATAAACAAAAATCATTTTGCAGAATCTTGCAAACTTTGCACATGCAAGGTCCCCCTTTTTTATATATATATATATTCATTTGGGTATGAAAGAATTTCTGCTCTCTTTCAAGCCTCCCCCCTTATCGATGCTGGACGTATCGATTTCTCAATCAGTATCGGGAATCGTTTAAACGGTTGCTAACGATATTTTGAAACTGAGTCTCCGGATCTTTGCGATAAAAGCTTCAACAACATAGCTCCTGAATTGCATCCGAAATCCTGAGCCACCTCTATCCTTCTGCTTTCTCCTTCTCACTCTATCCAACCTTTTTCGTGCATTATCTTTCTTCTCCCCCTCTTAAATCGAAATCGCTCTCTAAAACTGACGCGGAGCGTTGCAGAGAAGTTCACTTTTTTCTATGATTAGCACCAAATTATATAGAAAAAATGTGTTAATCTTATAAACACACGAGCAGTACGCGCACGGCGTTGCCCGTGGCATAATGGCTTCAACAAATAATAAAAACAAAAGAGCCCATGCTGGTGTAAAACGAAATCATAATATATATAATATGAAATGCATTCTGGGAACTGAGAGTAACCTTGGGTCGGTCGGAAGCTTCGTCGATTTCAATATGCGAGAGAAAATGTTTTGAACTGATCATTAAAAAAATTCATAGAAAATCGGCGAAAAAGATATTTTTACCTTTCTTGTTTTAAAACGGGGATAAATATTCCGGTTTATACCTAAAGAAATTGAAAATGATAGCATTATTAGAACGTCGGATGCAAGAAAACAAGAATTAAAAATATAAAGGAAAAGTGACTATTATTTAAAAATTTCTCAAAATTCTGTAAACTACGTTGGAAATTCAAAACAAACTTCATTAGAACGAAAATTGTTTGCTCTGTGGTGTATTTATTGTTTTTCAACGGTCATTAGAAAAGATACTACAGCCGTAAACGTGCCGAAAATGACTCAAAACAGCACAAAACATTAAATAAAAAATTTTCTAGATTAAATTTTAAAATTCCTGCTTCAAGGTGCATTGAGTCACCATTAAGACTACCTGTGTTCTAAATTTCAAGGCTGTAAATGCGATAGATTCGTCTGGACATCGCACATGCGCACACACGCACATATTGCCTTTTATAAGTATAGATTATACCTTAGAGCCTTATTATTGTCGAACCTTATTTATAAGTCTCTTAATTATTTGCTGTCTTTCGAAATATATGAAGTGCACTCCTTGAATATTCCTATAATATGTTTTTACCTAAACTGCATTTGTGTCTGGATTTCTGGTCAAGCCTTACATATCTATTTTTATTTACTAGCACCTTGTATCCTTCACATGCATGTTAAGCTAATCTCATGTTTAAATTGTTGGCATTAAATGTTGGCTCTGGCCCTCTAGCAGTTGAGTGGCATATCATGCCGAATCGCGTAGTTTTCAGTTAGCTGTTTTAACTCCTTAACTATGGTTCTAGCGCGTCTTGTATGCATCGAATGATCGTAAATTTAACTCATCAAGTTAAAATTAATCATGCTGTGACAATAAAAATTGACGTTAAAATGACGTGGCATTCATAATATCTCAACTTTTCTCTGGAATAAGTTAGCCTGTTCCGCGCGCGCAAGCACAACTATGCCCGAAACGGAAAGTGCCATATGGGGTGGTGGAATTTGGATATTTGTCGATTTAATGTATTAAAAAACGTTTTTATTGGGTTACAATTCCAGTAGTTTAGCAGCATTTATTATTATAAAATATTATTTTCATGCACACCATAGATCTTACGGATGTAGCGCTTGACAATATGTGAGGCCGCGGTGGCCTAGTGGTAAGGTCTCGGCTTCGGGGCTGGAGGGTCCCAGATTCGAAACCCGATTCCACTGAAGATCCGCCATGTATGTGGGCTTGTTACACGTTATACATAGGGGACCAAACGTCCTTCCGCTGGTGTGATGCGGAAGTTCGGAGAGGTGGTGCCAGCTCGGGTGTCGTCCTCGTTATCTGACCGCAGTTCCAAATTACGAGGTCCGTCCCAAAATAGCTCTCGTGTTGTTTCAAAACGGGATATTAGTATAACTAAACTAAAGCTTGACCATATGCATATGAACCGTAAAAGCTGCACTTATTGCTTTGATACTTAACGTTTTATATGCGTGATGTATGAAATATTTTTTGCGAAATTATGCATTCCCTAAATATAAAAATAACTTGTTCATTCTCTTGAGAAATCTGTACATAAATTAGTCGATTAATTATTTTCAAGAAAATTTTAAACGTTTTCGTAGTAAACTCTCGCACTTCATATTAATTTCCTGGTTGCTCTGATTTTTTTTGCATGGTTTGAAACGATAGTTATGTCCAGAGAAATCCCGAAAGAGTAGTTTTGAACCATTCAGAATATGTAGTGTATTTTTTGAACTTCACAGTGCAGATTTTTTTCTTCCGACGCAGATAAACACTATGAGTTGCAAGTCTGATCATTTATGAAGTCTTTTTAATACTGCCACTAATTATAAAACAATAAAATTTGACGTTAAAATTGCATTATTGAGGAGATGGAGCTCTCTATTACAGTTCGCCGTTTATGGTGTAATAATGTTTAGAACAAAATAGTGGCTGTGCATGTGATCCTATAAGAATGAAAAGCTTCCATTTGTTGGAGAAATGATGTTTTAAACTGAGACCTCAATTCATTCTCAATACGGATTCTCTCTTGAACTGCGGGGCGGGTAAAACCGCTTTGGCCCCCTTCCGCGCGTCATAAAATCTTGTCAGTTTTGAGAGAAAACTGCAATTTTCCGTCAAAACTGCTATTTTTCCCATGCTGCCCCGTCTCCTCCCTTCTACTTTTAATCGCCCGTGCAACCCCCGTTCTTCCTCCCCCCATCGCATTTATATGAATTCCCTTCTTTTGTGCGCGAGAGAAATAAATTAGCCTTCACCGCGGCTGCCGAAAAAGGAGGAGACAAATGGCCAGTTTCGTCGCCAAATTAAGTAATTAAAACAATATCTTCGGTTTTTATTGTTACACGGGGTCCGCCTGAATGAAAAGCGGGGGAACAATTAATAATTTTGCCGATTTTTCCCCTTTTGGCATTATCGAAGGAACAAAAGAGAATCTCTCTCTCTTTTGAATCCCCCCTCTCTACATCCCAATTCCGACAAAGAGCTAATAAAAGCGACTTCACTTCCTCCACCCCCACACCACACTCTTTCGTTTTCGGAATTCCACCTCCACCCCCCGCCACTTTCCCATTGCCGCTTTAAATAAATGACGACGATAAGACTCCGAATGGGGGATGGTGGGCCGAGGAGTGGTAGCAGGGAGTGAAACTTTAAAAATCTGTTACTTTATCGACTCTCCCGGTTGTATTAAAGGCACAAATGAATTGTGACTGTGTCGCGCTGATTAAAACGTTAAAACTTTTCAACGAAATTCCTCTCACCCCTTCTGTCATTTTCTGCTATCTTCTTTGCCTTTTTCCTGCTTTTTATTGGCTGGAGCACTTGTTCCCTGTGTTATTAGTAAGTGGACGAGCATTAAAATACTGCTTATCTATGAGGGGGAAAACGCAGTCGGAACGACCAGACACTTTTCAAGCACTGTTCCCGCCGAAACTGCCAGGAACGATATTTTTTTCCTTCCCGCCCTGACTTGTGTATAGCATTATCTTCCCCGCACTTTGTCACACACACACACTCTCCCCCCCCCCCCCGACATCCAAACCTTAATCGATTCCTTCGCGTCATGATTAATTCATCGACTGGTGACGTATTAACGATTATTGGATCATTTTAAAAAGTCATTTCTTATTTTAAAAGCGACATTCCATAACTCGCGGGGAGGGGTGCACTTTTAGGAACGTCTAAATTATTCCTTTATGAGTCGTTAACATTACGTTAAATGTCACCGTTCATTCATTTTTCCCCATTCATGCCTTTTCTTGACATTATTTAAGCCAAGTCCCCTCCTGTCTTTGGCGAATGCCATTATCTGTGAACTTAATAAACCGTGCTCTGATCTATTTATCAATAAATGTTTTAAGGCGGTTCCCGACTAATTCCTTATTAGGATTATTATTATTGTTTGTTATTATCGCGCAGTTTCGATGAAGATGAGAAATAATTCATTCACCGCATCGATTTGGCACGGAATCGATTCTTCTTTATTATTTACCTTGTCCGATTTTTATTGTCTTTCCCTTTCGGCGGAGGAGCCGGCCTCCTTCCGATTTTTTCCTCCCAAGATTTTGGGCTAAAATTCTTTGAACTTATTCTCTTCCCCACAGCAGCACTCGGTGCAGTGCATGGGTATATTAACTTCTCTTTGTCTGATGGTTGAGCAGTTTCACAATTAACGTCGTATCGGTTTTCTATCCGCCCTTTCTATCTCTTAAGATGCTTCCTGCGGAGGAAATTACTTGTCCAGGACGGGGAAGAGGAAAGGATTATCGGCCTCTTTTCTTATTCCGCGCGCGACTTTATCGCATTAAAAACAAACAGAAGGGGGGGAGAGAAATGCGGTTTTAATTGATCCGGATTCTCGTTGCGGCCGAATTAATTTTTGCCCCTCGATTAATATGCCGAAAGTTATCGGTCTTGTTTATCGGCGGGTGATTACCGAGAATCGATTGGGGATGCGATTTTGATGTCTGTTCGATATCTCGGCACCAGTTCCTTTGGGGAGGAACAAAAAAAGTTTCTTCGTTCTGTGGTCTTTTTTATGCGTGCGTGTGTGCATTGTGATAGTAGTTTTTATAAACGTAGAACTAACGAGTTTTTGTTCACTAAGGTCTTTTTTTTTAATATCAACCTTTTCATGATATCCTCTGTAGAAGCAATTTTCATTTTATCATAATCTTTTCATCCACTTGAAAACTAAGAGTCAATCATGGCTCTTTAATTTTAAAAAGGTTTTAAAATAGCATTTTTATTGAAAAAATGTATAGTGTTGTATTTTGATAGTGTTTAAGAGATAGAGGGATGGCAACAGAGAAACTAAAAGTAGGGTACAAACGATTTCTTTACATCACATTTCAATCTTTATTACGATTTAATTTATTGTTGGTATCGAGAATTATTGCACTGTGCTCACTGTTTGTGATCAATTCTCATAGGCATTTTAACTGAATGCCCTTTTTTTTATTTATTTTTGTTGTATTCCATAGGACTATAAATAAAAAAATATGCAAAAGTGATTGGAATATTTTTTGAGGAAATTTGCGTTTATACTTATTTCGAATTTTTCTGTTATTTATATTTTGAAATCGTATTTATTTTGTAAGACGTAAAAATTATAGTTTTGTAAATTGTTATGAAGGCGTTTTATAATAATCCATTGGGTATTTCAAAGACGGATTTGAGTAGCCTATTCTAATATATATTTTTATTTATTTATTTCCAGCAAAAATTTTCTTTGGGGGGGGGGGGGGGAAAAAAAATTTTAACAATCCGTAAAAATCGTTGCTCATCAATTCCTTTTAGTGAAAGAAATGCTAGATCAGAGTTTTTCCTTCCCCGTTGGGTATTTCAGTTTTGTTGAACAAGATATGTTTACAGACACATTGCATTTTAACAATATTGCCGTGTATTTACGTGTCAATAAGATATGGTTCATTTTATATCGATTAATAAAGTGTGCGATGAAGAAAACTGACTACTACAATTCAGAACTTCATCGATTTAACATTTAAAACTAGTTGCCGTGCTTTTCACTTGAACCAGAACCAACTTGCATCAATCGAACACGAAATTGCGAGATTCTAAAAGTTTCATGTTTTATCAACCTTGTTTGCTTTTTAAGAAAAAAGTTATTTTGCCTATCCCTTCTTATTGGCCATTAAATCAGCAGTAGATAAAAATTTTGGTGATTTTGTTAGACATACTTTTCCAATAGTTATACGTCCCGACTCGACCTGGATATACAAATGTCGGTGCGTTTGCTCCAGCATTATGTAAATGCTGTGTGTTGTCCAACATCATTTGATCCTTTGTTCTTTTTCGCATCGATCGCCCGTTTACATTCACTCTGCTCGAAAGTACTTCAAGTACTTCAAATTCTGCAATGTAAACCCTGTGGTGTCATACAACTCCCCTCTCTCTCCCACCAACGGAAGGAAAAGAGAACCCTTTTCCCTTCCTCCTTCAAGAAAAGTTGGTACTTTTCTCCCACTCAGCTGCAACTGCCCTTGTTTCGTGAATTATATTTTTTTACTTATCGCATTGGCGTATTGATCTCTTCTAATATCGACCCCAAAAGGAGATGCGAATGCATAAGGGTATATTCGTATCAAAATTAAAGGGAATATCCGCAAATTGCAAGACCGGCTGCTAAAATGGAGGGTGAGTCTGTTCCACCTTTGATTCCTGCTAGTTTAATCCTTCCTTGTGTTCATGAGTTAAAGAATATCATTTTAATGCGTTTTCAAAGATAATAGCGTCATGATATGAAATCCGTATGATTTAATCAGGAGAGGAATATGCATTTGTTGATACGAGAAGCCAAGAATTTTTAACATTTAGCTGTTGCTAATGGAGCTTGAAACATTATTGAAATTGTAACACACGCAATTTTTTAAAATTCGAAGTTCGAGTTATTGACGAACTGTGTTTCATAAAATAGGGGCGCTAAATTTTTGAGTGAAATTCATTGCGAACTCTCGTCAGCCCTTGTCGCGTGTTTTTTTTTAAAATTTCCTATTTTTCAGTGTTGTGTTAAAAATGCAGACATAAGTATAAAATGAAAATCGTTAATGAAGAAAGTAGTTAAATTTTATATTTTCCAACGCATGTCAATAGTCAGATTGTGTTATAAATGCAAATGATTTATGCATTTGTCAACTTTATAAAATCATATTTTATATTCATTTAGTTAATTATCTTTTTTCCCAGTGATTGTAATATTAAAATATATCTCGTGCGAATTGTCTTTAATTTGATAGCTCTATTTAAAATATATTTATCATTAAGCTTGAATCTAAATTCATTTTTTTAACGATTTAACTTTAATTTTTTAAAAATTCTTGCCTTTTTTGTTTCCTTTTTTAAAAGTACTCGATTCAGTGCAACAGTAATATTGGGCCGTTTATTTTCTTCGATTGCAAAATTAGCAACATCTCTCATTTTTAAGGATTTTAATTTAGCCAGTCATCTGGGTTTAAAGTATTCTAATCTTCCCTGTGATGGGAAGAAGACCCAATTTTTCATTATTCAGCTCAATTACTGGTAGCAATCGTGTAACGAAATATTCCGGCATGCCCAAGGTAATTGCACACGGATATATACGTTTTACACAGCACCGGAGCATACAACCTTGACGTATATGTACAGATTACAAGCAAAACTTTATTGTATTTATTACTTCGCCGTCCATCGACAAGCTGTTTTGCTATGATGATACGATCCCCCGTGTAACCCGCCGGTAACGCTTTGAATGCGTAATTCGGAGACATTCCGGACATTGAAATGCGTCCCCCGCATATGGATATATATATATATATATATATATATATAGTGTAGAAATGAAATGAAATAAGCTAAAAGAAACTCACCGGAATATGGTAGTGACGACGTTCTAGGATATATACATACGTGCGGGGAAGGGGAAGAGGAAAAAAAATCGAAATATTTTAGTGATACACGCACACATACGCAAGTCATCAAGCGAGGCCGAAGATAAGGTATCAGACAAGAAATGGAAAAGTGGGGGGACGCCACCTCTCTGCAGAAAGGGATTCTTAAAAGGATGCGGTGGAGCATTTTCTGTTCCCTCCCTCAACATCCCTCTTTCTCTCAATCCTATTTGAAATGTTTGTGCTTCGATCTCTGTTGGTTCCGTGTGTTGTTGAAAATCCATTCATAAAACACTCAACGTTAGGGGCTAGTGGGTTCAGATTTTGAGCACCGTTTAGGCGCCAATTCAATCGCCAAATGGATTCTCTCTCTCCTCCTGTTTTCATCTCTGATCTTTCAGCGCATCTTTTGCTTCTCGATTTTGAGGATTTTTTAAAAATAAGTTTCTGAATAAATTTTAGTGAATTCTGCATTCAGTGAATTTATTCCGACTTGATGTTAATTGCGGAAAGTTTATATTCGCGGTTTTAACTTTAATTAACTGTTTTTACATGGCCGAAATTCTGGAGGAAAGGATGATTTATAAATAATTTATTACTTATGTTCATGTTCAAACATTTTTCTGGAGCTTATGTTTCTTCAAATTCAAAATGTATTCCTTTTAGCAAGCAGAATATTTCAAAATATTAAATCCAACTAAAAATTTTTGAGTATAAACAAGTTCCACTTAAATTAAAATTAAATCGATGGTCAAAATTGTCATTAGCCTCTTTTTATTTTTCAAATATTAATTAAACCACCAAAAAGGGGGCGGTGGGAAGTACAAAAATTGAAAATTCTTGTCTATACTTGAACCTTGTGACCAATTACATTCTTCTTATACATCTAGATCACTTTATATAGCCTGAAAATGCATTTTTGTTCTTTGGTATGCTTGTGTTGGGCATGTGGCTACTTTAAGGACAAATCAGTCTTGTATCATTACGGACACTGAATTCTGAATTATCACCGGTGTGGAACAAATGGGATCTTTATAGTCTGTGGAAGTGTCTGTGTTTCGCCGTTTTATAGCGCGTGTTTTATATATGAATTGCTGCCCTTTAAAATTTCCTCGATTTTTCGTTTTTATGCACAAATGGATGTGAGCACTGAAGACAAATAACTAAAAAATTATATAATTTCTGTAATCCTGAAGATGTTATTAGTATTGCACTTTTTATATAAAGAACACTTCATATTTGAAGTAAACAAGATAGTTTTTGTTAATTAAAATGATCTTTTCTTTTATGAAGGAAATGATTTCCTCCTTGTTTTCGTATCTGATTAGGGTAAAATTAATCGTAAAAAATATAAAAGTACTTATAAATTTATTTTCTTACTACTTTAGTACTTATATATTTTTTTTTTTTATGTTAAGGCAAATGTTATAGAAAGTGAGTTTGTTGGAAGTTAAAATACTTCTGTCTGTGTAAATTAAAAGTTTAACATAGATATTCCTGCATGAACTTCAATTTTAGAAATTATTTAATTTTCTTTTAGAAAGTGCATATTAGTAATTTGGATAAGCATTTTTTTAATTGCATAGCGGCTGGTACTCTAATTTGATGAGCTGTTCTTAATTGAAATATTTGGCGAAAAATCAATATAAGATTTTTACACTCATGATAGTAATTTTCTCTGTCAATTATTATCACTCTAATGAAAGCATTGTTGTTTCTATTGTTGAGAGTTTCCATATTTTATTCATTCTATTCTTCCACCACCACACTGGATCACTTCTGGCTCCATAACTGTTAATTTCCCATTTGTGAAAAATCTTGAAAGGAGCCGCAGCCGGACGCTTCATCGCCAAAATCGGCTCTCTCCCCACTCACGGGTGATTGTCGCTTTACCTAAGATGCGGAAAAGTGTTCTCAAGAAAGCGCTCCGTCTCCTACTCCGGGTGCCGTAAACCGCTTTTTTACGGGGCATAAAGTTTTTATTTGCGAAGCTGGGAGTACCCGTTGGAGAGGTTAAAAAGACCACTAGCCAGCCAGCCCCTCCTTTTCGGTAATTTTTCTTTTATTCGGGATTTTGTTTCCGCCAGCCCCAACACGTCTCCCGCTCGCGAATATTGGGATTTTATTACTGTTACCTGAACAATTTCATTTCGTTTTATTTCCGTCCCATTGTTTAGAAAAAGACCCCTCTCCTCTCCCCCGCCATCCTGTGTGTGTTGGCTGTTTTCACTTCTGCGTAATGTAATTGTGTTGCTTCTCCGATCTTTGCGTGTGTGTAATCGAAAGGAATACCTGTGCGTGCCGAGGTTTTTCTCATAAATGCCTTCCGTTCGTTCTGTTTTGGACTAATATTTAAGTTTTCTCTTCGTCACTTGGGAAGGGGGATGAGAATTGCCTCTATCTTTCCCCTAACTTCTCGATGATGTTTTATTATTTTTGCGAAGTGCTTTGAATCGTGTGGCCAAGTTATGGCTATTTTTTTGTGGGATGGGCCCCAATTTTTTTCCTTTTTTAAAATGATAATCAAACTTAAGATTTTTCTGTGGGAATTCCTTTTTCCCTACCTCCGATTTTAGATTCTCTTGTAAGTTTTAAGTAGATTAGTGAATAGCAATAATTTTTTGGAGAATATTTTACATTTTTATAAGTTTAAAGATTGCTAACTGCTTCAATTCAAAGCATTTTTTCTCTTCAATCCATATTGGACTGTTTTATCGTTCAATGGCATATGCACAAAATTTGTAGCCTGTGTCATGATTAGATTTAAGTTTGTGGAAACTGCCATCTAAAAGTAACGAAACGCTTCCTCTTTACAGAAATTCTCTCCGGACCTATAACATTAATGCAGACTACCATCTTTCATTAAAGATATGTAAAACTCCTCGCCATGTTAACTGGTATTTAAAACGTCGCTTTGAACCTGCGTACCTACATATTTTTCAAAATTCACTTGAATTCCTTTGCCCCGCGATAATTTTCTTTCTTATATTGATGTCTAAAAATTTATAACAGAAAAACCTAAGGAGACTGATTCCTCCCCTCTATATTAAAAAAAAATAACCCAGGGAATGAACGAAAAAAATTGTCTCATAACCTTTTGTAAGTGGTATGAAAATTCCATTGGCCGTTTGCCAGTGCCTGGAAAACTACCTTTGTGGCAAATGATTTCTGGTCGAGTTTTTTCGCCGTCCATTTTCTGGCTTTCTTCCAGCGGGCCCCGTGGAGCTCTAAGAAGACGTCAGTAGGCGAAGATGTTGCGGAAGGTTGACAACCCCCACTCTTCGAGTCGGTTAGGTGTTAAGCGGCGGTTGATACGGCGCGCTAATAGATGGCAAGCGTTTTAATTTATGGTCATAGAAGAAGCGACCGAGTTATAATTCAATCAGTGGCATCATGTCGCTCGCCCGCTTTTGTGCGAGTGAAAGAGATGGCTTGTTCCGCCTGAGGAAGGTTGCGAAAACCTCCTGCACCAACAACGTCGCTTCATGGCACACTCGGCGTAGAGTTATCCGCCAACCTAGTAGGGCACATTAACGTGTTCACCCTGTGCTTTATTCCTTCCAGTAGTGAGGATGTTTTGTTTCATGCATGTTTTTCGTGGGTGTTTTCTGTATAAACGTGCTCTTTTTGATGTTGCGTATTTTAGCTTATTTCTTTTCTCAGAAATCTCAAATCTTTCTTTTAAATACAAACAATATTTGTAGTATCTTTCCTCCCTTCCTTTTTAAAAAAATTATTTATTTTTATTACAAAAACATTCCGAACGGTACTATTGTTTAACAACGGATTCGGAAACCCTCCGTGCTTTTGCGCATGCGCCGGTTGGAGTTATTTTCATCAAAATGGGGGGGGGGGAGTGAAGAATGGAAGGGTGATGTTTACATTTTACTGAGCTTGATCTAACAAAGAACTTCGGAAATGCATTCATATGACTCATTTGCCTGACACCCCTTTCCGGTGTAAAATCGTCCAGAAGTGGAAGTCTCGGAATTCGTCTCTGAAAAGTAAAAGATGCTATTTCAGCAGAGAGTTTTTCGAAGACTAGAATACTTTTCATATGTAAGACTCAATTTCTAGTCCAATAGACTTATATTTAAAAAGCACAATTTGTTTCTAAAAGGTGGCATGCATGTTATCAAAATGAAAATAAACGAATGATTGAATACCCGGTAGTAATTTTCATTTGTTTATTGTTCCTTTATTCTCTTTAAATCGGAAAATATTTATATTGTGAATATGGCTTATGAAAAAATACCCCCTCTTAACTAAGCCCGAATTAACTGAACAAGGTGTGAGAATTGGTGTAAAGAGTTGCAAAATTTCTTTTCTTCGTATAAAGTTTGGTAGCTCATGTGTGACACCAAAAATCCTGATAAGGTTTTGATATAAAATTTAAAGCTCCTTTTTCCTATTTCGTTTGTTTTTTTGTTTTTTTCCTCCTAAATTTCTTGTACATCCTTTGAATTGAATCAAACTCTTCCTCGTCAGAACAAAATCGGTAGGCTGAAAAGTTTTTTTTCCTATGCTTACCCCAAGAAATTCTAGAAAAGTGTGATCTGTAGTTGTTCTTTATCCGCCTTGGGATGTTGAGCGAGAGTATTTTATTTTTCGCAGAAAATAGTATCAGCAGTCCTCACGCAAGCGTCTCATTATCTGCGATTCTTGTACCATCCCACAATTATCGCCCTACCCGTGCTCACGTGAAATTCAAATCCCAGCCCTTGGCGAAGTGAGATCTTGTGTGTTGTGTGTAATATATACGTTTATAAAAGTGAAGAGACCCCACAAAAAAGAACGTCTTTTTCTCCCCTCTCCTCCCCTTATTGTTCCGTATTATTCAACGAAAAGTAGCCCGGATGTGTGTGAAATAAGGCGGACGATTTTTTCCCCCTGTATTCACTGTTTTCCTTCTCTTTTCCAGCATAGTGACCTTGATGTGCATTTAAAATGTTAGCCAAAAAAAGGAAAGAAAAGAAATTGGTTAAAAAAATCAATAGGGGATCGTTGGCATATTAAAATTTAGCTCAAGTGTGAAATTATCGAATTGCTTTCGAAAACATTAGCTGAAGTATCGCAATTTTCTTTCGCATCCTTCTAATATCTGCGAATTCCTATACCATTTTCGGATTATACGATACAGAAGCGTCTCGGCGAAGAACATATCTCTGAACAGCTCGGAGAACGATTTTCAGAGCATCTTGTATTTGTTGAAATTTTTTCTGGTGTATAAATATTACGTATGATTATGAATATTTTATGATATTCAAAATAATCATAAAATTGCGAGGATAAGGGAGATTTGAGAGAGGTCAGAATCTGTTTATTTGTCGCTTTACTTATCTCTTAAACTCGATTAAAAACTTGAGGATGAGCAACTGAGCTTTCGAATTTCAGTTATGTTGAATACTTTTAACCCATTTTCATGTTTTATAACGAAAGTGGTACCTGTTCTTGATTCTTTCTAGTTTAGAAATTTCATAGTACACATTGCTACGTACAGTCATCGAAAACATAAATGTTAAATTACGAATCTGTTTTAGAGCTTTGCCGGATAAAGAATTTCTAAATGAATTTAATGGTCAGGAATACATCTACCCTTTTTTTATTTAAATAAAATTCATTTGCAAATTATAGGGAAATGTTTTTGTCTTTTTCCCCAGAGAGGGAAGCGACTGTCTTGGAGTGATTGTTAAAGCGTAATTGCAAATTTCAGTAATCATAATATGTTAAAGTATGCTCACTACATTTTGAATGGGATTGGAATATTCACGTATAAAAGAACGTTTGGCGCAGTATGGCCCAATTGGCCCTTGTGCCATTAAACCAAACCAAACCTACCAATCGCATATAAAAATGATGTCGCCCAACTCGTGCTTAGTCCATTGAGCATTTCAGAATTCATGTAATTTAAATGATTTAGCAGCCTGCTTATGAAAAATAACTCAACCGACAGCTTTCCCCTTTCTGGACGTGCGCAAGACAGCTCGCAGTTACCTTAACCAATTCGTCTTGTATCTCTTCATCGAAGACACGCCTGTCTCGGAGATCCATCCCCACGCATCTGTTGTTGTACCTTTCCGTCTCGTCTGCAATTGGTGGTGGCGTTACCAGAAGAGAAACCTGATTACCATAAAAAACGAATATATAACCAATTCGGAAAGGTGTAATTTCCGAAGCAACACTGATCATCCGACTGTCAGTCGGGACTAATAGGAAAATTCGCAGACCCCTATAATTAAGGCACTCACTGAAGACAGGGCTTTCAACAGGCGGGCGGGCGTCGGTCATTGCTCAAGAAAAGGGATATTTCAATAAAGGAACTGTGAAAAACATTGTGTATTAATTAATCATTCTTCTGGGAGAGAGAGGCCTCTTGGAAGAAAGTGTGTTAAGTGGATGCAGGTAGAGTTCAGGTGCAGTCCGACCTTTGCGCTACCTGGTTTACGCCCGGCTAGGGACAATCTCAGGCCCCTCCCCTCGCCCGATTTCTTTTTTATCCCCGCCGGAACCTGTTCTCGCGGTTGTTGTTGACAGTTAGTAGCAGTACTTGTCACTCGTTTGATATGGAAGCTTTTTGTCTGGCGGGTGTTTTGTTGCCCGTTTAAAGCGTCAACGATAGGATTATGCAATGGCGATTTGTGGGGTTTGTGATGCTTAAAGAGTATGGTGGTGGTGGTTGTAGTGATTTATGGTGGGCCTGGAAGTGAGTTCACAAAAATGTTGGCAAGACTAATGGAATTACAAATTTCGTTTATTTGGTGTGTCATACTGATCGTGCATACGTCGGTGATGCACTGTTGAAATAAAATAGCATTTTATTTTTTTTCATAATCATAAATGTAGGAAATTATTATTTGAGTGATTGCTGAAAAGTTGTGATTGGCTATTGATCGTAAATATTTTCGCGAATTAGGGAAGTGGGAACGTAAGACTCGGTATGGCTGTTGGCATTTTCATATGAAAGTCCGTGTATAGTTAAATTTACTAGGCATATTATTATATTTTATTTTCCTTATTATATTTCATAATCATTCTGCTAAATCCATGCGTTTCGAAACAAAGTTTTCCGTCCCGATTAGTTCCACTTGATTGAAATTAAAAGCTATTAGATTACCTATAGTGTATGGAAATCCATCATAGTTTAAAGTAGGGGGTACTTGAACCTACGTGATTTTCTCATATAATGAAATAATTGGTAATTTGTGTGTGTCATTTTTTATTTGACCTTTGGTCATAATATTACGGCCTATTGGAATGGATTTTCATTCCAGTCTGAAAAGCTATCGTGATGGTGTGTAGGTAAATATGTTTTGGGGGTCCAAAAGTAAAATTTTACTTCATTCCTCAGTGGATTGGAATATTACTCTTGAAGATATGATTAATTAAAATATTTCTGAGTTTTAAGCATATTTCTAGCTAAAATATGATACTCTGTTATGCAGTATCTTAATTTTAAGTGGTTTAATCTTTTTAATTGTTTAGAAAAGGTCGAGTTAGGGATACTTGACTCTAGCCAATTAGGGATATTCTGACCCTACCTACCAAAAAGTTACTGCACTTCGATGTTGTAGCCGACCGAAGTACATTGTGTGGTTGGGATCAATTTTCTGGTACGGTGCGATTTGTCTCCAATATGGCAACTTAAATACAAAGGATAATTATTTAAAAATACTTGTAAGTAATTTTTTTAGTAAATAAAATTTCTTTTTAATGTAATAATTCAAATAATGCGAATTATTATTTTAGTAAGAATTTAAAAGGAATTAAAAGTTATTTATTCCATTATTTTCCTCGCTTGCCAATAAACATTTATTTATTTATTATTTCAATAAAATCTTTCGCTTGAATTGTTTGTCATCGTTTGGTCTTATTAACGTTTCGCCATATCGATTGATTTGGTCTCATTGTTGGTTTGTATTTTCTTGTGGAATATTTTTTTCTTATTTTGCTTTTTTTCCCTTATAATATTAGGAGAACCGAGTAAGTCTATCAAGCATTTCCAATTTCTTGTTCTGTACAACATTTTTTAGATCCTTTCTTTTCATTTTGGTGCTATTCTGTTCTATTCTAATTTTCCAAAATCGGCAATTCTTTAGTGTGCTAGTGCCGTTGCTAAGTACCATTGTTATAATTATAATTTTAAATCAATATTTTAATTTTTTAATTTAATTTTGAACTATTTTAATTAAATAATTAGATTTAATTTAATGACTAGACTAATTCAGTTTATTAAGTAGATTTTTATTAATAACAATTGCGTTTTATAGTTGCCATATTTAATATTTAACATTAGTTTCATTAATATTTTTTGATAATTAAAGACTCTTTCAATTCAGTAGTTGTAACCTAATAGCTGACTTTCACATATGTACAAATTATCGAAAGAATTTAAGTAGTCTTTGCATGTTGGGTCAAGTATTCCTATCCCTAGGTTCAAGTATCCTTGAAGTTAAGGATACTTGACCGTAGGTAGTTTCATGAAATATATTTATTTGGTAATTGAATGAAGTATCAAATTAGCATAAGTGCATTTCTCACTCTTAAAAATACATCCTTTTATGATGCTAACAATCAAAATATTCGAGAAATAGAAGAAAAAATTAAAACTAGGGTCAAATATCCCTAGGTTTCCCTATGACTTGATGTTTGAAGGCTTCTAAGATAATGGCTCTTTATCTCCAATATTGCATCCTCAGAGAAAGCGACAACATATGCTTAGTCTTGTATATCAAAGTTTTGGTGTTGCATATCTGTATATGATCATGTACTGGTCAGTAATGAATTTTAATAACTTAATGAATATATGGATTGAGCAAAATTAAATATTTGCGTTGTGAAAAAAAAAATTAAAATTTTCATCTTTATAATAATACAAATGATTCGATAGATCCTATCTGTGCCCTGAAAAATGAGTTACCTAGAAATTTATTGGCTTTACTTGCCATACGCATTTTTTTTGCTATTCTTTACAAGAATTATTCAGTCAACGTTTAGGAGCTTGGAAGGTTAATATAGACAAAAGAGGGTTGGACAGTGGAAATTTGTCTCGAAACTATAGATCGGCATTGTTGTTGTCGTTTTCATGAAATTTCTATGCTCTTAAGCAGAGAAATAGTATCTAGTATGAATGCCGACCGGACTACTTAAGCTAATTTAGACTTTGTAAAACTGCTAACTGAAAAGCAGTTTACGAAACTGTTACCCTGAAAAATGTACACTTTGAAATATCAATATCATAGTAACCTAGAATGCTTGTTCAGTAACATTCGTTTTCTGTTTGATTTTTAGGTTTTGAATACACAAATTTTATGGAAAGTATTTGAGAAACGTTGTGCCGATTCTTGTTTCTCATTCATTAATTATTTAGTAATCAAGATAATAATATTTAATTATCAAGAAAAATTACATTAATAGTTTTTCCGGTACTTCCCTTAAAATAGTTCTGATTTGTTTTTTAAAAAAAATTCTTGCTGATTCTGCATAAAAAGGGACAGATATGTAATATAATGTAACATAATACAATTGATTTTCCAATGCTTCAGCTTTCATCTACTAACTACTGTCTACTTGCTATAGATTGTTTATCATAATGCTGCATAATTTTTAATTGCAATTGTGCAAATCTATGTAAATGAATGTGAGGAATTCGAAAAAAATAATTTAAAGAATTACTATTGTATATAAGTTTCTTATAAAAACTAATCAAAAACTTCCTAGTCCTAGTAAAAACGTAAATTCTTTTTAATTAATCTAGGTAAAGAAATGTGATGCAATATGCACATTTCTGTTCTCAATAAGGTTAATGAAACGTTCTTAGCATATAAGTAGACTAGTACTTACAAAAGAATGGCGATGTTTTGCCACGGAACTAAAAGTCTTTTTACTATCTGTTTTTGTCATACGCAGAATATTTGAATTCACTTTTTATTTGCTCAGTTTTTGATTACGTTAGCAGAATTTAAAATCCCACAGAATTAATTTTTCAATTTAAAGAAAGTTCCAAACTTATTTTATCCATTGATTATTATTATTTTGTAAATGTGGCTCGCTACTTGTTTTCCCATGAAATAAATAGTGTTTCGTAATACGGACTGGGAAAAATTCAAATGGCCTACTGGTTAGCGTTTAAATTGTTAATTATTTCCAGTTAGTTCCCGGGTATTTAAAGTTTTCGAAATAAATTTAATCTCTCATAACACATTTCTTTTCCTACCGACATTTCCATTCAAACAAGACACGCACAAAATCCTTTAATTTCTGCTACTGCTTTTGAAGTCTCTTTTCCTCAGCCTCTATAGTTAGTTGTGTGTTATGGCTCGTATATTCGTACCAAACAGCTCTAGAAAGGCCTGAAACTGCATTGCAAAATTCTCTCTTGCTGTGCGGTAGAAAATAAAATCTGCAGCGGGTATAAAATGAAAGAAGCATTATTCTCGGAATCAACTTCGCTCAAACCGGTCTTGACCAAACCGGTGAGTTAGGAAGAAAAATTCCTCTTTAGAAGGGGAGGGGAAAAGTAGATGTCCAATTCATGTACGTGAATTACATACCATTTTGGCGACATTTCTCTTCTGTGCCTGGGATGTGTGATTTAGTGTGTTTCTGTCGTGATTCTCGTTTATTACTCCGTATATATTACGCAATATCTTTAATGATATATAACTTCTTCTGATAATTTCAATAAGAATTGGGTTTTAAGTCGTCCGCTAGCACTGCAGATACGAAGTAAACAGTTTTCCAAAAATAAAAAAATATTCTCAAAGAATTTTTCTCTCGATATCTTATGATTTGTCACATACTTAGTTAGCTTAGGGTTTTGGAACTTTCTAAATTTTCTAATTCTATAGCAGGATAATTTGCGATTGTCTTTTTTTTTCCATTTATACTTGTTTTTGCTGTGGCTACATTAAATCTTTAATATAAAAAGTTATAAATAGTGAACTCTTCGCGTGTGAATCTCTGTAAATTGTACGAATCAAATGTGTTTCAACAGTGTTGTGAAATCCATCTTTTGTTTAGAATGTATTTTTTTTCAATCATTTCCCTCTAGATTTAAATGTCTATATATAGTTTTCTAATCGATTTTTTTTTTTTTTTTACTTTTATTAGAATCGTGATTATGTATCTGTTTTTTAACAAATGAACTGAAAACTCATATTAAATTTTCTGAATTAAAATCGAATGAAATTATGACCCCCCCCCCCCCCCCCTCTATTCTCTGTGCAGAATCAGGGTGTATAAGCTTGTTTATGGTTTCTGTGTTGTTGCTTCAATAAACAGAAATTTAGTAGCACTAAAAAGTTGTTTGCTTTTTCTCGCTCCATTTCTGTGAAACGCTTACTATTACACTGACATATCTTGGGAAATATATATATATATATATATATATATATAAATTTTTCTTTTTGAAAGTAGTGGACCATATTGTATGTGAATTTAAGCATTAGATTCAAATTAATGTTTTATAAAATGCGATATGTACATTAATACTATCAACGTGCAACACTGCTTTTGCACGAAAGTCTCGTGATTGCTGAGTCGCGCTTCTCTACCGCTCATTTCCACTGTTAAATCGTGAAATGATTTCCAAGTAAATAAATTGCTATCCTGAGGTTAAGATGTTGCTCTCGAAAAGGATTCCGCCTAATGGAAATGGTTTTTCTCTCATAAATTTCTCAGTGTTTTCACAAGAGCCAAACCCCGGCGGAGGAACATCAACAAAACCGGCGATGAAAAAGAGCGAAATGGCAACACATCCATGTGCTGCTTGTGTGTGTATATATATCTTGGTCCGATGCAACTTCTTACACAAGTACTGTGTCAACAATCTCTGCAGACAAAGTGGATGTGTTGGAAGCCAATTCAAACATAGTTAAGGGAGGTCTTTGCTCTGACAGTTGGGGGGGGGGGAGGATAGGGATAAAAAAAAGTTTTAGAGACTGGGGATCTTTTTGTTTGATTTTCGGTGTTGATTAATTTATTATGTCTGGCTATTAAGTTTTAGTTTAAAAGATTTACAGACAAACAGTCTATGATGAGTTTGTTTGATGGAATGTAGTTAAATTATTTCGTGTTTAAATTTATTTATTGTATAAAACATTGCAGTGCTTTTTTTTTCCTTCTAAAATTATCTTCCTGATTGTGCGTCTGGTTTTGTTTTCCACTGTTAGTCGTAATTGCTATTTTTATTTAAATTTTCGGAATTAATAGCCAAAAAGTTCTCCTTGAATGAATTTTTACAACATCACGTTAAATATTTTAACATCAAAGTATTCATGTTTCTTACATACAGTAGTATCCGAATTAATTGGGGCTGACCTCTGTTCGGATTCCGGGGAATTCAGATTATCCGCGAAATTTGGTGAAACACTCTTGATATTAGGTATGTAACGAATATTTGACAACTCTCTGGTATTCGGCCCTTTTGCCAAATATTCGGCTGGCCAAATACTAAGCAGATATTAGGCTGAACATTTTCAAGATAATAATTTTTAAAAAAAAATATACTATTAAATAATGAAACAAAAAATATTTCAGAATTATATTTCATTGCATTTTTTATCCAAAAAAATCTCCTAACATCTACTCAGCAGACATGACACATTTCCGCGGAAACGCGGATTTCCGCTTTTTCGGCATCGAATTTAATCATTCTTGAGATCGATGCAAATTTGCATTAAAATTTTTGTTAATGTGTTGGGGGGGGGGGGTTGCTCACGCAAACAAAAATTGTGCGCCATGTGCACATTCAAAATAATGTCTGATTTGATAGATAAAAGATCAGGAAGAATGTATATTGAAACATATTCTTCAATCTAGAGTGTTTAATACAAAATGATGAGCAAAAAGCAGTGCGCTTTTGAATATTTTAGAAAAAAGATTTTTTGCGTGATGCCATTGATAGTAACTAGAAGGAACTTGATAGTACGAAAATAGCTATGAGGAAAAAATGGAAAAAAAAATCAAAGAAAGAGAGCAAAATTTAGAAAACTGAGGAAAATAGCAGACTGGAGCATAAAAGAAAACTTGAACTGTTAGCTCAAAAATGAGAAACAAAAGTCTGAATAATTATGTATAATCAAAAAGAGTTTTTACATGGCCATATTTTTTAGTGAGATAATTTTTTCCATAGTTTTTATTTTAACAAAACTTCTATACGTAACTCATTTTTCACCCATTAATTTTCTTTTAAATAATAATTCTACAATATTTTTAATATCTTGAGCACTTTTTGTATAAATTTATTCATTTATTGTCCAATTAATCATACTTTTTTTACCTCTCGGTATTTACGTTTGATACGATTCCGTATTTATGAAGTTCAGCTTTTTTTGTTCCAAGCCTGTGTCATGTCTGACTCAGTTTTAAGTTACATAGTACGTAAATGTATTAATAACTTTACATGTCATTTATCATTGGTAAAGCCTGGAATTATGATGCAAGAGCAATCTTGCCGAATGCTAAACAGGTATTCGGCCGAATAAATTCAGGATATTTTTTTAAAATATATATTTAACAAAGAATATTGCAGAATTACATTTCAATACATTTATTATCAAAAAAATCTCCTAACATTTATTCAATTTTAAGGAGGAGAGTAAGCCTTTTCAGGTTGAATAACTATTATTAACCCTTAACCGTGGGTGTGGTTTATAAACCACATTTATAAGAAAGTACCCGCAGTTGAAGGGTTAAAGAAAAGGAGAAATGCTTTACTAGGTGGTAAGTAGAAGTGAAGAAGAATTAATATATTTTTAAGGAAATGACTTAACATTCTGACTTGGAGAAAATAAATTTGTTATAGTTAAGTGAAAGACATGGATGGCAAGTAAGTTTTTTAATTTTTCTTTAGGTTTTAATAAATTTTTCGGAAAAAATAAAAATCTTAAAAATATAATCTAATGTATCTATAGGTAAAATTATACTATTATAATTTATTTAGTTTTGTGGAAGCCACATTGTCTTATTCCAGGAATTAAAGTGTTTAAAATGTACTACAAAAAATACATCAAGGTGTTAATGTTTAATAGAATCAATAAAAAAATAAGACCAATTTTATTAATTTTTAATTTTTTTAATTTAAAATTTGAGGAATATTTTATTTACCATGAAAAGAGTAATGTTTTTAAAAAGTATATATTCGGCCTGATTTTTGGCCGAATATTTGGTATTCGGCCAAATCACTATTCGTTGCATCCCTACTTGATATATACCAAATGCAGTAGAGTATTGACTCTGGGTGGTCTGTGAAAGTGTACAGAAAGAGCACGCGGCGATTCGCACGGTACAGTGGCGAACAAGTTGAGGCAAAAAGAAGATATCCGAGTTTGTTTCTACTAGTTAAGGTGCTGTATTCATTCTTAAAGACCGCTTCAAATACTTCTTTAAGTTAGGAATAAACATTAGCTTTGTTTCTGATTCGTAATTGTAATTTTCCCTTCATTTTTCAGTAAAATTTTTTTCAGGGGAAAAAAAAAAGGTGTTCGGATCACCGGGGTTCTACTGTGCTTTTAGTGGCACAAAACAGGTTTAATTACTCAGCTGTCTGTTTGCTCACTGTATTTCTTTTATCACTCTTTGTATTTCTATTGCCAAAGATGTTCATAAGAATATTTTTAAATTAATTAAATATGTGGAAAGCAAGCTTAAGATTAAACATTACACTTAAATTGAGAAGCCTGGGATGGCGAAGGTATTTCTCAGCTTTTAATATTTCGCATAAAGAATTCGAAGGAAGCATTTTTTATATATATATATCTTTCAGTAACTTCATAAAAGTAAAAATGGTATTAAAAAAAATCTAAATTATTGCTATAGATCGTCGGCGATATGAATTGAAATAATTCAAGTAACTTCCGAGTTTAAAAAATCCGCCATGAGCTGGATTCTATCGTAAGGTTTTACCGAAGGGATTAATAAATAACCCAACTTATTAATTATTGTCTTTATTAGAGAATATATTTTGAGGCTTACAGATTAAAATATTATTTTGATTTTATCTTGTTTCCTAGTGCAGCGGTTCTCAACCTTTATTTCCTCCTGTATCCCGTAATTAGTCTTTATTTTTTATTCCTGTCATAGCCCCCCAACCAACCAACCATCCCTTCGCGCAAAGAATATTTTATAAATGTTTAGGTGGGTTTAAGAGTGAAATGACTCGAATTAACTGAATAACATTTGTGGGATTCGTTTTTTATTTTACATTTCATTCTATTTTTTAATAATATAGTTTTAATATTAGTTTTATGTCCTAACAAATGAAAAAACATCACTGAAATGATTTCGAATTAATTTACGATGAAAGATAATTATCCATCGTCATAGTCAACTATTCAAATGGAAGACAATCCAATCCTTGAGCTTGTTTCGTGGAGCTAAGTTGTATAGAATTTCGCTGAAATAAAGACAGATAATCTCATGTTTGAAGTTGTGTCGAACTTCTTACTGCGATATTTGTTATTAATATACGCATAAGACCAGTGTGTTCTCTCCTCTGTTTCTGTGTTCGTGAAAGGTATTAAATAGTTTGTTTTAATTCCGAGTTCTTGGTACTTTACTTTCACAGCTACTCAGTAGGTTTTCGGACTTCCGTAACTTTTACTTTTCATAACAGAATTTCATAATTTACGTATTTATTTTTATCCCATATGAGTTTTCCACCATTACCAACATTATTTACTTTTTCATTTTAATCCCATACGGGTTTTCCACCATTTCCAACATTACTTTCGTGTGCCACTAAGTATAATAGTCCCACTGGTACGCGCACCCCTAAGAGTAAGCGTACGAGCGATTGGAAACCTCTGCCCGACTAGATAATCTCCTGAGTATCCATTACTCATTAATATATATATATATATATATATATATATATATATTAAATTTAAAGAAGCCGTATTTATTCATTTAAAAAAAGCAGTTGAGTTGAATGTTTTTGTTTTAGCTCTGGGAATCTGCTTCAGGTATTACTATTGCCAACATTGTCAACGTGATTTCGTTTGCTTCAACTCGAATGTTGTCCTTGCAGTCTAAATCATAGGTCTCTTTTGATTTGTGCGTGCTCAAAATATTTATGTGACCAGATTCCTGAATGAACCTTTGAAGTGTTCGAAATAGGCAGGTTCGCTTCGTTCCGTTGGATTTACGTCGCGAGTTTAATTGTTGTGTTATTAAATGACTAGGGTCATCATGTAATGACAGTACAACAAGGTTGCAACCTCGATTGGAGTAATTAAACATTATTATCTTACTTCTTGTGCTGAATTCGGAGAGTTTGAAACGTTCGTGAAAATGATCAGAACGTAAACAGTTCCACACACACTAAATATTATAATGCGAAGAAATTAGAAGCCGTGCGAGGAA
>BGPR01000014.1:871485-1131608 GCA_013235015.1 Araneus ventricosus
GATCAGAACATAAACAGTTCCACACACACTAAATATTATAATGCGAACAAATTAGAAGCCGTACGAGGAAGCTGAAGTGAGAAAAAGAAAATAGTGCGAATACTGAAAAGCTGAAAAATTACTATCATAACGTCCCAGATGATGAGATGGACGCCTTGACCTGTGAACTTGCTTAGACTGTAGCGTAGGCCAGATGGTAACTGATTGTGGTCGAAATTTAAATGAGCTCAGAGACTACTTAGATAATATCTAGCACGCTATTTAAGTAATTCTAACTTTGTTGTGTACCAAATTAAATTATTTATATCTTATGCCAGCAGTTAAAAGTTGCTTGTTTACTTACTTTTAGCAAGTTCATTGGCAGCGTTTAATTTCTATTTATTTTGGGTTACTTGAAATATGATTAGATCAAATAATATAGTCTTTCGCATATTTTAATTGTCGTTTTAGAACTACTAATAAATGCTATCAATGCTTGTGTAAATGAAATATTTGTTATATCTATCTTTTTGGAAAATTAAAAAGAAATCATCCCAAACAAGGGTACTTTACAACCACTCTTCCAGTCTTAGATATAGGTGGTATGACCGTTTTAGTTTGCTTATTTACATCTACTAGATATTCGGTGTTTTGGATTATTGGTGCCATGTGTATTATCTATCTCGTAGCCTTAAATGAGCGACAAGACTGAATTTGATCTCGTATAGCCAAGAGCTCTTGGAATGGTTGCCTGATTTGATTGTACGTTTATTGCAAAGAAGGCCGTATTTTTGTATATTATATTGTCTATTGAGTCGTTACAATCAAAATGACCATTCCAAAATAACAATGGCCGTGTGGCTGAAACCGATTCATCCAAACTTCTCCAGATACTGATGATCTCTTTTCATAGATGAAGAGGAAACGGATTTCGTTTGTTGTCCTTCTCGTGCATAAATCCAGTCGCTGTCCGATGTTTTGAAAGGCATCTGCTGAAAAGAAATTTCCTAAATGCCTGGTGCATTATCACGCATCGCCATATCCATTGTACTGTTGTGGCCAGATCGTGTCTGCCTGCGAGCTATTTCCAGCTCGAGAAAGATATTTCTAATGAAATAATCCTCCCCGCTGATGCCCTTCCATATACAAACTAGTTTCTAGACATGCCTGTTTTTTGTTCATTTCTTTCTCTCTTTCTATTCCGAAGATGCAGAGCCGAAACAAATAATAATAAATGTAAAAAATGAATGGAAAGGGGGAGGGAGGGAAGGAAAGGAAAAACCAGCGCCTCTGCTTTTACCTGGCCCCTTTTCTGACGATAAGTGATAAAGACAAACGGCAATATGCAAAGTACTTCGTCAGGCCATCCTGTTTGGGCGCGAATTGGGGGTTGTGTTCCTCGCTTTTAGAAACGTCAACCCCTGTAATGGCCCACTCGTCAAATTCCTAATAAAACGATATATATGTAAAAAAGAAACAACAGCAACTTGATAAAAAAAAATATAAATTTGAAAGCGGAATTTCTTTCCCGCCACTATGGAACTGAGTCGCAAATCGGTCTTGCTATAGAACTTCGCCATTTTGCAAAACTCTTTCCTTTTGCTTGCCCACTCCTACCCCTTTTGTTTTGAGCCCTCCCCTCCCCTCGTAAAAACGCTCATCCGTCGGGTTTTCGGAATATTTTATTTCATTTACGTCTGTCTGTGAGTTGATTTAAGTGTGTATTTGTTTTTCAGTTTTTGGATTTTTGTGTTACCGTCGCTTTTCTTTTGCCTTGAACGGAAGAGAGAGAAGGAGTATTAGGGAGGGAGAAAAAAAGTTCAGGTCGCGAAGTGTTCCTATCCATCTTCGCGAATTTGTGCACCCTTTCACGTTTCCTGATTGGTGTGACGGCTGCCCGTTTTTTTGCAGCGACGAGCGTTGTTATGGAATTTTGTGTACGAATACTCAATACGAATGGAAAATGCGCCCTTTATCTTTACGTTTTTTGCTTCCACCCGAAAAAGAGTACAAGAGAAGTCGTTTTGAATCCTCGTAAGTCTGCAATAAAAAGGGGAAATAAAATATTTGAAAATGCACGCCTTCGAAATGCATTTCGAATTTCTTCTGTTTTCCTATATAGTCATTTCTCACCTCTCAAAATTCTATCGCGATTTTTCAGTTTTTTTTACCTGTAAGTAAAAATGTTTGCTGCTGTAGAACTAAAATTCTGTTACCATGGCAGCAGTTTTAATTTCTGATGCACTGTGGTATAACAGAAGCAGATGCTTAAGTTAGCGTTGTCTAGGTTTTAAAAATACTGTAATTGCTGGCACACATATTAATTTTTCAAACTATATGGGATTCGGCGATCTTTAAGCAACGCACTATTCTTGATGCTGTTTATTTTATTTGCATATACATCTCTTTCCACTGTAATTAATCAAATCAAATACCGTTTTTATTGTTATATTAGTTTTTTAATGTGTATTATATACATGGTTGGCAAATTTTCTGTGCACATTTTACGTAGCTAGACAGAATCCCAGTGCCAAGCACTTCCAGTCTGCATAGTTTGTTTACCTATACGGTTTACTAATGTCTCAGTTCAATAGTGCATAACATATAAAAGATAGAAAGCATCTTATGGATCGTTCACACTTTTAAGATGCTAAATCTGCCGGCACCATAGCTTGATTGAGGTATAGAGACAAAATTTGGAGTTTAAATACTGGAGATAGATTCAGAATTATATTTAGGAAGTTTATGTAGTAGCATTTACCAAATTCGCCTATAATCTCAGCAGTATTAACAATCAGCCTGGTATCTTGTACTCCGAAATAAATTTTCAATGCCTGATCCAAATAATCTTTTCTTATTGTAAAGAGTTATTACAGTTAAGGTTTTTTTTTTCATACCATTTTTTTAAATACCATTATATTATCGATTTGTCTCGCCTTATTCGACCGGTCGACAATTTTGCATGTGCTGTGTGATAAGAATAATTTAGAATCATGCAATTTTGTCCTTTTAAAAACTTGTCCTTTGTATGCATCAAAGGCCGAAGCTATATTTAATCATTTGATTCCAGCCAGAGCCTCCTCTTCTTTCGGGATCCATTGATTTCCCTCCACGACAAAGATACTGGCACGAATCAGCCATCTCTTCTTTCCTGGCTCTCTCGGAGCGTATTTTTTCCGTGCGTGATATAGCGAGGGTTTCGCTGACAGACTGAGATATAAAGAACTCCCTCCCCCTATCATATAGCACCTTGGCTGACACCTTGCAGTGAGTCCGACCTGCTGGCGCAGGTTGTGCTGTGTAATTGAACCTTCGACGCTTCTGGAACTGCCACGGATTGTAACTGACGTCTTTAATAAGTATGACGCATCAGATGGCACGGAATTGGAAGGGGGTTGATTCCACTCCCCCGGTTCTGTTAAACTTGCTAGAAAAGCCGGGGTCGATGAAGCGAAATTTGAGTTCTCTATCTCGTGAAGAGCATTTGTTTTGCTTAAAACTATTGGCTATGTGTGCGCGACTGAATTAAAACGATCCGTTCATCTTGAAGTAAAATCTCTAACCCCATACCTCCATTTAAGTATTGAATATCTAAAAAGACAAAAATTAATAGAAGCAGTCAGACCTTAAAGTCTTTTTTTCTTCTACAGGAAACTTGTTCCATTTTTGAATCTGCATGGATGTATGGCCTTTGATGAAGTCATCCACCAGATTCTTACTTCATATCCTTGTCTGCTATGATTTTTAACTCTTACATTTAGGTATCTCATCCTTGTTAATCGCTGATGGTGGAAGTTAGGAAGCATTAATGTTCTCCACAAAAACTCTCACATTTTCA
Organism: Araneus ventricosus; assembly: GCA_013235015.1. Lineage (NCBI taxonomy): Eukaryota > Metazoa > Arthropoda > Arachnida > Araneae > Araneidae > Araneus > Araneus ventricosus. The sequence goes on from BGPR01000014.1 coordinate 875,303, forward strand.
TGTTTTCATTCCTACTCATCGTCAACTAAATACTTTTAGAAACAAAAATAGTTATCTTATTTTTTTTTTTCAAAACAATTCTTCGTGTCTCTAGTTGCTTTATCTTTTATTTATTTATATACAAGTTTGTTTCGTTTTGTCACTTATTTAGTTATTTTTTTATTATTATTATTAAAGCTAAAATTGCAATTTAGTCAAAATTCTGATATTACTAAAACTAAAGGCTACCTGTAATCGAAACCTCTTAATTAAAAAATATCTAAGAAGTATAATATGAATGATCTGTTCTTTATTCAAAAATGCCACGTGAATACAAGAAAATAGTATGTTAGTGACATTTCAGGAAACTTAATTATCTTGTTCATGTAATGCCATCGATGCTCCACATTTTGTTGTTTTCTAAACTTATTTGTGCTAGTAGTATTTTTAAGTACTATTCTGAATGGTATGAATTAAGTCGCACACTCTTGTCGATTGGTATTTGTTTCCCAGTGAAATATATATAATCTTCTGTCGAAAGTTTTGTTTGTATTGAGATTCATATTGTATCGTATGCGATGAAAAAACCGTAATCTTTGAAAAATAAACAAACTAAAATTAGTTAGTTATTGAAAAGAATTCTCCCTGTTGACTTGTTTACAGATTTGAAAGTTAATGTTGACTAATTCAATGAGGTAGTGAAATCTTACTTTTCAAGCTATTAAATGTTGATTTTTTTAAAAGCCGATTCGTTTTATTTGTTTTTTGCACTCAAAATTTGCACCTGCAAAACGCTCATTGATCGCCGCTTCTTTTCAGTACCCCCCGATTCTTATTGAAAATCGGTCTTTGATCGCTTAATGTAGATCTAACCACTAATTTCGCCCTTTTTCCATAGATTGTTTTCCAGAAAATCTCCGTCGCGATTAATCATCCCCGGTACACAATCGATCACTGCTGTCAATGATCAACTACCGACAATCGAAGTTACCTTTCAGCATTTTTGGCACTTAAAATGGTGGATTATTACATCCAGACTCCAAAAAAGGTCCTGCAGGAAATTAAGAAAAGCGCTCTTCATTTATTGATTATATATATTGCATCAAAATCGCCAAGACCTATTTGGTTGGCCATAAATGCAGACATTCGTTTCCTCCGCCTCCCCGTAACTCGGTTTTTTTTTTCTTCTTGTTTTGTTTTCCTCCTCTTCTTTCGTTATTAGTGCTGCCGAACGCATTAAAGCATGACGTTATAGCCAGATAAATATCTTGTCTCGACTTTTATAATATCAGATATAGCTTTCCATATGCAATCACCTGCGAAAGGGCGATTAACATCCGAGAGAAAAAAGGCAAATATTATTGATGGCTGCTGATCTGAAGACTCAGTTAATATGATCGGGATCTCTTTTGTTCTCCTGGGTAAGTCTATCGCCTGTGATTTCGGCAATCGAATTAGATTGTTTCTACTTGTACCTCGTCAGTTCTTTTGTGATCTGCCACTTCACGAGTCGAGATCTGCATGGTAAACCGAAATTTAATTTCGGTATGCCACTTCACGAGTATGGTATGATTATAAGTAAACGAGTATGGTAAACCGAAATTTAATTTCGGCGTGATTTCGGTTTACCACTTCACGAGGAGGTAAACCGAAATTCAATTTCGATGTGCCACTTCACGAGTAGAGATCTGCATGGTAAACCGAAATTTAATATCGGTGTTGTCGATTTGAATCCTTCTTTGGCACGCTTTCAATAGAAATCTAACGGATCTCTGACATAAATTGCGATGTTTTAGTCTTGCGCAAACATCCATTTTAAACGAATTATTGTTGTCATTCCTTTGAGCACAATTAACCCGATATTTTAGCCTTTGTTTTGCGAGGAACACAATTCAACGCTAGGAATAAATCAAGGACACGCTTTTTCATTTATTTCAGATTTCTCTTTTTTCACTGTTCCTTTCTAACGCTGCTTTTATGATTTCACGCCTCAAATTTCTTTGGTTTGGAAATTGCATCATTACATCTCTGACGTTCAATGCTACGAGGAAGTTATTTCAAAATCAATAAAACTTAATTGTTATTTCAAAGCTTTCTTTTGTGCTTTTTCCAAAAATAACTCTTTAATTCTTTTTTTGTGGATAAATTATTCGTTTGGGGATACTTTAGATCTGTCTTGGTGCAGTTTTTTTTATTGCTTTATTTTGAGATTGTAGGATTGTGCAACATCCAAACCATATTTTCCATCTGTTTAAAAACGACTTTATGATATATGCAATCCTATGATGAATGAATTTTCCTTCTAAAGAGCACAGATATTTTGTATTCCAAAGCACATTCTGACATTTGAACGTTTCCGCGTTCGTAACCAGATTAAAGGCGTTTAAAGAGTTCAGAATCAATTCATTTAAACACCTTCCTTGAAACGAGTTCAGAAGATCTCTGATATTCGCTGAATTGAGAAAAAGAAACTGCAATAACAAAGTGGACAGCTTACTTTTTGATGGATCGTATGTGCACTACTTAAAAAAGAGAGAGAAAAAAAAAGTCGAGAGCAGAAGATATACTTCAGGCCGTTTTTAATCCGTTTATCGTTCGTGAATCGCTAAATTTGATTATTGAATCACTTAAAGGTACATCTTTTTAAATTTTGTGTCTTTGACAAAAGTGTTAAGTTGCATATTTTTGATCTTTAATAGTTGTGTTAAAAGCGCGAGATATTTTTTCATTTTAGCATATTGAAATCTATCTTTCGTTTTCCGAACACTTTTTTAATAACTTTTTCTTGAAACAATATCAATTTTATATTGTATTTCATACACTAGGTTTGTGTATTCATTTGTTATTAAAGATTGTTTTCATCATAAAAATTAATAACCCTCGCGTTTTCTCGTTATATCACGTAGTTTGAATGCTATATACCATTCTATTGGTTTGAAAAATATTTATTCCGATTATTTCATTCATTTATAGTTATCATTACTGAATCCCTTTTCCTCCTAAACAAATAAATGCAGAACAATGTATTTATTTACGAAGATAGGCTGTAAGTCCAGCGCTTCTGCAAAAAAAAAAACTTCGGGGGCCAAATGCAGTACCTGGCTGTTTCGCTGACATCGTCAAATACTTTATCCTTGTACACAGTACAAAAGTGCCATGTAGTAATATGTGAAGTAAAATCCACGTCGTATCCTTCCATCGTGACATGAATTATGTAACGACTGATGTGTGCATTGTTTAATCCTGGGCAATTTTAATGTTCTTAGGAGTAAATCTGAACCTGTGTTTTGGGTGTCTTTTGTGAGAGAATGAAGATTTCTCATAAAGGAAAGTTGGACTTTGTTTTTCGTCGGAACGGTGGAGGAAGGGAAGTGTAAAAAGAGACATTTCCGTATCCCTCGCACACCGTCGCGTTCTTGCTGAGTCCCACAAATGCCCGTCGAGACGTTTTAATGGAATGCTCTTTGTCGCAGGCGCCTTTCGTGCTTCTCTTGCTGTGCCTGACCACCTCTGGCCTTCAAAAACAAAACCTTCTGGGAAGGAAAACTCTCGACTTGTGCACATTTTCCGGCAGAACTTAGAAACGGAAGCCCCGAACTCTTTTCAAACAGGCCTCAAGAATGAGCTCAGTGAAGCTGATATGAGTTATTGCGAGAGGCTGGTTTATATTGCGAAGAGAAAAATTATCACTGCGAAAATTTTACACGTTTCTTAAGAAATCATTTGTCTTGGGCGAAACAACTCCGGCAAGGGAAGGAAAAGGGGAGGGAGACCTTTTATTACATCGCAGGAAGTGTGCTCGGCGAGCAAATACCAAAAAGAAAGACTTGCCTTGGTGTCTGTTTGTCCCAACAGGGGGCGTTGGTGTCGCAGGAGCCCTAAATGGCGGGATTTCTTTGTTGTCCTCGTATTTGCCAGGAAAATTTTCCTGCTGACAATGGGGCTTTTGGTTTACACTGTCAGCGCAATTATTGTTCCAAGGCATTGTTTTGCTGTGTAATTAAAGCAGATGCTTTTCGTTCCTTATTGTTTTTACTTCCCAGCCGGCAAGAGGGATGGGGTGAAAGGGGGTCTTTTGCGATTCTTTTAGAAGAATTTTTCCCTCTTTGTGAAGCGTCTTATTGACGCTGCGTTGAGTTGCTTGCTAATGGACACCCTCAACTTCTGGTCAGAACTATGTGCAAAAGAGTACCCTAATTTCTTGGTGGATGATTAAAGGGGTGATTTCTGATTTAATATTTCTATAAGGAAGGGACAGGATATAAGTCGTATTTCGTGGGAGGTAAGCTGGTGGTAACAAAGTTTTGTAAGAATAATGATTGCTTGCTTGAAATCTAAAAATTTTATTTCGGAAATTGTTTGTAGAATATCGGTTCAAACAAATTCTGAAAAAAATATATATGTAATAATCTTGCTTAGTTTTACTTTAAGTTTTAATATTATATATTTTAAAGTCTTAATGTATTCCAAAATCACTTTTCTTAAACTCCAGTTTCGTTTTATTTCCCGCGCTGGAGGTATATTAAATCTCTCGTTTTGACATATTTATTACTAAAAGAATATTTTAATCGTTTTCACATGCCCACAGAAAATCATGACGGCATCTCCTTGCCGCCAGACTTTTCCCTAAAATGCTTACGTAATTTATTAAAAAATAGCCAATATTCCCTTCACTTTGATCACGTGTCTATCCGTTAAATCCCTAGCTTAGGAAATGCAGTGATTTTCTGTTCGCTTTTTTACTGGAAACTTTAACTAAGATGTACGTATGTCTGCCACTCTCCCATTATAAATGAAAATTACTTAGTAACTCGGTCTGTTTTTTATTTAACGACTACAACCACGAAATCAATTTTATATATATAATATAGCATTTTAGTGTTTTTATAGTTAGGTTAAGGTAAGTAGGCATGGTAAGACAAATGAAGCTGCTATCCTACATCATCGTTAAACGTTGATATACCTAACGTTACTATGTTAACTAGATTTACTGGTTTTATTCATTAAAATAAAAAGAATGTCTATTAAACATCTTATCGGTTCATTCATACGCCATAAATATGGCTTTCCTTTAGAATCAACACTTACAGTATTTGCACAAATAAGTTGTGAAAAGAAAATATAAGTAGCTCTCAACTTATGACTTAAACCTGAAAGCTGACTGAGAAAAAAATGGAACTTGTAAGAGAGGAAAGACTACATTTTTCTTCTTTTTTTCGCATTAATTGTGAAACATGATTTTTCAGAGAGAATACAAATAAATCAATTGCACCCTCGGAAATCTTAATAGGTTTTAATCAGAAAGCTATTGGTCTGTCCTGAACAGGAATGGCGCTAGAGTTTGCCCGACAGGGGGGGGGGGGACGAGTGTAATGAAATTGGTCTCAAATTTTCGCCAGATTATTTATCGACTACAGTTGAATATCCCGTTCAAAAATTTTCCCCGACAGGATACAAAATTTTTCCCCGACGGGGGGGGGGACAACATCCCCGAGAGGGGGCCCTGGCCCCTCCCCCGGTCCCTCCTCTGGCGCCACCCCTGGTCCTGAAATTTCGAGAAAAGAGGAAATATTTTTTTAGTTTCAAATTATATCTTTATTATTATTATAATTTCTCGTTAAGACCATTTTTAAATTGGAAGACATACGAATGAATAATATATTTTTTTTATCTTCCAATTAAAGTATTGTTGTAATTTCTCTCTGACATGAAAGAAGTTCCTAGACTTTTTTTTCTTGGGAAAAAAGAAACATCAGTAGCTGCTGCTTTAAATTGTATAAACTGGATGTGAAAAAGACGGAATGAATTTGCTTTCTCAAGAAATCTAAAACATTTCCCACAAAATGTAAATGAAAGATATACAAGTTCTCGAAGTTTCGTCTTCATGCTTCGTTTAATTTTAAAATTTATGTGCAAGTAGAAGTAAATGTTATGTGTAACTAATAGTGTGAAGCAATTTCCGAAAGTGTATCGTAGGAATGTAAAATTCTTTATCGTATCATTCGAATGAGTTCACTGCCTCGTGTCCATCCGGTTGTAATCCGAGTGCAAGAATGGTGTACGGCTTGTACAGACGTTTCGACAAAATGAATCACTTCAGGTCAAACGAATGCACTTGCGTTCTGTTGTTGTCTTCTCCCACTCCATCCATCATCAGCGTTTACATAACACATACTAACATGTCATTCGAACGCGGATGCTTTTCTTGTCAGGAATATATGGAAATTAATTTTTGCGTTTCTTATGTATTTCGAAAATCGTCCCGTTAAAAATTTTCACCTGCTCGTTGCCATTGGGAACAAGAGCTTATAACATACACAGTTCAGAAACAATACCGATTTCTCTTCATATAGCTCGTAACATCACAAAAATGTGATTTCTTCCCCATACTCTGCAAAAGTACTTGACCGTTTTCAGTTCATCCAAATCATTACCAAATCGTCCCATTTTCATATGATTCATTGGCCAAATTTTGGGCTGTTTATTACCTTTCCCAGATTGAGGATGGACATCACGTGGGTTGGAAATACCAGGACACAAAAGATTTCAAATACAGGAAATTGAAGCCACATAGAAATGTCTTGCATGTCATTCATATTTCATCTTCTAATAGCATTTGACTGAAATAACATGCTTTCCAAAGTTACATTCGTTCAGTAGTCGTTAAAACAAGCAATCAACAATTTAAAAAATTTTCAGAGACGACTACTATCTGTATAAAACATCATTAAAAGCCTCTCTCAAGTATCGTATACCTTTCAATTTTTGATATTGATGGAAATGTAATCTTAGAATAAATCCAGAATTTCGTCCATGTATGTCGGAAATTGCAGAACCTTTTTACTTTCTTGTATACGAAGTTATACAAAGAGAAAGTATTGTAATCGTCAAAAAATTCGAACTTCAGATTTTGACGAATCTCCACGTTTTAGACCTCCCCGAGTCCGAAAAACACAATTTTGGAATTATGTCTGTCTGTGAACACGATAACTCGAAAACCTTTAGAGCTACGGGGGCGAAATTTTGTTTGTGATCTTTACAACAATACAATTTCTCATTCTGCTGCTCTACAATCTGTGGAAAGTTTGTTAGATCATATGGGACAAAGAGGATTTGATTACGGTGACATTACAGCGATTCGTAAAATATGTGTCGATATACGAGACATGAACAAACAGCAGAAGCAAAGACGCTTTACAGATTTTTTTAAGCAGCAAATGTTAAAGGGAAAATACCTAGTTTGATATTATACAACATGCAAATGTAAGTAATTTTTATATTTTTGTACTGATGCTGATTTTTTCTTTAATAAAAAGGAGTTTTCGGATTATCCGTGTTTTTCTATTGTCCGTGCGATCCCTCCCGGTGATTAACCCGGATAATCGGGAGTGCACTGTATTTCAGGCGGCTATTACAATTCAGATTTCCTAAGTTTGTAATATCCACCATCGTAGCCTAGAATGACTATCTGTTTGAAATCTGGTTCCAAGGTGTCTGAGTTTTTCTTCCCGAATGGCGAGTGGCAAGGTCGCCGTCGGGGCCCCTTGCTTTTTTTTTTAATTTTTATTTAATGCACTCCAAATGTTAAGGAGCTCTCTTATCGGTTTTTTATTATTTCTGAGGCACCGAGCGTGTTGACGAAATCGCCAACCTTGACACTGCGAGTCTATTTCCTGATACTTTGATTCGTGTTCTTGTCGTCTAATGGCTATATTTAAAGCATTGGTGGGCTCTCTATTGAACTTCCATTAATTAGAGAACAGTCGGGAATCTGTGTGGCGTCGGAGGTTTTATGACCTCCTCTCCTAGAAAGTGTAGATTAGCCATGTCGTGAGCTGTTTCGAAAAGGCAATCGTGTTTTTTCTTCATCTGCAATGTCCTCCTGCCTCCTAAGTAATTAAAGGAAAAGGCCAGGGCAGGTAAACGCTGCATTAACCACGATTTCTTCGTTAGCTGTGAATTGTTCTGCGCGTTAATTCCAGTATAAAGGCTGCAATAGAGTAGTTAATAGTTAACTCAAAAAATTCAGGAATTTGATTATCATGGGTCGATCCGGACGAAAATTGGGGTCGTTTTGCGGCCCCTACCCTTAATTTCACTTCATAAAAACAGCCCCTTCACAAAATTCCACTTCAGAAAAACGGCCCCTTCATAAAATTCTAATTCATAAAAACGGCCCCTTCACGAAACTCAAATTCACGTAAAATATAGAAATGACTGCTAAAATTGAAGGTTTGACATGATAAAAAAAAAAAAAAAAAAAAATCACAAATTTGTTTCCCCACAAAAATGGGCCCCTAAAAAAATAAAACACCTGTATCGACCCCTGGTTATATCAGTCTTCGTTTGAAACTTTTAGAATTGCGTAATATTCGAGTATGATTTTTCGGTTGTCACCATCCATCTTATTAATTTCACTCTTTATTCTTAAGTGTGGAAATTTAACTATATTTTTAATGGCCCTAGGTTATTAGTTTGTTTGAGAAATGCCCAGATGAAATGTTTTTAGAAGAGAATATATCCTGTTGTTATTGTTATTTGTTGCAATTTTCTTTCATTTCTGCTTCAGATTATTCTAAATCAATAATTTACAATTAAAATTTGGATGATGTAGAAAAATGTTGCTCAGGTTCCTAAACATTGTTTGATTGAGACATTTGCATGAGACATTTTATACATTATGATTTTTAATTCCAATAAGAAGTTCTATCCAGAAAAATTATCTTTCATGAAGGCATATCTGTCTATTTCACTTATGATGTACTTCACTCATTTCCCTTCAGATATGTAAAAGATTTGATTATTCAACATAGTTAATGTAGACGTCCGAAGATGTGTCTGACAGTTGCTTTTCGAAAATTAATCTGCTTGATGATATTCACTTTTATACATAATATTTTAGCGATGAATCTTTTTCCATAGCTTCTTGAATGTTAATTTTCCTCATTTATCCTCTAGCTTGCAGTGGCGGCGATTGGGAGATAAAAGTGAAGGGGCAAAATGTTTATAGACAACAAGAAGTACGGGAGTATAGGTGGTAGGAAACAAAATGTTGAAAATTTAGCTACAAAATTAGCAAACATTCCTGGACGCTATTGCTTTTTAAAAAATTCCTAGTTTCAGTCAGCTAAAATTAAATACAAAATTAAGTTTTCCTCAAAAAGTCGGGGGGGGGACTGCTCCCCCTCGCCGCCACTGGTAGCTTGTCATTTTTCGTCTTCTTGTCATGAGCTTTAAAATCTATTAGAGAAATATTCCTATTTGGGTAAGAAACCAGCGGGAGTGGTCTCCTTAAACTTTCTGGTATACCCCTAACGCAGGTAGAGAAAAAATAAGCTTAAAGGCAGTAAAACGAGCAAGAACCCCTAACGCAGTGGAGGGAAAAAAAGCGGAAGTGAAATTGGAAGCCGTCATTACCAATAGGGCTGGTGTAAGGTAAAGAAAACGAAATTTGCAATTTGAACGCCTTTTTTTAAACCGATTGACACAGAAATTGGACGCAAATCTACCATTAAGGTAAGAAGGCCACATACCAAATTTCATTTATCAAAGTAATTTTTTAAAGAAGTTATTGCGTTCAAAAGTATGCGGTTATAGAGACAGACAGACAGTCAACCTTTTGACGGATTTGGTCCAAAATTTTACACATACATTCCTGATGATAAAAATGTGTACCAAATTTTTTCCACCTAGCTATTTAAGTTTGTGAGTTATCGCGTTCACATTAACACGGGCATACAGACAAACTTCCCGTGGACGGATTTTGTCCAAAATTTGATCGAAACCTACAAATTATGTAAAGACCATATACCTAATTTCATCTCTGTATCTCTAATAGTTATCGTGTTCACAGACAGACATAATTCCCAAATTGTGTTTTTCGGACTCAGGGAGGTCTAAAACGTGGAGATTCGTCAAAATCTCGAGTTCGAATTTTTTGACGATTACAATACTTTCTCTTTGTATACTTCGTATACGAGAAAGTAAAAATACAGTAGAGTTACCGCAACGTATGATGTTTCTGTACGTCTTCCGCCTTTGGTTTTTCGTGACTGCTGTCTCCTGTGACATTTTGATGGGACATGAATAAACAATAGGGAAGCAATTGTTGGCATCCACTTTTTTACAACCCCCATTACGAACCAATTACTTTACACATACGATGCAACTCGGAATACTTTTTTGAACGTTCAGTTGCATATCAGTGTTATTGTTATTGCTTATTTATAGACGTGAGACAGCGGTCGTTGTCACGAAGAATTTCTACGACTCTAAATTAGTGCCACTCTTGCTAGACAGAGGTGGGCTTGAATAACGATTGCTAGTTTAAGGGTCATTGTTATAGATGAATAGCATTTGCGAAGGCACTTCTCTTTTGTTAATTATATCTGTGTTTCTGTGAATAAATTGGTGTTTTAACACGGGGAAAGAAAAAAAACTATTCACGCATGAATGTATTGCTGTCACAATGTATGATAAAGAACTGATTAGGAACACTAATGTTTATCTGCCCCTATATTCTCTTGTCAGAAGAGCGTCGTGTATGATGAACCTTTTCTTCTCTCTATCCGCTCTTGATATTGTTTGTTTTAATAGTTGATGAAAAAAGTTACTTAGGAGTTTTTCCCTTTTAGATTTAGTGACCTTCATTTTTTTTATTGATTTTGATTTCGAAGTTCAGTGCAACTAGATTGCTTTTAATGATACTCAAAAGGTTGGTATAAATTTTGTCATCAAAAATATTTAAAAAAAAAAATGTGCAATTTTCTTTCTCTCTCTTCTCCTGAATTACATTTTACAATTAAGTTTCTGGAAATACTTGTTGTTTATCGACTAATACGTGTGCTTTCCTCAACTGCTAGTAATTACACTTGTAGTCTGTTTAGCGGTTGTTCGTCTCTCTTGAAGGAAGAGTCATCTTGCGTACCCTCTCGAAGATCTCGCTAAAGAGGCCAGCCAGACAGCGCGCGGAAGGCTGCAAATAGCACATACGTGTGAGGCTGCTGTCACCGGCATGTGGGAGATGCATGATGGATTACTAACCCTTGTAACCAAGAGATCTCGTTAGCAGACCGAGGGGTAAAAATTCTGTGGCTTTTCGTCTTGGGTTAAGGAAAGGCCGTGGGATAGATCCAGGATTGGAGGCATGCTGGGAAGGAAAGGGGGAACGCATGACACCAGTGGGACGCCTGTCCCACCGGATGGATTTGCTTTGGATTTCTGAGTAATTCCACAATTCTTGCTTTGGGCTCGGATATGGTACGTTTTGGAGCAATTCGTGGGGAGATGTTCTCGTCAGTTAGCCTATTTTTGTTTCTTCTTTTCTTGTCTGTTAGTCGAAGGTGGATAAAGGAACACATTTAAATCAAATTTTTAAAACACATTTTGTGAATAATGTGAAAACAATCTATACATGGCATTTGTTTGAATCAAGTATTAAAGTTAATTTGAATAAAATACTAATTCAAATATTATGTTTTTAAAATTGCCATTTATTAAATACATTTTTTTATCTTGCATTAAGAAGTAAGCTGTTAGGAAAGACTTTCGTACAAAATTGTTATTTTAATAGTGAATTTTTTTTAATGTAATTCTGTAACGTTTACATGAAATTTTATTCTAATCTATTTTTAAATAATTGTATCAAAAGTTTTCAGATTTTGTCATGTTGCCAGTTGCTCACTGCATTGTCAAACTATGGATTGAATTTTTAAAAATGTTTCAATTTTATGAAAGATTCTTGGGGAACTTTGTAAAATAGAAACTTTTAACATAAAAATCGTGTGGTACATTTTGTTTTGCGATTACTTATCTATTGAAATGCGCCGTAAGAAGTTTTATTCGTTGCAGAATCTGCACATTCCGTAGAAGACAAAATGAAGCGTAAAAACACTCCATCTGCAAGGCAAAACTATTTCATTTAGTACTAGTTCTTGGAGAATCCTTTTTCCTACTGCTCTGGATCTGAATGAACTTGGAAGATGTGGCTGTCTTTTTCTCCTTTAGTTCTTTCTTCTAGTTTCCTCGTTACACGATATGGTACACGTGCCTTATCTGAGAAGGAGATTGGCCAGTGCCGCGATTTGACTTTATAATAACTCTTCCCGTCGTTTCTCTCCTTTTTACTCTTCTCCTCCCCCGATGGAACTGTTCTCGGAGTGGCTGTTTAGACGGTTTACCCCGAGTATCTAGCGGATACAGAGAAGAAAAGAAAAGCCTTAGCAGGCACACAAAAAAATGCAAAACCACCCGTTCGCAATCAAAACTCGAAAATGCCTCCTTCCGCCCGCCCCCGCGAAGTTTCTTTGCGGTGTATGTTGAGGGCACGCGAAATAAGACAAGACGAAAGGAGGGAGAATAAGATAGAGAAGAAGAATAAGAAAGAAAAGAAGAGGAAAAATAAAGAATTCCACTCTCTATTATTTGCCTAGGAGGACAACAAGAGCCCTAGCTCGCGATAACATGCAAAACAGATGAACCAGTAGAAAATCCTAATGGGTTTTCACTCCCCCACGCAGTACCCCCCTCTAAGTCCAATTCTGTGGGACTAGCATATCAATGAGAAAGGAAAGCTATTGTTTCCTATGTAAACACGAACGGGAAATCCAGCAACCTTATCTGGGACTTCTTGTTTGTGTTGGCTCTCCTGTAAGGTCCCTTAGATTTTCGGTATCCTTATAGACCCGCGGAAGTATGTTTTTTTTCCTCCCTGCCAACCCATCCCTTGTGGCTCCTCCTCCCCCCCCCCCCCGGCATGCCTATATATATGTGTATGTGCGCCGGAGTATTAAACAGTTGATCTGTTTTTATCAGTAAATTACATTCAACCCTTTCTCCCTGCCCCACCCGGCCCTCTTATCGTACCATGTGCATTGATTGCCTAACCTTTACCTCCTCCCATGAAGTTGGATTTCTACCTCAAACGAACCGTTTTCGGATACGCGGAGAGTTTTTCAGAATTTTATTTCGTATTTTTTGGTCGAATGCTGATATTGTGGGAGATCGTTTTGTTTGAAAGTTGTTCGACATTGAACTTATCAGTTGTTGAGTTTCGTGAATAGTTTTGAATATTGTTTACTTAATAGCTCTGCAATTGGTAGTAAATTGCTGAATCATAATTCTTTTTTGTACATTTATTTATAATGAATTTTTATTTTGCTGGCTGTTTAAAATTTTATTTCTTGTATAGTAATAGTTTTAATATCGTTAATTCTAAATGTATTGGTTTCTGTGTTAAGTATGATTACTGCTGTAGCATTCGTGTCTGATGAAATCCGAGTTGCTGTTTTTTTTCGGAACCGTCACTGTCTAAAGTCTCATTTTATGCATTCCTTAAAGAAAAAACTGTCAACTTTCTGTTATTATTTGTTGAATGTCAGATCATCGGTTTTCATAGTATTTTTTCCTCCACCCCAAAGCACCGCAATTATTTTGTATAAAACTGTAATGTGGTATGTTTGAAAATTAAATTTGAAGGAATGTCGCATTATTTATTTCTTTACCGATACCTTTGAAAAATTGGGATGTGAATTATTGCCTATGTTTCGATCTGTATATCACGTAAAAATTTAACATAAATATGAAATATTAACTCTTCCAAAATGAAACGATATTATCTATAATTTGTTGGAAAAATTTAATCTAACGACAACGTAATTATCTTTGACCAAATAAATTAAATCGAAAGAGGGAATGCATCAGTATGTAAGAATAACTGATAAAATATAGAGAGAGATATAGAAATTTTTAGTGGTGTAATATTCGTAACGAAAAAAATATATATTTGTAGAATTATTAAAATATTTGAAGAAAAGAAATTAATTGGATAAAAAATCGTTTGGCTGAAAAAGAAATTAATTAAAAATATCGTTTGGCATAATTCTTTTCTAAAGATTATAAAAATAGTGTGGCAACGATATATTTGTCTTTTGCTAACGTTGCCTAGCAACGGAAAAGAATAGTGAGGTTTTGAACATCGAATTCGATGCAAGTCGGTGATGTAACGTTTGTGATGCAAGTGTGTGTGTTTGTTTTACATGCTGTGGGAGACGTCCAATAAATATATTATTTTTGATAAAGAAGGCTCTACGATTCTTCATACTGTGCTGAAATACATCACAATGGAATGCTTAGAATGTTTAAACCCCCTTTTCCTTCATTTAATTTCTTTATCAGCTTAATATTTTCTAAAATCTCGTTCTTTCCTCCATTTCAATTTTATTTGGATGTGTTTAATGAATAAAAATCAGTTGGACGGTGAAAGCTGTGGATTGTCAATAAATCTTGTGGAAATCCTATTTGTAAACTTCTATCGTTTTGTAGTCGTTTCAATTCATTCGTGTCGCGTTTGATTCTGCGCGGAGAATGCCCGAAGCCTCATTGGGATCCAAATCACGCGCACAGAAGAATTGATTCTTTCTCTACATTATCTTCATTTTTTCGTTCGCTCTTTTCAGACACCGTTGATGATAAACAAAAATATGATAATATATCCTTTACAATCGCAGAGGGTTTTATTTTATTTGTCTGTGGTTTTGTTCTTCGTTCTCTTCCTTTTTTTTTTCCTTCGCTTTTTTATTTATTTATTCTTGCGCGTTTCATCGGTGAGTGCTCCCGCCCTCAAAACTGCACGATTCGCTCAAATGCATCGTAGCGTAATACGCAACTCCATGCCTAGAACCAACTTTTTTAGTTTTTTTCCTCCTCTTTAATCTTTAGCCTCCAAATATATTTATAAGTGTTTGTTGTTATATTTTTCTCGGGAATTTGTGGAAAGTTGATGATGCGCGGTCTTCCAAAAAGATGCGCTCTTTTGTGAGAGATTCCTCGTTTAACTGAAATTTGGAAAAAAAAAAAAGAAACCAAAAGGAAAACAATTTTTTTTCCTCAATTTTTTTTCCCCTTAGGTTTTACTTTAATGTTTTTTTTTTGGGGGGGGGAGCAGTGGAGATATGGGGGGATAGGCTGTTGAAAATTTGTTTTATTAGATTTTTGCCGTCTAGAAGTTTGCAAAAAGACATCACAGAAGTTTTTCGTCTGAAACTGGTAGATCATGTAATTATGAACTCATTTTACTGAATATTTACATGGATTTGATCTGTTGACTTTTGACAACTCTCAAATTTTGAGTCTATTTATTGATTTATTGTTTTCAAATAATATATTTTCAATGTTTATATGTGGTATTTTAAACTATTTGTATTCAACATGTGTTTGCCTAGGCCGCTTTTATTATTCTTTTATTAAAAGTTTTACACATGTGCAGCTTTTGAAAATGGTTTCTATTAAATATGGATGTTATTTTTACGATTTCTATTTCATTCAATCGTTTAATTCAAAAATAGATGAATTAGATTTGAAAAATATTTCTTTTTAGAGTTAAATTTTTGACTTAAATATGAATTTCTGATTTAAAATATATTCAGTTATAATGTTCTTTTTTAAAAATATAAAAAAGTTTTGTTTATTGGTTTTTTGTTGAAGTCTTAGTTTTGATAAACGCTTTCTATTTTAATATATATGAATATACATTATCCATAATTAAAACGTAAGAGCGCGCTACGCCCTTGTATTAAGATTATTCATTTCAATTTTTCTTATATTCTAGTAATTACATCTTAGAAAAATATGGACCCAGAAATATAATTTCTTTATTTAAATCTTAATTTGTTTTTGGTATTTTATCATCCTGTTGTTGAAACTGTATATTGTACTTAGACTATATTTTTAAATGTGTTCTTGTTTTGGGGGATGGGGAGGTCATATCAGATTATTTGGTCAACATTTATTTTGTCTGTTACAAATTCAAGTTCATTGGAATAATAATATCGTTTTATTTGTTATTTTTGTTGGTATTTTTTGTTATGTTCTCCGTATTGTTTCTGCGAAAAATAAAAGGAGGTATTTTATTTTTAAAACCAAAAAACTTTTCGAAGCATTTACCTTTTTAAATTTAGTGTATATAAAAAATAGCATTGATAATAATTTTTTAATTAGCCTTTACGTATTTTTAGGAAACATTAACATCTTTCTATTCCTGGGAACCCAGCAGCGGTTCGACATTCGCTGATGGGGCAAGAAATCTCCCAGGCACCCCGAAATGTCACATTTAAACGCTAGCTTTTGAGAAGAGAGTTTTCTAAAATCTTTTTGGGAATGTTGATTCTGGATGGCAAATGTATGGAAGGGAGAGGTTGGGGGTGTGTTCCCTGTATCGAATGAAGCACCCAGATGCTGATGTATCATGCAAGCGAAACCCGGGGTGTTTTCGATGCAGTCTCGTGGAAATTTCCAAATTCCGCAGGCCCCCCGGTGAAAAATAGCTCGCGGATCTCCTTGGCTGCGAAAAATGTTTTCAGTTTTGTGGTAAAATGGGACATGTCGTTTCAGAGTTATAATTTGTACTCAAATCTCACCTGTTTATTTTGTTTGATCTTCATAGGTTTGCAAAGCTGTGTTTAAAAAATTAATTCGGATTCTGTATTGAATCTTAAGACTCATCAAGGAGCCATTTCATATCTCAATATGAGAATCATTGAAAATATTTCTGATACACCTCATATATATGTGAAATCTTCAAATTTTGGGTGTTTGTAAAGGCATTGCAAGAATTTTTCAGACGATTAATGTAATATTTTCTTTAATGAAATTTCGCAAAGATGTTCACATCATTTTATCATCTTGGATCATATTTGCGAGTCCCCGCCATGACCATACTGACGAACAGCATCGGCCGTGTTTCGCTTGACAGTTAAAGACAGAGCAAAAATAAAAAAAAGACTGTTAACAATGCGCAGAAAGGTTATATAGTGGAAAAAGGGGATTTTCCCGGAAGCCTCGTGACTCGAATTGAAAGTGTGCTCATTACGATGGAAGTGGAAGTAATTAAAAATTAGGTATATTTTAAAATAATTACAGAAAGTTAAGAAATTAAAATATTTTATATATATATATACTAATGATTAAATAAGTTTTGACAATTTCAAAAAGTAGAATGGATTCAATTTTTTTTCTGTTTACATTGAAAAACATACCTTCTTTCTTGACACATGTTAATATATTTTGTCTGCATTAGACGGTAATCCGTGTCTTATTTAAGATAATACTCTCTACATACCCACAATCTGTCAGTTGTCGGTCACAAATTTGAAAGAGCTAGCTGAGTTTTTTGTTATTAAAAAAAGCATTATTTGTCATAACTAATGGCAGTTCATAAATGTTTTATTTTCATAACATGTAGTGGCGTCCTTAGCTTGAAGTGTTAAAATGAAAGATTACGTGCTAAATAAAACGTTAACGTTATCAGTGTGTAATTGTGCAGAAAAAATCTTGTGGGGGGAAAATTGCTTGATTTAGGGGAAATGTATGTAAATGAATCACGTTTGTCTTTATCTTATAAGTGCTTTATTTTCGCTTGCAGCTGTATGAAAAGTAGATAGGATATCTCTTTTTTCACTTCATTTTCATATTCTGCCGCTTCTTTGTCCATTCTTTATTTTTATGAAAGATCTTCATAAAAGAGATAACATCGAATGGTCATTATTTTCACGATTAATTTTTTTTTCTGAGTTGAATTTGGCGGTTCAATTTGTCGGCTTAACACATGGGGAAAGAAAAAAAGGCTTTTGAAATTTCCATTTGTGAAAAGAATAGGAATCGGTCGTTTTCATGTTGCTACTTGTACTGCCGACTTATAATCTGAGCAGTTAATTTGATTAAATGAATTTAATTTTTTAACGAAAAATTCAAAAGGATGACAATTTCTTATTCTTCTTATTAGTATTTTAAATGCTTATGAAGTAATTTTATGCCATGTTTCTAAATTACTCTTTTAAATAATTAAATGACCAGATTGCGCATAATTCTTTTTCTTGTTACTGAGAAGTTAAGAACGCTTTATTCGTATCGTTGAGGATTTTTTTTCCCCCTTTCTTTTCTTAATTTGCTTTCAAAAAAATAATTGCCCTTCAAGACAAACTATTTATATACCTAATAGCAACAACTCAAATTATTGGGCTATTGCATAACACTTGCATGCATGACGAAACTATTTTAATAATTTTATTTTATGGATGTGTCAATTTATTTGTTGATGTTACCAGGGATTTAGAGCATTTTGAAAGGTGAACGGTAGATTAAATTTTAATAATTTTGCTAAGTGCGTGTTATTTGAGAAACATCCTTTTGAAGATAATTGTACATTTAAGTTTATAAATATGCAGGTGGAACTCGGCTAATGTCGAATCTTTTTATTTCGTTGCATTTTATGAGTATCTAAATTGATAATTAATTGTTGTATGTAAATTATCAATTAGTAATTATTTTAAACAAGTGTATCAACAGAAAAAGCATGACATCATTTGAAACACGCGCCCTTTTGAATTAAAAAAAAAAAATGAAGGACCATCTTCGATCAAATAGAAAACTCGGGTAGGAATTGCTTGCTGTGCCTTAGACCCCTTTCCCTCTGAGTGTCTAGCGCATATCGAATAAGCGAGGAATTTTAAAACTCGGTTAAAAATCTTTTACTGTCTGCTAATCGTGCGGGAATCTTTTCCTGTTGCCACAGAGCGAGTTTTGTATTATATTGTGCAACTATCTTTCCCGTATGCCGAGGAATGCCATTTGTTAAGACGCCTTCGCTGCCTCCTACATTTTGCTGCATTTAATTCGAGAACTGCTTAGAAGAATGTGGGCATGCCTGCCTGCGCTCGGATTTTTGAATGCGGATTGGCGAGGGTGCGGAATTCGCCCAAACATTTCCGAAGGAGACGCCGCTGCAGATTTTAGCTTTTTGACTCGAAAAGCTGCGAGAGAATTTTAAAAATTTTGCTCGCCCCCCAACTCACTCTTTCTTGCATACCTAAAAGTCCTTGACATTTTCGAGATTCAAATGTGGAACAGGAAGAAAATATTGCTAATTGTGATAATGCAGTGCTTTATTAGATCTCTCTAATACCCTGTTCTGATGCGATTGTGTTTTGGCACTGACCATTAAGAGTTAAATGTCTTTATTATTAAAAATGCCTTATTAATATAAATTGTTTTAGTAATCGAGTGATACGAAAAACGAATTTTTCTATGAAGACTAAAAATTTATGCTCTATATTAACGTGTCTACATTTTTATATCCCCTAAAACGACAAAAAAAGAGTAAAATTTAGAGAAAATCAATATTAAATAAAATTTGCTGGAAATGTTCAGTGTTTCCCATAGAATCAAAAGATATAACATTTTTCTCATCCTATATATACAATAATTAATTTTTTTAAGAGTGAGATAATCTAATTCCTTTTTATAAATTGTTCCGGCCTGAAGATACCCAAAAGGAATTTTTCAAAAAAAAGTTGCTGTATTTATTTCATTTTCGATATCTTAAGTTGTGAAAGAATTAATGGCAATAGATGTCTTACCTTATACATTATTAAAAAGAAACTAATTAGGCAATAATTTTATAGAAGAGATGGTGAATAATTTAAACTTTCACTAAATTAAGTCTGCATGAAATTCAAAATGAGATCAGATGTCAAATGATCTAAAAATATTATGGAAATGAGATTTCAAAAGATCCCTACATCATTTAACACGTGACTGGTGTGTGGTATTATTAACTATGCTACTGTATTTTTTTAAAATATATTTAATGTGATTGATGTTTTTAGAACTGCGCTTAAAATAGATTACATTTCACAACCCGTCTGCGTTTCACGTGATTTTTGTTCTAAAATATTCGTGAGGTTTTTTTAAAATCTGCATTTGAGGTCGCTTCTGACTCCACCAGTAAAACACAAACGTAATCTAATCACGAAACGCGCTGTTGAATGGAAATAGTGTGCGGGGGGAGTGGAAAGGAAATAAAAATTTCCCGATGGTGAAATCGTCTGAAAATGTGTTACCCCATTCCCCTCCCTGCCCCTCCGCTTTCCAACCTGTCTCCATCATCCCTTTGCTCCCCATCCTCGAATAGAGACGATCTCGAGAAACGGCGAGAGAGGGGTTGGGGCGGGGCTCCATTGAAAAGAGAGACCAAGGCAGACGATAAAAGCGGAGGCCACAAACGATTTTTAAAAGCGAATTTGAAGCCGTGAAGTGGGAGCCATTATCGGGCCTGGCATTAATGTCTCAAAAATGACAATATACATACATGAAGCCCGCTCTGCGACAGAGATCAATAGGACGAGGCTGATTTTTCTCGTGTGCCTTTTTCCTTCGTTTTATTTTCCTTTTCTCTCGCTCTTATCTCTCCTCCAAAAACCCCTTGACTCTCCTCCGCCTCCCGTCACGTGATCGTTTTCTTCATCCATGCAAGTGCGGTCGGGCATATTGAATAGAGCTCTTCCCGTCCGATATCCTCTCTCTCACAGTCATCTCTGTGTATATTAGGGGATTTGGAATTTCCGGGCATATCTCCGTATGGATTTCTGCTGGGAGTGCGCTTTACGCATTAATCGGAAGTGTGGAACGCTAAATCTGAATAAATAGTCATTCTGATAGAATATGGGCGCGAGCAAAACCAGTTAGCACCACTGGACTCTTCCTGTGCCTCCACATATGGCCTAGATTTGCTTCTCTGGAATCAAATCCAGGTTGTGAGCAACCAAAACTATCCAACGTTTTATTTGAAATCGGCAAATTTGTTGTCTCTCCTGGTCCACCGATATTACTTTATTTTCTTGTAGCGTCGTCTGTTGCTCATATTTTCACCATGCACTGCAATATTATGATATTATTTGTGTTCCCAAAGCACCTGTTGAACTTATCTAATCTGAAGTACTACTTTGCAGTACCCAACTTTGCTAGTGGATAACCTATATATGATCCTCGGGTTTTCGATAAAGAGGACTTCAATGCTAGCAGATTTTTCCCTCTTGAGAACAGTCTGAATTTTGGCGTCAGTAACGTGTTCTGAATATCGGATTGCGATGTAGTGTATAGGTTTTGTTGTGAATACACTTGATATGTTAGTGCAGTTGACCGATATTCCTTTCTTACGTGTTAACGGTAAATATTCATTTCAGCGTAAAGCATGCTTAATATATATAATATAAACACAATGTGTATCGGGATACAATGAACCGTAATTCGATAACGTGCCCTTGATTTTTTTTAATGAAAATTTAGATGAATCGGCTGAATTTTTTCTGGTTCGTTCGTTTGCTGCCGGTATAAAAATGGATTGAACGTAATTCAAGCAAAAAATGAAATCATTTTTCGACTTAAAAATGTAATCTCTGAGATGTTTTTTGTAATAAGTATAGGTTCTTGATGATCCCAGTACTATGCAAAACCTTGGCCTTGTAGTGAGTGTTAAATTCATATCACTTACGCTTGATTCCGCGTTCAAATTCATGTAACATTTTTTTTTCAAGCCCTAAATGTCCTTGGATATGGGGTAGGCTGAAAATTTTGATATGTATATCAATTCAGGAGTCACCCTCTTCATTTGACCCCAGTTCAAAATTACGACGTCCTTACCAAAATAGTTCTCAAATAGTTTCAAAATGGTATTAAACTGAATCCACGCCCAAATGTCATATCTTTTATGTAAATGTTTACTCTTTTGCCTTGTTCCATCTTAAAACTCTTCTCCCTAGTAAATTGGAAGTGCTGAAAGTAGTATTTTTAAAAAAATTTAATTCCATTACCACATACGTAAGCGAATGACTTTCGTTGGTATTTAAGCTATTTATTTCCTTTCAAGTTATATTTAGGGCCCCCCCCCCCGAATGAATTATTCTACATTCGCGTATAATCATATTAGAAACGTAAGTAAAGTTTTTAATTGTCTTCAGTTGACTGGGAAGAAATGGGATTTCATTTATTGCCTTTCAATTTAAACTACATAAATGTGACCACTTGAGAAAACACAGTTACAGTTACAATGTGTCGTTCAGGAAATAAAATATTTACGGCCTTCGAGTGACGAGAAACTGTTTCGCATTTAACCTGCACACAATGCGGGTAGAGGAAATAACACTTAAAAGCAATTCACTCAGTCCCATTTTTATTACATTCCGTTTGAATGAAAAAGTCCGAATGTGGAAGAGACCGCAATTACAAAAGTTTTTGAAAACCCATTATCACTTAAGAGAAATTCTTCATTTTTCCCGGGGTTTTCCTTCGGACCACTCTTAAAATCCACCCCGAAGCGTCTCTGTCTTTTCGGAATGGCATATTCATTTCGAGAAAACTCATAACAGTTATGTTTTCCGCGAGAAAAATTCTTTTTAACGACTCTTGGGGAAGAAAATGGTTTCCTCTCTGTGTCTCTTTTCTGGCCTTTTCTACCTAACAAAGTAATAAAACTCAATTATACCGTTCGTTTCTGGGAGAAACAAAACATCAAAATGCCACCGGGATAAACTTTTCCACCCCCAAAAAGTCGCGATCTGTGCGCCCGCGTTCTCTCTTGCCATTAAATGGGAAAAGAGCTCAAACCAGAAAAATCCGGGGGATTGTTATAAGGGAGATCCATACAATTTGGGAGAAGGGGGATTTTTATTTAATTATGTTGCGTATTTCCGAGAAATTGTGGTCGTAAAGGGTTAAAGATTTTTCCTGCATCGCTTTTGAGGACTTGAGTGCTGCTTAATGCCGAAGGGAAGGGGAGGAGAGGGTTAATCTTTGCTTTCTCCCTTTCTCGACTAAAGTATTGTTGTTTGCGTTTTTTTCTCTCTTTTCCTTCGAGCTAGGTTAATGAGCGGCCATTTGGAACGTGCCCATACATACGCTCGGGGAAGATAAAAGTTGATAAGATGGCGTAACTTCGGGATTTCTTCTGTCGGATTCATCGATTGTTTCTCATCTTTTCATCTCTTGTGCTGATTGTGTGATTGCAGCTTTAAAATTGTTTACTGTATTTAAACTAAACTCGCGGCGTTTCAAAGACTATGGCTTCGCAAACTTTTATCCCTTTCTCGGTTTGGGGGGGGGGGGATTGCGGAACCATTTTCACGCGAAAGTGTTTCTCATTGACAATAGATATTCATTTAAATAGTGAAATAAATTAAACTATTCGGGTATTTATTAACTGATTCTATATAAATACATAAATGTCCACTTTTTGTTAAAATTAAGTGAAATGTTCTATACTATGACCTTGGTTCTAACGTGAAATTTCCCATCAATCTGATAGAAGCACCTACTGTTTAAGAAGTTATCTGTATATTTAAAATAATTTGGTGGAAAAAAAAAACCTTCAGAGTCCGCCAGCCTCAACCACTCGACCGATTTGGCTTTTTTTTTTTTTTGAAAAGGTTATGACGTCTACATATGTCATAAATGGTCGCCTGCCCTACCACTCCTCATTTTCGAACGAAATCGAAAAACCACTTCTCCTCAGTACATTGTTTATGGATAAACCTTGTAGAATTACCCCAGCCCCAACCACCCGACGGATTTCGACAATTCTTTTTTTTTCGTTGGAAAGGTTATGACGTCTAGATATACCAACAAGGGTCGACTTCCCCCCACCACCCTCCATTTTCGAACGAAATAAAAAAAAAAAAAACATATAGAGAATATAGGGTGGAGAAATGTTTTTTCGATTTCCTTCGAAAACAGGGGGTGGTGGGGGGCAAGCAATCCTTGATGATATATCTGGACTTAATAACATTTCAATTAAAAAACAAATTGTCGAAATCCGTCGGGAGGTTGGGCCTGGGGAATTTTACAAGGATTAATAATTTGGTAGTAACCTTCACCGTTTCCGCCAGCCTCAACCACTCGACCGATTTGGACATTTTTTTTCATTTGAAAGATTGACTTCTAGATATGTCATCAAGGGTCGCGTGCCCCCCAACACCCTCCATTTTCGGATGAAATCTCCCAATGGAGAAAAACATTCAGATGATTCGCAAGCCGCAACTACGAGACAGATTTCGACAATTTTTATTTCATATTCAAGATTATTACGTCTAGATAATATCGTCAAGGGCTGTCTGCCCCTTGACACCCTAATTTTTGAGGGATATTGTAAAATAAACGGAATATATTACCGGAAATAACGAAGACTTATTTTCAAAATAGTACGGAGTTCACGAGCCTAAAAAAAAAAAAAAAAAAAAAAAAAAAAAAAAAAAAAAAAAAAAAAAAAAAAAAAAAAAAAAAAAAAAAAAAAAACGGGCTTATTTCGCCAGTATATTACGTCACTCCATTAAAATACCCAACCATTCAGAATGCTCTGCTTTCTTTTCGCAAGTTTAAAATAATATTTTTCATTTGTATACAATTCTATTGCATCTCATTGCAATGTAATTTAGCTTTAATAGCTGACGATTTTGTAAAGTCATCTCTATAATTTAATTTTACTAGCAGCCGATTTTGTCAAGACATCTGTAAATATTATCTTTTTTTCAGTTAAAATCGAATTCCAAATAAATAGCAAACGATTTCGTTTCTTTTCTAAATTTATTTTTATTAGATTGACAACAGGAAAATTTGTTGTTCAAAACCTTTTTTGGAATGCAGTGTTGTTAAATGAGAAATTGAAGTTATTTTTGGAATGAATGTTTTTATTTTGAGGTGGAGTGTCAAACGTATTGTAAAATACCAATTAGGGGTGATGGAAACTGTTTATTTAGGGCGATATCATTCTGTATTTATGGATATGAAGATTTTCATGCCGAAGTTCGTGAAAAAGTTTTACAAAACATTACAACTGGATGAGGTTTATTGAAAGATTTTACAATTTTAAAGGAACCTGTTGTCTACAAAGAATATGAAATCTACTAGGGTTTTATGGTCTGTTCCACTGATCTTCATGCAGTATTTAAAACTGAAAAAAAGTAGTGGCTGAGAGCCTCGAAGCACTTGGTGGCAGGGACAATGCTGAGTTAAGCGGGTGCTGGCCGCGAACCCGCCCGGAGAGTGGGGCTAGTATATATTTTAAAACGGGCTATTATGCGATAGTGCTCTCAAAAATGTTTCTCTGTAATTGCAGAATTTCGGATTAATGGAAGATAATGAGCTTTTAAACCCGCTTGCTTCCATACTGGGTGCAGTATCTTGTATGATTTAAAAAAAAATCCTTTAGTTTCTGTAAATTGTTTTGGTCCTTTAATTTTTTTAAATTGCTCTTTAGATGCTTTCTGAGGGGTAGGGGATAATTAAACTTTGAATAGATATCTGTTCGTTCGTGTGGCCAAGTGTCCCTTCACTCGTGTGATTATTTTTAAAACTTTTGAGCCATCCTGTCGGGAATATTGTAAAAAGTTGAATGAAAATATGTATAAAAAATGATTTCATTGTTATAGTCGTTAAATAAGGAACAGGCTGAGTTAGTAACTATTTTTTTATTTATTATGGGAGAGTGGCGGAATATACGTACATCTCGTATGAAAGTTTAGAGTCAAAAGCGAACGGAAAATCCCTGCATTCTCTCGGATAGGGTTTAACTTATAGACACGTGATCAAAGTGAAGGGAATAATAGTATTTTTAGTAAATTATGTAATTGTTTTAGGGAAAAGTATGTCGCTGATTTCGCGATTTATGTGGACACGTGGAAGCGATTAAAATATTCTTTTAGTAATAAATATGCGAAAACGCGATATTTAATATACCTCCAGCGCGGGAAATAAAACGAAACTGGAGTGTGAGAAAAGTGATTTTGGAATACATTAATATTGTACGAAGACTTTAAAATATATAATATTAGAATTTAAATTAATATTAAGTGAGATTATCACACACACACATATATAATATAATATAGGTAACCAAATGCAATGTAACGTCGCTCCAAGAGTCTTTCCTTTAACTGTTAACATCTTAATGCATAAAAATTTGAACTTTCGGTAGCCTTAAAAATAACCTGTTCACCATACATGTGGGAAAATATCAATTTATTAAAACTAAAAATAAAAGTGTCTGTAACTTCTGGGAAATATGCAAAAAAAAGGGAAATGGAGGGGGTGAGGCTGTGGCGTCGAATGTGTCCCCGAATCGCATAAGGAATAGGCCGACAATTCCAATAAACAGCGTCGCACGATTCCAAAGAGCGGCGTCATCTGCATACATTTGTATGCATTGGCGCTCTCCCCGGGGGCTTTTATGCGGTAATAGCCAACCACCCCTATCTGCCTTTATGCAGGCACCCATTCCCTCCGGCTATGTAAAGTATATGCCGCCGAGTGTGAAAGAAAATACATAACTTGGCGAGTTGCGTTTGGCGACGACTCTAAAACCCCCATTGTTAGGAATTGGAGGGAGAGATTTAAATCCTCCCTCACACGTCGAAGTGAGCATAATTTTCGCATTTCTTTATGGAAATTATTTTAATATTTCGCATTCTCTGGAAATTCGTATTCATATAGAGAGGGCATCTATGGAGTGAGATTTGCATTTTCTTGTCTCCTCCGCTTTATCCTTCTACGGCCATCTTCTCTCTCCCTCCGTCGGTATTATTGTTTATTTTTTATTTCTCGTGTTGCAATGTCTCGTTTTTTGCCAATTGAGACAATAAGGAAATTAAATTCTCTTCGTTCTCATCCATACTTCATTATAAAAGATGTATTTTGTTTAATGAAAATGAAATGGAAACCAATAGGTAGAAACTTTTTCAAAATATATATACTGTAGTCATTTTCAAACATTTAATATTTCCATTTACAGCCAACTGAATGTTCATAAGGAGCATCCAGCTTCTAAAGTTTTGTTTCAAAATGAATATTTAAGAAAAATTTCATCTTATAATTCTAGAATTAACTGATTGACAAAATGGGAGTATTTGTGTATTTAAGCTGCTGTAAAAAATAAATAAAATTTTTAAAAAAAATGCTAACATATAAATCAAATGCTGACCCATTTTGAATCTAATATTTTGGGATATTTCGTAGCAAAATATCGTTAAATAAATTTACTAACAGAAATCAATTTACTGTCGGAAAACAAATAACTAAATTATAACGCAGGAATAATTCGCCTAATTGTGGATTGTTCATTTCATAATATTTTCAAACTGGTTGTAAATTGTAAAATATTAAGTAACGAAACAATTCCTGATGTTGTTATATGTTGCATGCACATGTTTCTATTGTATGAATATTACATTAATTAGGAGAGCTTCACCCTCTGTCCCTCTTCAGCATTTCCCCAGGAAACCTGCTAAAACTATGTAATAAAGAAAAATAAGAAATGACATTAATAACTATGACTTCGGTTCTGTTTTTTTGTTTATTGTTATGTTCTTGGGGTTTCAAAATTATTTTGCATCTTAAAAAGTTATAAAGTTTGATAAATTGTGAAAAGAATAATACCAAACTCTTAGGGGGTAGGGTATAAAATAAGGCCGGTATAAAGCATTTCCTAAAATTCTGTTGGCTTATCTTTTTATATAGAGAGTGCTTTTCATACTGCTTGAAATTGTGGGTATTTCATTTATAAATGGGTAACTATCATGTAATATGTATGTTTGTATGAGAGACTTCCAAAATTTCTCTGTGTTGTTTTTCCTTCCGCTTTTCATTTTATCAAAAGATCCGGTACAAACCTTTAAAAAAAAAAAAGAAAAGAAACTCATCGATTGTGATGTGTTGTTTTATGTTATTCGTGTTACACGCAAAAATACACCACATAAAAGATCTTTTGGGAATTAAAATGCAGGTAACAGTCTACAGTCGAATTGTACTAAAGGAGAATTTTTATTGTAGGATGCCTTTGTGGTGGCTTAGCTGTTTCACCTGTTTTGGCTATCTCTTGATCTTTTCATGTGAGAGTTTATCTCGTGGGGAATTGGGCAGGAATTTCTTGTCCAAAAGATATTCGAAGGTTACTTTTTATTTCAAGGGGAGAAAATGAAAGTTTTTGGCATTTTGTTTTGAGGACGATGGGCGTGAGTCTCCGTTTTCTTCTTGAAGATTTTATGGGAGCAATAGTTTTCCGTGTTGTTAATTTTGTTGTAAAGCTTTAAATTTAAAGGATTGCTGATGTCCTAGTTTTAATTTGTATTCATATCCGGCTGGTAATTTTTTGCCCTCTGATTTTTAATACGCTTTTTTTACTTTGCAAGGAATATTCAGTTATTAAAATACTTTTAAATGGTTGCATTGCGAGTGCAATCTTTTTACATATTCATAATTTTTATCCGCTTTCCCACGGAACTACGCTATGTTTACTAAAGAGTTCCCTTTCGCATACTTCTTTCTTGTGATAGATTTAGTTACTAATTATAAATTCTGTATAATTCCATAATCTCAAAGATTTTGTGGGGGAGGACTTATTTTTAGTGTGTATCTCGAAAAATTTTAGAGGATAAATTTGCAATATTCTTCAGATGAACGTAGATTGATATCGGACAAAAAGGAGTATTTGTATCTCTTCAATTGTTTTAATTTCCACTACTAACTTGAAAAACTGTAATTGTAAATTAAGTTTATTTGACTTCTTCAAAAAGTATCGTAATTATAGTGAATTTTTTGCTCATCCCATTACAGTCCCCTCAATAGTGTACTAAAAGGTATGTCATTATTTTCTCAATATTTTCCTGTCACAGGCAGATATATGAGGTTAGTTTTTCTGGCTAATATGAATAAAAGGCTTTGAAATTTCCTTCTGCACCCTCCACAGTCCACTGTGCTTCTGAACGGTAGAATGCATTCCCCGCTCTCTCTTCTCATCCTAATCCTGAAGAATTCCTTCTTTCTCTTATTTTTCTTTCCTAAGTTCTTACGCCGCACTTCTGTCACATGGGAAGCAAGGGGAGGAGAGTTTTTTGACCGGTGGTCAGTGTTCCCTTCTCCTCTCCACCTCCACTGGAAAAGGAAAGGGAGAGGGTAGGGAAAAAAACGATCAAAAGATAAATGCGTTCCGAAAAACAACTTTTCTGACCGATCAGCAGAAAGAAAGGGCTTTCGGTCCCCTATCTCGTTATTTCGCTTGAGATGGTGCGAGATATCGTCAAGTTTCGTCTTCATGGAATTTCTGTCCCTCCCCACTGCTCCTTTTTTGCTTTCCTACCTTTCTGTTTTCTATTTTATATATTTTTATACAACGATTTTCAGAAAATTTTTTATCGCTATTTTCCATTTGAATTTTGGGCACCGAAGGCTTTTCTCTTTATGTTAAAGGAAGCAAAGAAATTTCATATATTGGCTATTTTATTAAATGGAGGTATGTCTAGAAATTTCGGCTTTAGAATAGGGCCTATTTTTTGTATGTGTGCCGAATACTTTATATTTACCATGTAATGCGTTATTGCTGTCAAGTTTTAGAACTTATTCTGAAAATTCTGTTTTTGCTGCCGAATTCCTGCATAATTTAAAATTTGCTTATGGTAAGTGCTTTAAAATGAGTGAGAAATTTTATTCTGTTTATCGAAACAAAATTTAATGAACTAGCTAAACATTTAATCTAGAGTTGTTCATATCTATAATTTCCTTGCGGGTGTAAGGATTTGCTAAATTTGGTTTGTGGATACTAATCTAGTGAACATTGAAGAAGATGAATAGAAATGTATTCTACGAATTAATAAAAGGGATTTATTCACTTTCTTTTACATTTGGAACCCCTTACAAATGGCTTGCTTCATTATTTGGACAGATTAAGGAAAAACAGATTTGCTTTGGAAAACAATCACCGATAGATGCCGATTTCATTTGGGCCATTGAATGATTCCTCTCGTATTTAATTGACAACCGAATTGTTTTGTTATGTGACGACGCGACGACATCCTTTCTTCCAGGTATACACGGTTCGGTTGCCGACTTTGGAGGATGGCTTTTCTCAGACGTCTGCTGTCATCCCCAAGCAGTCATCCGCGACCATCATTTGTCGGATGACAACCCACAATCCATCAAAAAAGGGTCCTTTTTTTGATGGCTGTGCGTTTTTAAACTATGCGCAATCTCTTTACTGGCGAGTGTTTGTGTCTTTGTTGTCGCGGTGCCTCATAGAAGAATAAAAGTAAAGAATGGACGTGGAAACGATAAAAAATCTCTGTAAACCCTTGTTCCAGATGGATACGTATCGCTTTAGAGGTGTCTGTTCACCCTCTTAGTCGTGAATGCTTAACATAGTTGTATATTCATGTTGTGGTGGGCAAGAACAAATATTAAATTCGAATGGATTGATGATTGGGTGTAATGATGCTAAGGGGAATGACTGCCTTTTGTCTAAGGGGCACGAAAGCTGTTGAAGCTGAAGACGGAAGATTTAAGTAGATTCTGTTTTCAATTTTCTACTTAAGGAATTTATTTTTAAAACTACTTTTTAGCATTATTATCTTTTATATTACTCTAAAAGTGGCACTATGGTAATAGCTTTCAAATGTTTTATAATCGGGTCCAACTTGGAGTATAATCCATTTGCTTTTGTTTAAATGACACCGTTATTGCGTTGCATCTCGCACTTGGCTTCTGTATGTACGTATTTTTTAATTTTTTTTATTAAAGTCAAGTTTTGCATATTTCCAAGCGCCGTCTTTTAGTATTAAATGCAATGATTAAAATGTTTTAAATACGCTCTTGGATAGTCTGCAGACCCATCCTGGATTTTCAACCGTCCATTCAATGGCAGGGCTGCGTTTAGCTCTTTCAATGAATTGTCTCCAAGCTGTCATCTCAGGAGTGGACCACTTGGCGCGTGATTGAATCGAAAATTGCTACCCTCTTCCTTGATCTCTGTAGTAAGCGTCTCCCGCCAATTTCCTTTTCGACGAGAAGGAAATTGGTCGGAGATGTATCACATAGGTAACATCCGATAAAGCTTTGGAATTTTGCATCAATTTCGACTTAGGCCTCCTCTTTCCCCTCTGGAATGTATCAGCCGATAGCTAATTGGTAGAGATGCTGGTTTCTAAGGCGGAATGGAGGCATGGAGAGGAAGGGACCATACCTTCCCATGATTCCATGATTGCAACCCTCCATCTTGTGTGTGCCCCCCTCTCTTTCCATCTACCCCAAGACCTATGGAGCAAAAGAGGATTGGTCCAGGAAAGAGTGTTGGGAGAGGGGGATGGATGCATCCCGCTCTGCACTAATTACATCACCACTGACCCACACATCCAAATCGCTCCCTCACTCCCTTCTTTCCTCCCCCGCACAATCGCATCTCGGGAGCAGTGGTGCTTAAACCCTTTTCTGTTGTGCTGCTTCCCTCCGATGGACCCAGCAGCTGTGGGATTTCGATCAATTTTGCGGATAACCGCCGCACACTGCGTTTGCTGTTATTGTATTGTTGCCCGTATTGCTACACCCTCCCCTGCCCCTTTCCTTCTGCTTTTCTGGAAAGAGAGGACCGGACGAACTAATAGTAGGCATAGCAGGTCGATATAGTTTAATCTTGTGGTCGGCAGTCCCCTTTCCCGGCGCCCCTGTCCCCCAGGGGCTGACTCCTTTCTTGGTGCGTGGGAAGATTAAGGTGGCACGAGTGCTCCCCGCTCCCTTTGCCGAAAGTAGGGCTGCCCTTCTGCACCCCATGTTGTCTTTTTCTTCCTCTTCCCCCAGAACCATTTCGGTGCGTTTTGAAAGGAAGGTTTGGAAAACAAATGGATTGGTCTAGAATTCTTTTTTCTTTGGACCAAAGCGTCCTCTCCGTAACGTGGTAAAAAGGTTGGCTACCAGTTGCAAACACTGAAGTTTGATCCAGAATCTTACTGCTGGTCTTCGTAGTTAAGTGTTTCTTTTCCTCCGGCTGCTGTGTTCCTTTTTGACATACAAGCTGAGTCTCATTTTTAGTTAATATTTGTAATTATTTCCTGAGTAATGAATGTTTACACATTCAGTTTTATAGGCATTTTAATTTTTTTTTTTATGTTAGAGGACAAAAGTCTTTATTTGCCGTTTACATCTATTTTCTCGTGTAGAAAATTTCACTTTTTTTATAGTGCAAAATAACATAAGATGAAATCAACGCTTGATTAAAAAAAAAAAAAAATCTACATTATTATTCACCCGGACACGATTTTTTTTCAACCCTTTTGCAACATCCCTCCTCCTCTGCGAAGATGTAAAACACCCGTTAAATAATGATTGTTTTAAGATTCGCCCATTACTTAACCCTTTCTCCTCCTTCAGGCGTAAATGCGACCGATAAAAATCTCACAAAACGTTATTTTTCCGATGTATGTAAAAAATTAAATAAAAAGCAGCTAAAACATGTGTGAATAAAGGGCCAGAAGAGAGAGAGAGAGAGAAATAATAAAAAAAAAAGGTAGGCCTTTCTGTCTATCAATTGACTGTTGAGCGGGGCCGTTTTCACTTGAGAAAACAGACGGGCATAAAATCTGCCGTTGCCCATCAACGGGAGCATAAAGAGCTGCTCCTAAGCACCCGTTCGAGTCGGAGGGGTGATTTGCATGGCCAGACGGAGCTCTCCTCGCCGGAGCTTATTTTTATGGCCGCATGCAAATGACCAGGAAGTGAAATAACTTAAATGTGGGTTAGCGGGGAAAAGATGCGCCGCTTTCTTTTTTATTTTCACTATCTTTTTCCTGATACAGCCTGCTTGTCGAGGTGTTTTGTCTGTTTTCTGGCTGTTTTTTCCCCTCTCATTAAAAAAGAAGCATCTTTGTTTTAATGAGCTTGAGAAATAGACGAATAACGAGCGTAAAGAAATATACAGGCTTTTTTTTCATGAGAGAGACGTCAGATCGGCAGCAAATATTCTTGATTGATCGGTGCATTTTTCTGATTCATTGATGTTTGAACACTTTTCTTCTGTATTCAACTCCTTTCCCACAAAATATACTGAGGGAGAATAGTAATTGGCCCGAACAGTCTCTTTGGAAAACATGTAAGGTGAAAATCAGGGGCGTAGCGGGGATAAATGGTGCGCAGGACACCCCCGCATACACCTCGGTTTCATACGTTGACTTCTCATTTTAAAAACGGAAAAATTTCGCCTTCTTTTCGTCCGGGGTACGCATGCCTACCACTCACTACGCCATGAGTGAAAACAAGTTTCTATGTAAATAATAAATGTCCAGTGTTACCAATTTGATCATAAGATAAGGAATTTCTAGTATTCTAATAAGTATGTCAGAACTAAATTAGTTTCGTGTTTTAATAGAATGTGGTTTCATCACGTACTTGATTAGTTTGAACATTCAAAATCGCCCAATTTTTAAACGGTTTGTAATGTGTCAAGATAGATTTAAAGATTTTTTTTTTTGACAAATCATTTGTAGTATTCTATTTTTTTAATACTAATAAGTGAAAAATGTTTTCGTGTATAACGTTCTTTGATACATCTCAAATATTTTGTTATGCTAATAGTTTTTCACTTACAGTTTTGTACTATGAATTGAGTATTTTAACTAATATTCGTAAAGTGTAATTTTATAAATATGTAAAAAAAATTAATTGTGATTCTTTTCTTTTCTAGGTAAGAAACTTGACATCTCTGTGATTATTTTCTCGGTATCCATATATGACGGTATGTGTAAAAATATTATCGATATTGATTCATTTTTATGTCATTTTCTAAGATCATGAGCATTTGACAAATGCTTCTAATTTGAGCAAGTCATATGAACAACGATTTGAACACAAACCCCACTAATAAAGATTCGCTATTTGTACAGGATTGGTACCCATTAGATGTGTAAACTTTCAAAACATGCCGACATTATTTTAGTTTAAGGGGACATTAATATAGGACAAAAATACTTCAAAATTTGAAGGTCCATCCCCAGAATCCCAGTGACGTAATTTCAGAGCAGGGCGTTGGGTATCAGAGGGAGAGTTGCTGATTGTGATTGTATAACAAGACTCGTGGATTTGAATTAAGAACTTAGGAGAGGTTTAACTATTCTAATTGCAATGGTTTCTCTTTTAAGAAAATTAGCTATGCTTTTAAATCTGAATATAAAAAATATTGTATCTTACCCATGTTAGGTTTCTATTTCTTTTCTTTTCTTCTTTTTAAATTTGCCTTTATTTTTACAAACGTATTTTGCTCTTGCTTTATCGTTTATAGCAGCATCTGTGTATAGTAGTATTATATCTTGAAAGTATAGGACAACATTCCGAAATGTATTGTAAATGCACTTCGAATTTCTAACTCTTAACAAAAGAGTTCGAGAGGATGAAAAAAAAAATTAAGTTCTTTACTGATTAGCCCCCAAGATGAGGAAAGAAAAAAAAAAGAAGAAAGAAATGCTTCGAGTTCTGGATCAATCTCGTATCTGTCAAGTCCAGATGACGAACCAGAAAGAACCGGCGAACCCATTAACTGATCACTTTGGGAACCGGGAGGAAATGACGTGTTAAGCGGAACCGGCCACCACATCCGAAGGAACTTATCTTTTCTTTTACTTTTTCTCCCTTTCTTTCTTTATATTCTTAGTTATTTTTTTGCCTCTCTCTCTTCCTTCTAACTTTTCTTCCAGGAGCCCTTCTTAAAAACTCTTTCCTTGAAAACATGCTCCATTACTTGACCGTAGTTAAAGCCGTACACACTTGGTCTTGGAAGGAGGCTCCTGGAAAAAGGGAAGATGAAGGGGGAGAGGCAAAGTGATTGTGTGTGTGTGGGGGGGGGAGTTAGTGAAGAATCTGGATGCGAAATTGTTGGTCCAGAATGGATCCATGTCTCTGTTTATCTCTTCCCCGAAGAAAGGAATTGCCGGGTACTGCTACGGAATATTCTGAGGATTGCATTCTCGTAGTTGTGATGTTCTGGAGTAAGTAAATTATAATAATAATAATTATTGATTTTCATACGACATATGCATAGAAAACTTCCCTTATCATTTGTGAAGAACAAAAATAAATAGTTATTAACCAATTAATAACCTATCGTAAATGTATATAACGAAAGAGAATGTTTTCCTTTTAGTGTCAATATAGAACAGATTTGTATTATTCTTCCAAAAACTGTGTTGATTTTCATTAGTAAATTTATTTAGCTGTTATTATATCCAACAGATGAGAAGACATTTGCATAGCGCATTGAATCAAAGGAAAGTGAGGTGACAAAAAAGGAAAAAAAAAAAAAAAAAATCAAGAATTTTTTTTTCTTCTTTGTTCTCATTTGCTAACAAGTAGTGAAAAAAGCCAGACGTATTGGGCAGTAATTTATGTTTGTAAGTCAAAAGGAAAGTTTATAATTTCTGTTGAGCCATCTTTATTCCAGTTCCTCTATTTCAATTTAATTAGCTTTGATTTTCATTCAATTCGTAATCATTTCCTCCTACTCGTTTGCTGGCAAACGTAATTATTTTAAAAATATTTTTACACGTTTATGCAGCAATTCATAAACGGTCTTTGATCCATGTTTAAAATTTTTTCTATTTTCATCTAAAGATGATGTGACCCGGAATTTTTTTCTCTTTTTCTCACAATAAGATCTGTTTTGAATCATATTTACTGTTCTCAGACTTTACCATTCGTATTTTATATCTAAAGTGAAAATGACTTGCATGGTTTAGAATTTTCAACAGAAACGGCAATCTCACAATGATTTAAATGACATTTTTTTTTTTTTTTTCCTTTAATTTCGACATTCTTTATTCTTGTCATCATAAGAAATACATACCACATGTCCGGTTCATTTCAGCAGAGACAGTGAGCGAGGGGGGATGCTGTAAGGGCTGGGAAAGCGACTCCCAATATCGAATCTCCTCCAAAAATCCTCTCGGTTTTCACCTCCTTTCGTTTCTCCGATATCTTTCCAATTAATCCTTACCCACTTCTCTTACCGGATTTAAACCCATTTCGGTGTTCGTTTTTTTCTCCCCCTTCCATTCTCCCTCTCTGCCCTCCACCCCTGGTTTATTTTTCAGAGTTAATTTTTTAGGGGGTTACCATCCTTTTCCATTTCTGCCGTACGAGATTACCAATTTCTGACTGGGGGGGCTGGGAGTGAGGAGATATCTCGGAAAAGCCTCGTGCTCTCAACCCCTTCCTCCCCCTTCCACCTTTTCCAGCCAACCAGAGGACGCCAAACGATCAATGATAATTATCGGTAATCAGAGAGTGGAGGTGGGCGAGTAATTTGATTCCCCCCGCTTAAAGGGATGGCTTGTGTGTTGGTGGGGGGTGTAGGGAATTCTCATGGCTGGAAGCGATGGAGGAACTATCGAGAGAGAATGCAGAGCAAAAGGGATGCGGGGCGAACAGATGCTGTCGTCCACACGCACAACTGCGCCCCTGTGCTACAACAGAAAGCACGCGCGAGGGTCTTTCTTTTTGGATTTCGGCTTTCTAGAATTGTCAGAAAAGCTGGATTTTTTTCCCTCTCTCTCTCACCCTCCCCTCTTATCCCTTTTGTGGAAAAACCTTAACAGTTATTTGACGTTTTTCTTCCCGCTTCGAAATAAAGCGTGTATCAAATGGTGAAAACTTTATAGAAATAGAAGATTTGCTGACTATCCCAATTACGTTAATTTCTAAAATGTGGTTCTGTACTTAATGTTTCAATTTTTTGCTTGTTTGTTTGACATGATTTTGGGAGAATTTTTTCCAGTTATTTGTGTTTATCAAGGGAAGCAATTAAGTTTCAGTGATTGAGATTTTGTGTGTATCCTTTAGTAAGCACGATCTCGGTGTTTTTAGTTTTCGTAAGCACGGTCTTTCAGTGTTGAAGTAAAACGTTATTTTTACTTTCTCGTATACGAAGTATTGTAATGGTCAAAAAATTCGAACTTCAGATTTTGACGAATTTCCACCTTTTAGACCTCCCTGAGTCCGAAAAACGCAATTTTGGAATAATGTCTGTGTGTCTGTCTGTGAACACGATAACTCGAAAACTATTAGAAATACGGGGATGAAATTTGGATGTGATCTTTACACATAATTCGTAGTTTTCTATCAAATTTTGGACAAAATCCGTCCACGGTAAGTCTGTCTTTCCGCGGTCATATGAACACTATAACTGAAAAACTTGAATAGCTAGATGGATAAAATTTGGTACACAGTTTTATCATAATGAATGTAGGTCCGTATCAAATTTTGGACCAAATCCGTCGAAGGGTTGATGGTCTGTCGGACTGAAATCGCATAATTGTAAAAAAATATATCTCCTAAACCCTTTGACTTAGATAAATAAAAATTTGTATGACGGTTGCTAACATTAATTATAGATCTGTGCCCAAATTTTGTTTCAGTCGGTTAAAAAAAAAGGCGTTCAAATTGCATAATTATTTTCCTAATCCGATTCTTCATACGCATACTTACTGCTAGCAATGTCTGTGCACGCGGAAGGATTGCGTCACTTTCTCCTTGAGCCGGCAAGAGTGGAAAATTGGTACACATCTCTTTGAATTTGATTCTTATCTAAATATTTTACAATTACTATAATTACAATGAAAAACCTTCTGATAGCCATTGGATTCTGGTTTACAGTAGGTTCGAATTTTTTTTATCCACGCGGGGGGGGGGGCCCCTTTTTGGGGGAGTATACGAGAAAGTTTAGGGGAGACCACTCCCGCTGGTTATTTATCGTGAAGAAAAAATAATTTTGCATGCATAACTAATTGCTACACATTTGTATTATATTTTTTATTTCTATGTTTGGTCAAGAATATCAGGAGAGTATGACTTTATTTTTAAGTGCTTAAATAGAAAAGAATTCGGAGATGTATTTTTAAGTTGAAAATGAAAGTTACCCAATTAATTTCCCCCTCCCCAAACTTATTCGACGTGTGTTTGCAACCTTATTTTGCAAAGTTGCTGATGATGTTTCTCTTGCTATATGTTCTGAAATGTACAATAATTTATGTCTCTTCTTTTCCTCCCTTAATTTTCATTTTCCATGAAAAAAAAAAAGGCTAACCCTCCATAAATTTTCATATAATGATCAGATACTTAACTAAATCATTTGAAGTATAATTACTCCGAGTTCTTACGCGATTTATAACCTCAATCCGCGTGTATTATCTATCAAAACCATTGAATATCTTTTGCAGTGGGTTACAGTCTGAAGAGCATTTTGGATTTTAGAATGATCGGATCAAAGTCAAAAGATGCAACACTTGGAACTTCATCTGACCTTTCTCGCCGTTAGCTCGGAAACCCGCCTATTTATCTTAGTCGGCTTTTTGAAAAAAAATTGCTGTTGAGATAGGAAGAAATCCTTCCCGAGAAATATTATTCATGTGTTCCGTGACTTAGCATGAGTTACGCCTTTCGGAAAGCAAATGAGGTGATTAATGGTCAACTACGGAGGAACACTCATGGGATCGTTTATGCTCTCAACATATCTGCGAAGCGTTATTAATCCGAAGAGGTTTAACTCTTAGTCACTGTGATAAGTGGAGTAATCACGGGATTCGATTCTGTATAAACAAACTTTGTTTAATAGCCACTGGCTGACATGGAAGATTTGATACTTTCCAGATCCGTCACTTGGAGTTTTGTTGAGCAACGCACAATTGAAAAGCTGAACGTAACCGGATCTGCCTGAAAGGTCCCTTGGAAATTGCGGAAGAGGGAATATATCGTTATCTGTGCAAAAGCTGTACACAAGTCGTTTAGGTCAGAAATCAAATCTTAACAATGGTTCAAAATTCCGAGATCTGTCTTTGCATATTATAAACACGGAACACCTTCTAAAATCTTCTGAACACTTAAGATCTGACCTTAATTTTCGAAGCTCCATGCAGGGCCGGATTTATACATTTCTACGCCGTAGGCCAAAGCACTTAATTCTTCACCCTCTCCCCTTGTGAATACATCATAACTATAGAGATGGGCAACGTAAATGTGCTACCAGTTTATTTAATGCATAAGGATGTGCTTAAAAAAGAGTTTTGTATGTTTTTTCCAAAATAATACTGAAATTAGTAAATGTTTTGTTGTAATTTGCGTCCTCCGATTGTTGCGACCTAGACCATGGCCCTATGGGAAATCTATCACTAGCTCCATGTGAAAGGTCTAAACAGTGTATTGTATAGCAATGACTTCGGAAATCTTCCGGGAAATCTTTTGCGCATGCGCCGGGCAGAGTTATTTTCATCAAAAAAGGGAGGAAATGAAGAATGGAAGGGTGATGTTTACATTTTACTGAGCGTGATCTAACAAATAACTCCGGAAATGCGCTCATATGACTCATTGCCTGACACCCCTTTCCGGTGTAAAGTCGTCCAAAAGTGGTAGTCTCTGAGTCCGTTGCTGAACAGTAGTGATGTATTTTAAGGCTTAGATAGTGTACTATGAATTCTTCATGTACGTAAGAAATAATAGTGAATAGATGGGTAGTAAAATGCTAAACGCATATGAACTGATTGATGCTTCTTAAATAAATAATGCCGTTTCAGGCTTATTCGGCGTTAAAGAGCAAATAATCGTAATTATTGTTAGTGCATGAAACTTGCTACTCAAATCGGCTTGAAGTAATGCATTTGTAATGTTTGAACATTAATATTTTCTTTTTCTATACAGCAGTTATTATTGCTCTTCGTGCATTTCGCTTTTAAACATTGGAAGATAGTGCACTGATTTAAATGCATTCTGAATCGCAAATAGTAGTAGATGTTCAAAATTTGAATTGAGGAACATAATACGCTTGTACATATTCTTCATTGCTCTTAAAAATCATGTGAAAAATAATTAATCAATTGCCGTATAATATAAATGCAAGTAAGCTTAAATTACATTATCGTGCATTATATTCAGGAAGTTGTATATAGTAACCTATGTTCAAAACTATGATCCATCCTATGCGCAATCCCTTAATCGTATATATTTGACCAGTGATGGTATATCATCTGAATTTGATTGGAAGCTGTGAGCCAGCCCTCAGTGGTTTATTATGAAATTTTTGAACGCACCTTATCTGATACATCAGTCATATAATTGATTTTGGTTTATAAATAGAACTTCAGGTAAGATTCAGTGTGAGCTGTTGGTGATTTAGAAATGTTTATTGTTCAACAAAATCAATCGTAATATAATTTCGATAGCAACAGTTTAAAAATGGTGACGTTTTCTGCATGCGAACAAAGAAAGAAATGTGTTACTTAAATTTAGTTAATATCATTCGGGATTCTTTTCGTTTAACTGAAAGTTGGCGGGGAAAGAAATCCTTCAAACTACGAACGTTCTCGGGAGATACGAAACTGTACTCGTCACAAAAAGTTACCCGCAAACAATGGGCAGTCGAATGATTACCGGGTGGTGAGCGTGCGGTCTACATCCTACTTGGACTTCTGATCAATCCCATACATCACCCTGAGCACCTTCCTCCCGCCCACACTCACAATACCCAAATACCTGCTCGATTTCCGATGTCCCTCCGACCCACCGCCCGATCGAACCGAAGGAGTGCCATAAATGAAGCCCTCAAAGGAAAAGGAGACATTTATTAAAAGGTTCTGACATTTATTGAGCAATTACAAGGACCATAACTGTCCTTCTCAGAGTTATAGGCGCAAGATCATTGAAC
Source organism: Araneus ventricosus (assembly GCA_013235015.1). Classification (NCBI taxonomy): domain Eukaryota; kingdom Metazoa; phylum Arthropoda; class Arachnida; order Araneae; family Araneidae; genus Araneus; species Araneus ventricosus. The sequence goes on from BGPR01000014.1 coordinate 915,600, forward strand.
ACACATATAAACTCTCTCTCTCAATGCAATTACGCATTGAAGGACCCCCTTTTCTTTCCTTTCTCTCGATTTCCCCCCTTCTTCCCCTATTATTACTATTAGTATTTTATTATTTTCGAGAAATCGACCTATTTTTTCCCTCATTCTCTTATTTATGTGATTCCGCATGGTGTATCGGATGTATTGTTTCTGACGTATTGGATCGTTACCCGTGGAAACAAATAGTTGTTGGATAACCTCTTTCCGTCGCACCCTCCCCCCAATCCCTTTCTCTGATTATTTGTCGTATTTGTACTTTTTTCTGCGAATTCGGAAATGGTTCAGGTGAAGTCCCGCATTCGATTTCGAATAACAACCTTTAAAAAAATTCTGAAAAATTCTGTCGACCGCCACAGAGAAAATAGTGTCGTGGATATTATGAATTATTTCTCCTTTCTTACTAGACTTACAATTCTGCAGATTCACATTTGTATTATTTGGATGCATGCTTGACACTTGTGATGAGTTCGTGCTCAAAAAGTTTTTAATTGGTTTGGAATTATGTAGTCTTGTATTGAATGCCAACAAAGAGAGCAAATATTTTTTATTGGTATACAGTAAAGCACCGTTTATACGACTTTCAAGGGACTGGCGTAAAACGACGTATAAATGAAAAGGCGTATAATCGAAGTTTTACTAAACAACTCTGATTATTACAAATCTAATGCTACTAATGGAAATTCATTTAAAAGTGTTAATTTTAAAGTTAGTACTAATTAAATACTACTTAGTAAGGAAATAGATAAATTTTAAAACTAAACAATTATCTTAAAAATGAAAAAAATCATGCCTTTATGGGATATCTTGAGTATTAATTATACTCGGGCGTGCTGGTAGCACTTAGCACTTAGTTAAAAGTCTTCAACCGTTGTCTGACGTGCTGATTGTCTGTGAGTATTAAGTACAGCGTTATGAATCGAATTAAGTTCACTAAATGCTTTTATCTATTCGTTTGACAAAAGAAATAAGTTCGAAGTTTTTCTATAGAGTCCATTGCGCCTTTAAAGAAGGTGCAATAACTCCATTTTCATCACTTAAATTAGCACCAGACAAGTTGTCTTCTATTATTTCATCAATTGTGAATAATTTCGAGATAATGATATCTTTATCACAGTTCACGTACTAGAAAAAGGGGAAATTTTTGCATTGAAGAACGAGGAAAAAAGACGTATAACCGAAGCTTTGCGTCGTATAAACGAAGTACTTTATTACTACAGTGAATACGAATGAATCGGGACTGCGATGAAACGACCTATAAATGTAAACGACGTATAAACGATGCCTTAATGTATTGTTCAAAGGCTACTGTTTTGGTGATTTTGTTTTTCCAGTTTCAGACAACGGGATCTTTCAGAAAGATCATTTTGTTAAGAAATTTTTAATACAGGAAACCACTGTATAGCATTGCTCTTAATTTCCTAAAAAAATGCCGTATGGTTAAACGCTGTATTTACGGCCTTTCTTTAGGTATTTTATGGTTCTTTAATTTTGGTCGTGCAATCTTCCCCGTAAATTATATTGTATATTCCTGATGTCATTTCTGCCAAATTGGTTATATCAATTATTTTTCTTAAAACCTTTCATGTAGCTAAAAACCTAATTATTTTGGTATCTCTCTGCCTGTTAAAATGATATCAGAAATCCTTTTTGATTAATATTGTTTTAGCATGTTATTTTTTCCTTTGGGAAACTAAAGTAATGTAATATATTGGAGTAGTTATGTCTTTTCTTGAAATAAATACAATTTATCTAACTTTCGGACGAATTAACACAGTAGTGGCTGTAAATCGGTAGAATTGAATACCACTCACATTCAAGTCCGATCATATTTACTTAAAAGTATGATTCTTCCTTCTTTATTTGCATCTTATGAACAGCAAATGAAGTTTATTTTATGTCATGATCATGAAGAATATAGTTGTAAAAAATGCTCATGTGCGGATAGCCTTTATGTAACCGAACAATGTGCAGGGTGACCTGTCGACTCGAATCGTGGCCCGACAGCTAATTTCTAAACCGGTAGAGCTAGGCGTATACTTCCGGTTAGGAAAGTGCTTTAAATGACCTACATATTTATATTTTATGTTTCAGTCAATAAATGTACTGCTGAAAAAAAATTAGAAGTATAAATTTTTATACAGCCTCCTGGTCCTGTTAGTCTTCTTAGTAGAATAATATTTGCACACTAATATTTTAAACTTAAAAAATTCCACTCTTCTGAGTCTAAAACTGACAGAGTTATGAAACTTTGAATTGCATTATTTTAGAGAGATCAACGGCCACCCCGAAGATGCGCCATGCGTTGATTGACAGAACTTTCACGCTTCGGCAATTGAAATAGTCTAAAATAGTGTTATTGAAAGCTTCATAACTCGATGAGATTTAGTCGCAGAAGTGTGGAACTTTTTTTCGTTTAAAATGTCAGTTTGTCAAGAATATTGTGCTAAATATAACTGATAGGACCTAAGAACTGTATCAAAATTTGTACTTCTAAAAAACTACGAAGTCTATTTATTGACTCAAACAACTTAAAATATAGTTTTGTACATCATTTAAGGCGATCAGGGACGTCCAAAATCATTTTTTTAAATTTTCAAGTAATCTTTTTGAAATTTTGCATGCATTAATAGGAACATTATATATGACAATACACAAATTTTCACTGCAATATATTTATTTATTTCTGAGCTATGGGTATAAAAATGTAATTTTTATTAACAACTAATGACCTTTATGATAAATGTTCTAGGCGCTTCAATTTTTGGTAAAATTTCATGACATTTTATATAAGTATAAAAAAATATATGGAGAAGAATTTTTGATACTCATATAGAAGCTATTTTGTTATTAAACTTTAAATATTTTCTTCCATATCAAATATTGGGCATATTTTTTTTCGAAATCAATAGTTTCGAGTTATTAAAGGTCTTCATTTTGAAATTCCTTCCTGAAACGTAAAAAATTAATCCCAATTTTTGTTTGGAAATTGTTAGGTTAATTAATAGGTTTTAATTTGTAATAATTAATTTGTAGGTCCCTGGTCGCCTTAAAGGATTTTTCTAACTGGAAGTATATGCCTGTCTCTAACTGTTTAGAAATTAGCTGTTGGGTCACGATTAAAATGGACAATCCTGTCTTTTTTTTACGCCTCTCCGCTTTTTTGTTAAGTTCCACAAATAATGCAGTCGCTTTAAAAATTATTCGGGCACTTGTATTTCATATTTTTGAAATAGAATACTATGTTTTTGTAATCCTTTCAAAGTTTTATTGACTTTCGAAGAAGCTCATTTTTTTCAAATACTTGTTATCTCTCAAATTACTTCAGAGTAACTCTCGAAAGTTTTGGACACTCGGAAAATAATTAAAAAGTCATAAAATGTAATTGTTATCTTTTCTCTAAATTAAATTTGCGTAATTAGGTTTCTTAAACTTTCCAAATTTATCTATTATTAGAAACTTCTTTTTGTTATTAGAAACGATGCAACTTTTCATGAAAACAATTGGATTTTTTATTGCACTCAAATTTTTACAAGCTAGGATTTCAGTCTATGGTTTAATTGGAATGAATAAGATAAATGTTTTTTATTTTCTATGTGTTAAGCTCTTGTTTGTGAAAAAAATCATTCGAGATTTTGTGCTTCAAAATAGATAAATAAATAAAAAGAGAACTGTGCTATGAATTCAAAATTACCTTCGTATATTTTGGCTGTTTTGTTGTGATGAGTATTAATCTTTTTAATTTATAATTTTATCTTTTTAATCTAATTTATCTTTTGCGAAATTTATAAATACGTTTATAAAAGAAACTAATTTGAAATATACTGATGAATTTTTATTTTAAGGATGTAGTAGGAAAAAAAATATATTTTTGCTGAGCTTTCTACTGTGAACTATTAGTATAGTATAGTGGAATCGAATTGCTGCACTTGAAACTCTACAGTACTTGGTAGTTTTTTCATTAAATTTTTTTTTTTGTGTGTGTCTAAAATAGCAAAGAAATAATTTAATGAATTTAACTTCTTTCATTTCATGTCATTAATTTTCTCGAAATTTCTTCAGTCGTAAAACGAATAGAAAAGGATTAATATGAAAAAGCTGCCAACATTTTGCCAAATTTCTGACCTCTCGCGTTTAGTCTAAAGGCAAGAACTTTTAACTTAAATTTCTCCAAAAATATTATCCACACATCATTTATCGAATATTATACCAGAATATTATTTTAGAAAATTATAAACTGCTTGAAATAAGCATGTTTTGATCTCCTTTTAAGCAGCTGAATGCGAGTCATTTTGGTGCAGATCGGCATATAAATTTTTGCTCTTAACCGCAGTTTCCTAAATTTGTCAAACATGTCCGTTTATTTTTATATACAGCAGGAGAGAAACGTACTTATTGTGATTCTGTAAAGCCCTTCTTATTGCATATATTAAGCTGTATGTGGATGGATTTGATTTCTTTTACGTCCATATCTGACCTAGAGATTCCTGCCCCCCCCCCCCCCAAAGGGAAAAAAAAAAAACACGATTCAATAATTCTTCGATTCTTCCTTTTTTATACCTTTTTCTTGTTCGTACCGTTGAAGAGAGAAAGAACCCTTTCAATGCTTCATGGTGTTTTGAATCTTTCAAAACCTTTTAGACAACAATTTTTCATCCTCCGCTGAAAAGGGGGCTGATCCGACTTTTCGGGGCTGCTACGAGGGGGCGCGCCCTTCAGCGGTGGGTGTCAAAAGGGGTTGGCAGCCCCTGTTCGACCCGTAATTGGGGCCATTGCCGCTCTCTTCCCGAGAAAGCCGAATGATAAATTATCAAGATTTCGGGCGCGAAAATTTATCGCCTGTGACGTCATTAATTTGCATATTAATGAATGAATTCGCCCGCTCGTAGGATCGTTTTAAGTATTGGACCGGCGATATCCTGAGGTTAGCATCTAATCGATATTGTTATGGGGCCTCCGTCGTCTTTAAACTTTAATACCGGTGAGGGAGCGATTTTAAATGATTCGCCTCCAAATTACCTGTTCCGTTGCCTCTTGCAGAATCACAAATGGAACTGTTATACGCTTGCCTTTCATTAAATGCCTAAAATTATTTTAAGTACAAAAATGAATTCCCGTTCAATATCCGATGATACATAGTCACGATTCTACTCTTGCCTCCTAATCTTTAACTTTTTGTTGTAACCTTTTAAGTTCATTCGCGGATGTTAATAGGTCCGGTTATGCATTTTAAATTTGTTTTTGAGTTTGTTGTTGTTTCGCTTTGGCACTCAAAATGTCAATTGGAAAATTATCTAATTTTTTTTCTTATCTTGATACTTAATATATATAGCATAATTTTATGCTTAATATAAGTTACTTCTTTAAATTCGTTACTAAATAGAAAAACTCGTATAATTGCATATCATTTTAAAGTTTTAAAACTCTTATGGCACAGCCAGTTAGAATTTGGATCTCGTTTATTTATTATTGAAGCATAGGAAATGCCATGCTTAAAAATGTTTCATTGGAAAAATGCACTTCCAATCGGTTTTGATTCTTCTAGTTGTCGGACCAAGAGATTCTGTTCCAAAACAGTGTCCAGATTAATAGGGTTTCAATAAATAGCATTGATAGTTCGAAAAAGAGTTGCTTATCACTAATCTTTTTCAAACTAATAATTATGTTCTAATAAAAGCGTATACACGTGGCGAAGTTTAAATCTAAAATCATCTTTGATTTGCGGTGCTTGCCTCAGATGACAGTGGTTAGAAATCTAAGTGTACTTTCTTTGTAGGTGTCTTTACTTTTCCAATTATTAGTATACTACCATCTTAACGGACCTGTGTCGTTTTTGAAGTCTTTAAGAAATTTTGTTTTATTGCCCTCTTTCGCTTTTATTTATGTGACAACTTCCTTACACTATTTCAGTTAAGCTACTGCTACTGACAAGGAGAGGGTACGACTTGGGAAATTCAATTCGGGATGAAACTTGGCATGTTAGTAGCGTACCTTTAGGGTGTTCACCCATTAATCTAATAAAGTGCAATGGCCAGCCAATTCGGAGAAATTGGCCCTCAAACTTTGGGCAAAGCTTATATACCAGTAAGTGATCCCCAGCAGTTAGGGCCCAAATGGCTCAGGTGTCAGCGTGCTTGCCTACTACTGTTCGCTTGGTCAACGATTTGGTCCTCGCAGTGTTCTTTTTTATTTTCACATTTTTATTTTTTCCAAAATTATTTCAAATTAAATGAAAAATTAAAGAAATATTTTTTAATTACAATATTATTTGTATGTATAAAATAACTGTTCATTCATATGATACTTGAATTATAGTTAAAATTTAATTTATAAGCAGTAAAATAATTATAAACACATTTTAATGATGATAAATAATAACTGTAATTAAAATTGTAGTATTAAAATCATTAAAAGTGTTAAATTATTGGGTTTTCATATTTACAAATACTTCGTTTTCACCTTATCTAGAAAACATGTTACTGCATTGAATAAATTTACGGACTGTCTAGTATTTTAATGATCGAAAGTAAATAGTAGAGAGCAGCTGTTAATCTATTAAATGCGTAGGCAGATGGTACAAAATTTCAATGATTGAAAAGGGACATATGTTTAATTGTTTTTACTCGCTATCGTACGAAATTCTTCTCTAGTACTACTTATACCCTTAGAAACTCTAAACAAACGTGATTATTCACCTTGGATTTTGAAGTGTTTCATATCGTTTTTTGATTAAATTAGCATGATACAGATAGTTAAAATATTCTATGAATAAATACATTGGTAGTGTATCGGAGATTGAAGATGGAATCGCACAAGAATCGTTCTTGTGAACAATAGTCATTTATTAATTGTGCAAGATGTCAAAATATTTTTTTCCAATGTTTTCATGATAATTATCATTTTGGTTCTTGTATGTAATTAAATGTAGAAATACGAATTACTTGTAGTAAACGAAAGATAAATTTAAAATTTAATTAATTAATGTAGAATGAATTTCTAAAATTCATGAATGATAAAGCCTAAACAAAACTGTTTCATGATGTGTATCATCATTTATCACCATTAAAGATGTGTTTATAATTATTTTACTGCTTATAAATTACATTTTAACTATAATTCAAGTATAATATGGATGAACAGTCATTTTGTGCATAAAAAAATTAATATTTTAATTAAAAAACATTTCTTTAATTTTTCATTTAATTTGAAATAATTTTGGAAAAAATAAAAATGGAAAAAATGGCCCACTACGAGGGCCGAACCGTTGACCAAGCAGACAGTAGTAGGCAAGCATGCTGACGCCTGAGCCATTTGGGCCCTAACTGCTGGGGATCACTTACTGGTATATAAGCTGTGTCCAAAGTTTGAAGGCCATCTTCTCCGAATTGGCTGGCCATTGCAATTTCATTAGATTAATGGGTGAATACCCTAAAGGTATGCTACTAATATGCCAAGTTTCATCCCGAACTGAATTTCCCAAGTCGTGCCCTCCCCTTGTAAAATACTTGTATATTACATGCAATCATACAGCAGCAACATGCAAGTCATTCTATTTCACAACATTGGTACATTTTATAGGTGCTACCTTCCCTTTTTTTTTTTTTTTGCCTTGCTGAAGGGCACTGTTGGATGTAGAAGTTGAAAATTTTTAATATCCCCGTTCTCTACCACCGTGCGTCATTTTTCTTCCGTCGCTCGTGCCCACATCAAAATCCCATTAGCTGGTGCACTCGATCAGGTTGCGGGGACCACAATCACTCACGGTGTCGGAGTCCTGTTAAAAGTGTTGTCATTGCTAACTATTTGTCAGCATCAGGACGCGTCCAGTTTTCCTGGAATAAATTGACTGTCGTTGGACGCTGCATTGAGATGTCCATCCATAACATTCAGCTCCTTTAAACCAAGGTGGGATTTTTACCTCCCATCCTTGGATTGCCCTGTGGTGAACCTTCAGCAGTGTCATGTGGGAATTTTGCCTAAAACTGTTTCATCACGATAGAGCAAAAATAGTCTTGTTTGAGTTAGCTTGTGAATGTTTTTAAAAAGTATCTTGGGAGTTTGTTCTGTTTCCAGTGGCGGCGGCTGGGTGGAAAAAGTGAGGAGGCGAAAATTTTGCAGACATCTAAAAGACCTGGGAGTATAGGGGGTAGAAAACAAAATTTAAAAATTCAGTTAAACAATTAGCTAGTTTTTCCGAACACTGCTGTTTTTTTTTTTTTTTAATTCGTAGATTTTGGCAGCTAAAATGAAATAAAAATTTAATTTTTCCCTTAAAAAGTAGGGGAGCGGCTGCCCCCTACCCCCCCCCCCCCTCCTCCGACTCGCCGCCACTGTCTGTTTTCTGCGTGATAAATTTAATGGTCAGGGCTCTAAACCGTGGTTGGGAGAAGTTCTCCGTTTTTTAAGACCACAGTAATCATGTGTACTTATTATATCATGCAAAATGTGTATTTTTCAGGAAGTATTGAATAATAATATAACTATCTTAATGTTTTTGTTGAATATTTTCTTTTTCAGGATCCATCTATTATTTTCTAAAATTTTTCCTCTCTATGGAACGATTTTAAGATCAAGCAAGTTTTAATACCATGAATAGTTTGAAATTACGAGACAATAGTACAATCAAATTAGGCATATTAATTCCATGGGATTATTTTGTTCTCAGCATTTCAAAATCCAGAAAATTCGCACGCGTTTGGATTCGTTAATATTTTCGTAACAGTTATTTGTTGTACACATAAAAGAATCGAATATTGCAGTCCTTTCATGAGTGTTAAGTCTTGGACCTTACACACTGTAAAAAAAATCCCGTAAAATTTACGGTTTTAAACTGGCAGCTGGGTTGGTTGTGCAAAACCGTAAAAGTTACGAAGTAAATCCGTAGGCACAACGGTTTTTTACCATACAGGGACAAGTTTTTTCCGTAAAAGTTACGAAGTAAATCCGTAGTCACAACGGTTTTTTACCGTATGAAATCAAGTTTTCTCCGTAAAAATTAAGTCTTCGAAGTAAGTAACGTCATCGACTGAGTTGAGTTGTTTTTCTCCTTCTGTTCGAGTTGAGTTGAAATGTGCATTATCAATTAGGAATATTAATTAATCAAGGCTTAATTATTAATTTCAATTAGTTTAATTAATATAATTTTTAATTGAACTTACTTGGACGATTTCGATGCAAGATGGTGACAAAACTTCTAACTCCTCCGAGCCGGGGATCGAAACCGCGTTCATAGAAACAAAAGGCAGTCGCTCTAACCACTAGACCACCGGAGACTTTATAAAATGAAGTAAAAATAATCTATTTGAGTTTTAAAGTCACTATAGCTCTAGTGGCGCCACCTAGTGGTGTAAAAATCAACTATTGCCAGAACACGTGTTTTAAGGTTAGCTTTCATGAGTGACAACAGGTTACTGCAACATGTGTAGACAATAGCGGAGATGGAACCCTATTAAAAACATGAAATGAATGCAATAAAATTACATTTAAGAAAAGGGAAAGTTATCGTACGGAAAGGAATACCGTATGACGAAGAATAGAATTTGAACTGACGGTTTTAAACCGTTTATGGCTGGAGCGGAAAACGGTGAAAAACCGTTTTGTCAACAAAACAGCTTTAAACCGTCAAATATACGGAAAAAGTCCGGGAAAAAAAACGGATATTTTTTACAGTACAGTGTGAGTTAGTCTGCTACGCCTAATTCTCGTCTTCAAAAATGCAAAAAGCAGTTAAATTCGCTTCTTATTAGTTTCAAGTTTTATACTAACGAAAAATAATTAAAAATAAATTTAATAATAAAACTGGTGATTTTAAATTAAGTTTAAGTCAAATTAGTTTTAAGTCGCAATTTGATTTGAAATTAAGGAATTGGATTGAAAATAATCGAAAACTTAATTGTCATTTTTATGCTTGAAAACAAATTGAAGCATGATCTCATTCTACAAAATGAATAGTTTAAACACTTATAGTGTTATTCACATATACCGTGTAATCATTCCAGATTCGTTTTTTGTTCTTCTCGATTGTTTTAAAATCTATTAGTTAAATGTTGTTTTCCAAGAATCTTATCATCATCATTTTGAGTTAAAAGTTCATACCATACATGCATTTTTAGTAACACACTAAAAGACTAGGAAGAATGCCCCGTGGTCATAAGTCATCATTTCTCCAAGCTTTTTATATCACCCCCTAAATAATGCATTAAGGTCTTCGGATGTCTCTCTCCCCACCTACTGCCCCTGGCATCTCTCTGCCTTACCTTCTCGTCCCCCAAATCCTCCCCCGCTCACTCAGATATTTTACTCACTGTGTCCATCTTTTATGGATTTCTGTGTCAGCACCTGTTCGATGTTGCGCCTCCCCCCCCCCATTCGACTTGTCTTCTGCTAGGCAAGTTGAGTGACTTGCCCTTAACGAAGGTTTATGTTTCCTGATCTCTGTTGTCCAGGGTGTCTGTCCGCTAGTAAGCGTATATCTCATGGACTCTCCTCTGGATAGGTTCCTTTGTTGTTCACGTATTCACTTGGTTCACGTAGGGTGTTATTAAGCTACGATCCTCTAGATTTAGCAAAATGAATGGACAATTGGTCGAAGATCTTTGTCGTCTTCGAAGAGAATGGAAAGTTAGTTTAGAAGTGATATTTATAACTTACTGTTTAGCAACGGATTCCGAAACTAACACTTTTGGACGATTTTACACCGGAAATGAGTCATATGAGCGCATTTCCGGAGTTCTTTGTTAGATCACGCTCAGTAAAATGTGAACAGCTCCCCGTTCATTCTTCACTTTCCCCCCCTTTTTGATGAAAATAACTCCGCCCGGCGCATGCGCAAAAGCGCGGAGGGTTTTGGAATCTGTTGCTAAACAATACCGAGTTATTTAGCAAGTGTAAGCAGTTTATCGAGGACTTTTACTTTTATATTATGTATTTCTGCCTCATTATGCAGTTACGATGTAAATGAGAATCTGAGGGAATGCCATGGAGATATAAATTTAAAGATAATTTTTTTAATGAAATCTCCTTTCTTGACTTACCAATATTTTGAAACTTTCCTTGTGGGAAAATTTTAATACTCACATGCCACTTTCGAATTGGATGTAGGCAAAAAAGGGAGGAAGCTGTTGCATGCTAACATCAAGTACATTTCCTTCTAAGACCGTCATTTACTCGTATTGTCTTTTGTATTTGTGTCTTTACTTCGAAATTTCTCTCCTTTTGCGCTTCAGTCTGCATATCGAACAAAAATTTTTTACTGAATTTTAATGCATCAGCCTCTTTCCTCCCTTTCGAATACAACATATGCACCATGCCTTACCACATATTAGGTGCATTCACATGGGAATATTTCATACTCACGGTGTAGAAATTTTATTATCTGACCTACAGAACGAAAATGTACCCGACATTGAACACTTTATTTTATATAATTCAGTATATTATCTACCGAAATTCAGTTTTAAGTTTAAGATCACTCTTACTTTGTAATCAAATTTTTTTTCATAAATTTTTAAATATCTAACCGATCGACTGCTGGGAGTTTTTAGTGCGGTTATAAATTCTGAATTTGCTGTCATAATTTTTTGAAATTTTATTTCTATTGTTTTTGGTTTTGTCGGCAAATTTATTTAGACGAATTTATGATTATGATATTTTTTGTTCTAAAAGTTTATGCGAGTACGCAAAGGTATTTATCTATTTTTCCTTATTTGAAAGAAGCGATTTTTATTAATTGAATTTTAATTAGGATAATGTGAGTCTTCACGCTCCTGTCTTAACAAAAATTACTTAGACTTCTTTTTGTTATTTAAGTATTTTTTTTGTCTATAATTTTCTGTAGAATATTTTTTAATTATTTTATCGTAACTTTTGCCCGCGTGTCTTTGTCTGCCAGGAAAATTCTCAATTCCCCATATCCAACAAAACACGGTTGAGAAAGCAGGAGAAGAGCTACGGGATTTATTCAGAATCTGGGACTTTAAATTCGCTATTAGTTAATAATTAATGTTCGTGTTTATTTTCCCATAAGCGCCCCGTCGTCTGTCAAAGTGAGCAGCTGGCGCAAAATAATTTAAATCCGTTCACCCACCGCCATTTTGCTTGGTTTGTTGTCTCCGGTGCCAATCAAGTGCCGTTGTTGCCCATCCATTTGCTCTAATTGGCCACAGTGACACAAGACTTCTGTTAGCGTCACAGGTAGCGTGTGATGATGACGAATGGCATTACGCTGAGGCGTGGTGCTTATTTCCCATGCCGTTTCTGATTGTACTTTTCTTTTTATTTTTTTCCCTCTTCCTTTTTTCATAATAATTGTTTTTTTCTTATTGTACATTCGTTCAAGCTCTTCATCCGGATGAATTTTCATTTGTTCATTTTTTTCCCCGCAGCGAAAGCCAATAACGTGTCTATTACATTGTCCGGTTTGTTGATGTTTTGCAATAAGGGTCATCATCCTATTGTTTTCTTCCTTCTCTTCAGATTTTTTTTTTCTAACAATCGTTTCACTGTTTTTAATTATTTTAAGATTTTCATAATTTTTTCCATTGTTTGTTATAATAATTGATGTTTTGATTTCTAAATTATATTAAAACCTCTAATTACAGTACTTAACGATTATTTCAAAGATTTTATTAAAATTTTCTACCGAATTTAGTTATATTAGTGTTTACTTAGTTTTATTTATGCTTCAGCCGTTGGTATTTTTTTTATTAAAGACACAAAACAAAATTACTTATATTTACTCCCATCGCGGACAATTTCCGGAAAATTTTGTACCCATCCGATTATACTATTTTAAGGTAAATAGCTCTTTGCTGAACCCACTCTAAATCGTGCAGCTATTAATCTATGCAAGATATTCATGTTCGCTACATGCTATATCTTTTTGAACAACTTGTAACAATATCATATCAGATATCAAGTCTATTAAAATTCATTCTCATTCTGCAGTGTGATAAATAAAGCGGGCGACTCCTGAATTTACGTTTGCTCGGCGAAGCACTTGTTTCCTATCGCGGTTAAATCCCACGTGAAACCAGAAAAGTTAAAACAGGGGTGGGAGAAAAAAAAATGGCCGGTGGAAGCAATCGCATGAAAAATGGTTGTATGGAAGCCGGGCCGAATAAATTCCTTGCCGTCTCTATTATCTCGTAAGTGATCCTACCTGTCAGTAGGAGATGAAGTTTTCTTTCTCTCGCTGCGATATTTGATCCCCAGGTCTTATGAGCGCACAATATACCCTCTCACGACCCGGGGCTCGCCCGATAAGGCCTGCCTCGCTCGCGCCCTGTCTTCTGGAGGGGGAACGGTAGCCCCTCCTCCCTTTTCATCCCCAACATGTGAAAAAAGGAAAGTTTTGTTTTATTTTATCCTCCAGGTAAGACTCGGTTTCAAGGGTTTGGCTGTTTTTGTACTGTTATGTGTCGCCAGAAGTCGTCCGATTAATATTTCCTCCAATATTTTACAAAGAAAAACTAGTTTGAAGATACGTTTTTTTGCGGCGGTTTAAAAAAATAGGGTAAAAATCAAATTATGAAATCAAATAAAGTAAAAATCAAAGTATAAAATTATTTTGAAGATATGCTTTCTACTGCGATTTACAATAACAGGATAAAAAAAAAATCAAATAGTAAAAGTCAAAGTATAAAATTATTTTGAAGATATGTTTTTTACGGCGATTTAAAATCACAGGGTAAAAAAAAATCAAATTATGAAATCGAATAAAGTAAAAATCAAAGTACAAAATTATTTTGAAGATATGTTTTTTACGGCGATTTAAAATAAATAACAGGGCAAAAAAAATCAAATTATGAAATCGAATAAAGTAAAAATCAAAATATAAAATTATTTGGGAGATATTTTTTTTTTTTAAGGCGATTTAAAATAACAGGGTAAAAAAAAAATCAAATTATGAAATCAAATAAAGTATAAAATTATTTGGAAGATATGTTTTTTTAGGGCGATTTAAAATAACAGAGTAAAAAAATCAAAGTATAAAATTATTTTGAAGATATGTTTTTTTTCGGCGATTTAAAATAATAGGGTAAAAATCAAAGTATGAAATCGAGGTATGAAATTCGGGTCTATAGGAAAAATATGATTTGATTATCACTGTGTTTGTCATGATCAGATTATCATCATATACCATTTACATGGAGCTGAGTATTAAATGCAAAATGCTTTTGTTATAATAATCTCGGCCTTAAATATATGTATGTAGGTAACCGATATTTTCACAAATAGACGAAAAGATCTTGGTTTAAGCTTTTTAACCGTATTCTGAAAATACGCTTATCCAAAACGTGGATATTTTTATTTTAGCATTTTACGCGTGTTTGTATTCAGAGGAAAACTACTTTTGCAAAGGAATTGGAATAGAAAAGGACACAGGATGAAAAACCAACTTAAAAACGATTTGACAATTTTTTAAAAAAAGTGTTTGGGGGTGCATTGAAAAAATTTCAACTGTTCAAATCTGATGAACAGGGCCGGTTTATCAAATAGGCAAATCAGCTAACTGCCTAAGGCATTCGGTATTTTTCCCCCCATTATTTTCAGTGTAATTTTATTACATGCTTTCTTTTGTTTTTACCAGAGTCGTGTGTATTCGAACTATAATCAACTATTTTTTTAAATTTCAGAACATTTTTCTTTTATATTTCCGCATTCGCGGGTTTTTTTTTTTTTTTAGTTGGCTGATTCACTCACAAATTAACAGCTTTTGTGTTAGAATATTTAGACTGGGTTAAATAATTTTTAAAAATTTCTTTTGACATTTTGTTTAACATTACAATATTACATTTTTACAGGCGAGATACTGTCGCCAACTCTATTGAAGGTGATCCACAATTAAATGTTTTGTTATTTCAAGGTGTCATAATATTTTTTTACTTAAAACTGCTTATACAGAGATTTAATAAAAATCAATAAAAAAATATCTAGTTTTGAAGTTGTGGAGAGGGACTCCGAAACTTGCATTGCTTACTGGGTTTAATCCGGGGTTCCTGATGATGTTGTAGGATACCATATCATTGTTCTGTTAGAGTTAGCTTTTTATCTCTATCTCTACTAATAATAAAGGAGAAAGTGTCTGTGTTGGCGCTTGCAGGGCACACCGCTCGAGCTAGAGTCACGAAATTTGGTACAAACATACTTCGTACGGTGGGAATGTGCACCTCGGAGGCCTTTTTTTAAAATTAATTAGAATTTTAATGAAATAAAAATGAAGCGAAATTTCGGCGTTTATCCATAATAACTTTCGAAAATATTAAAAGCATAAAAATTATTTTCACACCACCTGAAAGTGCAAAAAATTACCTTTTCATTGACATCAATTAAGTTGTCGTAAAATTTTTCTCTTAATTTTAATAAATTATTAAAAATATTTTTTGGCATAATTTGCAGCAATATTTTCATTGTTGCAGCGCAATTCAAACCGTTTTCATTGTTGAAACAAATATTTATTTGCGTACTTCTCTTCCATTGTTGAAAACTAAGGTAATATATTTTTTTTTATGTTTAATGATAAGTTTTAATCAGTATATTTTCATCCAGTTAACGTGCTACTGTAAGTAAAATGTGCCGCGCCATTTTAAAGTTAAAATCAAGTGCATATTTTCAAGAGGAATAAGAGAGTGAAGATGATGCTATTGTTTGATACACGACACAGACAGTTATTGAACTCCATTAAGGATGTTCATGCAGACAACGAACAGAATAGGTGGAAAGCTACTGAAAGAACATGAGTTAAATGTCTATCACGATTTGGAATTTAAAATTACTTTGTTAAAGGAACCATGAATATTAAATTATACACGAGATATTCAATTGAAATTATTTTCCCGGCGAACAAGCTTGTCGCCGGAGGCGTCTAGTTTATAATAAATGGAAATGTTCACGATTGAATTTGTGGATGTCGCTGCTTTCCAGCAAACTGAATTTTGGTATTTAAATTTTCGTTCCCATTTCTTTATTACTTAATTGCGCTCAAGTGTATGCGGTTTTTTAGACTTAACACTGTTCTTTCGTAATTTTGATAGCCATGTTGTCCTCTTCGTATTCCATGCAGAAAGGGGGGGGGGGGGCTGGGCAATTTTGGCGAAAATATTAGGACGGGTCATCCCACCGTGTGCAAACTTTTCCTTACTGCAAAGAGAAAAAAATATTAAGAACTTTTACTTGACGCTAGTGTATTGGCCAGCAAAAAAGCGGGAGAGAACAAGAGGATAAAATTGTGGAAAATAATGTCCCCCTAGTGATTGCCATAATCCCTGCGTGCCCAATTGTTTGAGAGTCCGCAGCCAACTGATAAGCAGTCTTGCCATCTCTCTCTGGAATTCTTACTTTTTCCTCTGCCGCTCCTCCTGGCTTCTGCTTCAAATGATCTTAATCTCTGGTAAGCCTTTTTCTCTTTGTTATTATTTAGTTGCTTATTTAGTTATTTATCGACTTATTTTAGCTCCTATATCCGCCCCTCTTTTTCCTGCCTTTCTTCCCTTTTCTTTTTGTTTCTCGATCCCTGTCTTGTTCTTGCAACAGGCCTTATCTTGCTGACGTCACACGCTGGACCCATAATCCATCGCGATTGGTATTAAGTCCGGATAAGGAAGTTTGGGGTGTTGGTGAGAACTAATTATGAGAGTTTTTCGTCTCCTGTTTTTATTTTATTTATTATGGTTTTTCTTCCTCACCTTCGTGGTACTGTTTTCCCCCAAGTAGGGTGTTAGTTGTCAGCGAATTTGGGAATGGATGGACAGTTTGTTCAAGAGATATAGAGTTCAGATAAGGACTTCTGTGAAAAAAACGAGAACAGTGCCCTGAACTGTTCAGTAAATTCTGATCAACTCAATAGTAATGTAGTTTTGGATTTCATTGCTTGGTCTTGAATGGAACTTCTTATCTGAATGCTAAGATCGAAAATAATCGAATGATTGACTCGAATCTTTTTTACACGTAGTTCAGTGGATTTTTTTCTTCTTCTTATCATGCGGGATGTTAGAAATATATCAGATATCTCTCTAATAATTTTTATAATTTTTTGGTTTCGCGGTTATGCGAGATTCAGTTCAAGTTTGATGTTGAAAATTGTTATCTGTACTTGTTTTAAAAGCATTTTTTACGAGACTTTTGTGTGATTTTCTTGCATAGTTCTTGATATCTTTTCTTGTTAAATTATTTGTTCTCAAACTATATGACTCTTAATCCATAGGAGACGCGGAATGGGGGGAAAATTTGTATGAAAAATTGTAGAGTGGGAACATATCTTCAACGAAGTGATTGAATGTTAAAATATCACTGATTCTAATTATATTCTGGAAAAAGAAGCGACACTTCATCGGCAAAATAGGCCTTTATAACATTCGCGCTATTTATGTTGATGGACCCCCAGGCTGATTTTAGAGATTCAGTATTTTGATGGTGATTTACTGTTTTTTTTTATTATTATTCAATTGTCATTTATCGTGATCTTTTTATTTTTCTCTCCTAAACCTTAAAGAGTTCATTGTTTGCACATTTTCGGAAAACGTATGAAACATGTACAGCAGAGAATTAACTACCCTGCGTATTAATCCTATCCTTTTTGAATAATAGTTCCAACATGACCATTGCTTCATTTAAATTCGAAACAATCTTATTTTCTCAGAATGTCCATGCTTGCTTCATTTTGGGGGAAAAGACAACTTTCTTTTTATTCTCTCATTATTCGGAAATCATCAGTTTAGCTTTTAATAAAGATTACTGAATAGAAAGAAATCTTGTTTTGAACTTTATTATTTAATATTTCCTTTTGCAAAAAATTCATTTAAGCTGGTTAGAAGCTTTGGCTGTTACCCTTATTTCCTCGTTTGTTTTGCAGATCATTATGTTAAGCAATTTTATGAAAATCTTTTCCTTGTAATATTCCAGACGTTTAAAAATTTGCAGCACATTAACGAAATTGAAATCATTTCTTGTTTTGATCAAGTTATTTGTGTGCCCAGGACGAGGGATGAGCGCTAAGCTGCGGGTGGCCGACGCCCTGCATTGTTTTCATTCTCAGCCTTAATACTCCGAGACCTTCGGTCATTCTGATCTTTTCTGGAACATAGAGGAGAAGGGGTGGGAGAACGGCTTGGGCGTCAGGGACAGGACTGGGATGAAACTAAATAACTAAATAGACAAGAATTCCTTAAGAGGATTACTAAGGATTTGTCTCTGCTGTGTAAGGTTTCTTCCTTCCAAACCTTCTTGACTAAATCCAAATATATATATATTACAGCTATTTCCCCCCTTCTTTCGTTCTGCTAAAGCTGACAACAGATATTGCTGAAACTAATCGATGGAGATGCTTAATGGCTCAGGTGGAAGGTCATTTTGAGAGCAATGCACGCTTTCACTCCTGCCGGGAATGACTCAACGGCCCATGGATTCGAGGATTCTATAATCCATTTGGAAATAATGTAGTTCGTATCAGGCTGAAGTTAATTATGTAATAATTTCCTAAGATTGTGGAATGCTAGGTTTCAGTAAAGAATCGTATCTTAATTCTCATCTTTTAATGACAAGTATGATCAAATTACCTAATACTATGTGGAGGGGTCTATCTTGCAGATGGCCCGGGTCTCATGTTACTCAGGGTAGAAATGGACAATCTCGGGAGTAGCATAGAAGCTGTTTATTACGTGAAGTCTATTTACAGAGTGACTAATGTACAAATGAGTAAGATTATACAAGTAAAAGAATACACACAGCGCCACCTACAACCTTTGGGCACTGAATTCCTAACACTATGAATTCAAAAGCATTTTCAGGAATATTCTCGCCCCCCCCCCTCCAACCTTTTGCTTATTTACAGTACTAGTACTGTTCTAGTTGCTGTTTACAATAGACAACTGTTTGTAATGGAACCATTATATTTTATGTATTTTTAACCTTTGGCAAGAATGTTCTCGGAATTCTCTGTGCTAGGCTAAGTAACCTACAATCTCCCTTTCATTACTTTTCTGAAACAAAAGTGGCAGAGCATAGTGATTAAATATGCCTGTATGCCAAAAGAAATACCATTTTGTCTTCGATTTTCGCAAAGAATTTAAGTGGCTTAAATTCTTATATTCGTGGAGAGAAAAAAAAAAGGGATGTGAAAATGTTGATAATTAATTGTAAGATCCATAATTGGGGATAATGATAGCCGCAATTTTAATTTCAGTCAGTTGATAGCAACCAGGAAAGAAAACATTGATCAAATTCTGTTACGCCATTTTCAAATACTATATGTATTTCTCGTTTCACTTTGTATTCCAGAATTTCTGTGCAAGTTCTTTTTGCAATCGCTTGACTTCTTTAAGAAATGATAGTAAAGTAAATGGATATACGATGCAGTTTTAATTCCCTTTTATTCGGAACATCATTTTAAGATGATTTCATTACCTGTTCCTCCTTTTTTTTGTTAGTTGGCTTTTGTTGTTCTAAAATCTGAATCCTCATCTGAATCTCGAAATAAACATTTTTGCATGAAATCAATGGATTCATAGAAATTACTTTAGTGTGTACTGTAGGACATGAATTATTTAACACGTTAAACGCCATGCCGGTCACTGGTGACTGACACTGAACTTTCCTCTCGAACCGCGTCACTCACCCCTTTCTCTACTGTAGTTAAGAGATAGCAGAGAAGAAGGGATCTTCTAATTAGATAGATGTTGTGGCGTTAAGCCCGAGTTTCGATATGCGTGTTCTTATTTTGAGTCCAAATTATCAGTCCCTTTTGCATTTTCCAATTATTTCACGAATAACAACACGACACATGGACATTTACGAACACCTATTTCACACAGCTGAACATTTAGTAGTTTAGTTATATTAACGTCCCGTTCTGAAGCAACACAAGGGCTATTTTGGGACGGACCTCGTAATTTTGAACCACGGTCAGATGACGGGTACGACACCTGAGCTGACACCCCCTCTCCAAACTTCCACGCCATACCAACGGGAGGACGTTTGGCCACTACGTATCATTTAGTGTGCAACAGGCCGCATAAACGGCGGATGGTCAGTAGAATCGGGTCTCGAACATGGAACCCTCTGGCCCCAAAGCCGAGACCTTACCACTTGGCCACGTCGGCCTCGAACATTTAGTATAATCACATTTTAAATCGGCACGTTTACTTATTCCATTCGTACGACCTCAGTCGTCCATTGTTTTTCCAGACTGATTCAATTCCCCATCGGACAGGGAAGGTGCATGCTAATAATTTTCCTTTTTAGGAATTACTGTGGCTCAAGTTGGCACAGATGTTTTGAATTTTAGACGCGAGTCGTGATGCTTAACGTGTTAATGTACTTCACCCTGTTTCCAGCACTTTTGATCAGTTCCAGATTGTTATCCGGACTATAGAGAACACGGAATCCTCCTTAAAGTCCTAAAACAAGCTGCTGATAGAAATTTATTCTCGCTTTAGTCCTCTTTTTCAGTCCGTTGTTAATTTTCAATGCCTTAAAATGGGTTACTACATTTAAAAACTTTTAATTTTCTTAAATAAGCGTTGGTACCTCCGACAACACTATCATTTCGACATTTATGCGAGGTTATCATCCTTTAAATGCTGAAAATGCACTTGAAATGGCATTTGCATTTTCTGGGGAAGATTCCTCCCCAAATATAAGTGTCATTAAATCACGATCTAACCATCTTTGAAGAGTGTCTTCCCTCTCGCTCAGCGACTGGGTGAGTTCTTGGAATGCGAACAAAGATCAATGTTCTCTGTTGTCTAATAAAGCAGCACATTATCGGTGCACTTAATTCCCTTCACTCTTGTACGAGCCTTAACTGTAAACTTTTAACGGCCACCCTCTCATCTCTTTAGTCCGCCCTTGCACGAGCCCTGTGCGCCCGAAGTTAATGAAAGGCTTATGGTAATCGTCGACTCTTTTCCCGAAATTTGAAGTATCAATTCGTTTTCTCCATAATAACTGGTTAGATATCTCCCCGGCACCTTGCGTCCCGTTTATCGAGGATTTAAAGCCTCTTTTAAGCTTTTCCTCCCAGACTTGAATATTAAAGCGCTAACTCTGTCCGCATTCTCGGGCTTAAGCTCTTCTCCTGCCGGGCACGAAACATTCTTCAATTTGTTTTGGTTCGGGTATCGCCTAATGAAAACCATTCAACTCGGATACTATCTGGAAATTTGTATTGCCTAAATGAGGATCGGAGGAATTAATACTCCGCGGCCCGACACAAACATCTGTGTTTAAATGAAGAAGATCTTCAATTCTCTCTCCAGTTTTCTGGAACAGAGGCTGAGGTTGCTACCACGTGCACAATTCCATTAATTAAACCGTTTGGGGATTTTATCAACATGCAAATAAATTGCTCGTTTGGATGGACTGGGTTGGACTAAATTTGTATTAGCATTTCTTATCGTCCAGGTTGTTTATTTCGTTTTATTGGCTCCATTATATTACGTTGTATCTACCCTTTTCGTACCTTAACTCTCTGTTGCATTCCGTTCTCGCTTGGGAATTCCATTTCTAATATTCCGCCATTCACTTGACATAAAAAGTGCTGCATTACAGAGTAAAGAATACATGCATTAGGCTTACTCAAGATTTGTAAAAGTCTTATGTCTGGCAGTAAATTGAATTTGAAACTTTTGACTGAGTTGAAATTATTTGCAACTTATTTCAATAGTATATCTTGCAGGCATTCTGACTGTAAATATTAGCAAAACTGGTTCTGCACATTTCTTGAATCCAGTCAGAAGCGGTGATAACAGAGTTTGTGAAGTTACCTTTCTTTTATGACAAAGCCGTTTTGATTTGAAAATCCAATGGGAATAATTAAGGGTATAACGGATTAGCCTTTTGAATTTCTAATCTATCTGTTCTTTTTACAGTGGTGTGGCCATTATAATCGTGGCTTTTTTACGGGAGGAGGTTGAGTTCCAGTCTGCGTTCCACCAAAAAAATTTCGGTTAACTGCAATAGTTGTATCCGTTACTAGGTAGGCTCAAATACGCTCATATAAAATGTGTTGTGGATGTTCGGAGAATCCTGTAGTTGGATGCCAACCTATTATTCTAATGTTAAAAATTTCGCGGGCTGTCTTCATTATTTCTTGGTGTACGCTGAAAATGGAACACTAATTGGTAAAATACTTTCGAATCGAAACCGAGATAGAAGTATAGTAGCTTGTAATGTGTTTTGTGTTGAAAGTGAAAATAACTTATCTTGGTATTGTTCTACAAACTGTTTCGGATATTTCAGGGGATTGTATCGGTGCGATTGAATCTACCGATTTTTAGCTCTTGGTTTTATTTGACTGATGTGTAAAGTCAGTGAAGTACAAAGAAATAGATATCACTGGTTTAACAATAATCGAATGAAACACATTCGATTATCCTTGTCCGATTCAACTTGTTCCGTCAAAAAACTTCATCCTAACTAGAAACACAAATGGGATTTTTTTCAATTTTTCATTTGAAGTAATGTTTTTTCACGTAATAGTAGAAATAAAAGTAACTTCATATAATTTGAATTCACTGATAATCATTCTTGAGTTTTGTAAATAAAAGATGGCGGAGTAAATGTTATCGACTTGCGTTACCATTTAAGGATAATTAAATTATTTGGAAGGTGTTCCTTTATTTGTGATCGTTTATGATACTGGCGCATCGAACACAATTTTCAATAAGCAAGTCGCAGAACGATTGCTCGTTTCATCATTGAAAAGCTGCCTGCAAATGATATGTCCGAAAATCGTTGGCGGACGAATTTTGCAGCGACCATTTCCCCTATTGCCGTTTATTGTCATACATTTCCTTTCCACAAAGGGAAACTGATCAATCAAAAGGGCCGGTGGGCGTTCGTGGCTAAGGGGGTCGTCCCGAGGACGGGGCGAAAACACTTGTAATCGCGCCCCGGCCGAAAAGCCCCAATCGATGGCAATTACATCCGAAAAGAGAAAAGTGCGTTTCATTCAAAATAGGTGCGCGCCCGCCTGACACTCTGGTGATGGATAGACCGTGAAAAGGTCCTTTTCTGATTTCGAATGCGGGCTTCGTTGCTAGTTAAGTTTTCTGTAATGGAGTTGTATTTGCACGCGCGTTTCATCGTTGAATAATTTAGGAATTCTTCCCTTTTATTGTATTGGAAAGGGAACACATTGGGCAATTGTGTCCGACCTAATTATCTAAGTGAGAGAACTAACTTTTCCGGTCGATTGGAAGAGGCTCGCAATTGTTCGCCGGACGCCTCTCGATGGGCGCTCGGTTATTTGATTTGGAAACTAAAATAGAGTTTTTAATGGGATTGAAGGCTAAAAGGGGTATTGCATAAAATAGGGACTCGAATGGGCTTGCACCACACGTCCTTGTGAAAGGCGTTGGAGGCTTATTCTGCTAACTCGGAAACAAGCGTCAAGAAAATTAATTTCGAAAAATGAAATTGCAAAATCGGCTTATTGAGCAGCACAACAGACTTGATTCTGGGAGAGAATTTTAATTTTGTGGGAGTGACCATGCTTTCCAGCTAAGAAGGGCCTGTAAGCAGTTACTCCCACCTTAGCGGGACCAGAATATTTGTCATAAAATCCATGTCGGTTATTACATTTTTTACAATTTTAATTTCCTGTTAGGGCAAAGTATGTTTAGATTAAAAACTCGAACTTATAAATGTGGAATACGAATACTTTTTAATACTTTAGAAGATTGGATTAACCCTTTCTGATGCAGCGGCCACAAAAGGGAACACCAATTTTGAAATTTTCTAAAAAAAATCTCTTTCCACTTTGAAACCCTGCAAATTGCAGAAAAAAGTAGCTAATAGTTCTCCTTTTCGAGTGTTGATAGCAGCACAATGAAATATCGCTTTCATTTTGGAATAAATATATATTTATAATACCTAAACTACTTGAATCAGAGATGGGAAATTTTTTGAGTTCTTGACGTTTACAATTTTAGCAAATTCACTTCACCATTTTCCTTCAATGTTCTTGAAGTATTAATTTATGATCTTCTATGAACTTCAACATTATTTGTGTTGAGCGTATCAAGGTGGTTGTCCCCAAAGGTATCCTCATATGGGGGGTATCCCCAAAGGGGCAAGACTCTCCCCCTTCAGAATGAGGCAAGTAAAAAAAAGAAAAATTGTTTTGTAGATTCTATGTCTAGACAGTAAACGAAACCCATTCATGATTTTTTTTTCTTTATATTTCAAGAATTTTAACACTTTGCACCAGAAAGGGTTAAGAAAGGCACCGAAGGAAACAGACGTTAATAATCAATATTCTTAAAGAGAATTTGAATACGCGGTTCCTTAATAGACTCTTTTAAACTGTCATTTAGCTTTTTCTAAAGGGCGGAATTCTGGTTGTGAAATTTCATTGTTATAATGAATTCATTTATCTATCCCAGAAGAAATTTGCGACTGTAAAAAAGTACTGTACACACTCCGTGTAGATTGTTATTGTTTTACTCGGTGTAATATTTCTGGAGTCAGTTATGGACTTTGTCAATAAACATAGATTACAGGTCTGTATGTTAAAAATAGGACATGTTAGAATGCATAAGAAAGGAAAGCTGTTACTATTTATTTTGTATATTCATAGACATTTTTTGCTGGCTAAATTATTCTTTAGTTGATACAATCTTGTTTAAGTTTTTAATTTTCTGCTTTTATTCAACAATGGGTTTTCGGATTGATATGGCTGACATTAGTAGCAACAAATAAATTTCATTATTGGCGAATTTTTAAAAAAATATTTATTCCTACATTTTATTAATATTGAAAACTCAAACTTTTTTTTATAGAAATGAATTTTTGAAATAATTTGAGGTGATATTGAAGATTTTTTTTTTTTTTTGCACATCGTTTTGGATAATCTAATAATCATTCTAAATTTTTTTTATATATATATAATATACATCGAAACATGTAACTTGTTGCTTATTATACGGTGTTTAAAAACCTCCTCTGTCTTTTAAATATGAAATCAAACCGTCGGGACCACTGAAACTAAACTTCTTTTAATTGCAACGGGACGAAAATTTTCACTCCATTTCATCATTTTTTAAACGCTTCCACTTAGCGTGGCAGAGGGAAAAAAATTATGATGATAAAAAAAGGCAATAAATGAAAATTTTCTCCTCAAATCAACTTATCCTTGCATTATTAATACGCGTTTACTCTTTTCGACAACGTTTTTAACTTTAAAAGAGGAACGGGGGGATGGCGTAGGAGAGGGAAGGGGCAGCAGCATCAGTGAAAAAGCTGTAAATTAAGACTTGAGTGCCCTCTAGCGGTTAATTGCGACATTTAGAAGGACTCTCATCGCTCGCAGTTAACTTTCGAAAGTATGTATTATATTTAATCGCTTTTAAAATGTTCTAGGTAATATTTAAATAGTCTTTCCACCCACCTTTTACTACTCCCTCCCCTCCCCATCTTTTTTTCATTTTATTTCCTAATCAATAACAGTTAATTTGTCGTTGCGTTAGGAAAGTTTCCAGAATAATTCATCCCATCATATTGTATGAATAATACGACCCGGGATGTTTTTTTCAAAATTATTGCTTTATTTCATTATTTTTCTATTCTTTAATTTTTTCCAATGTTTTTTTACTTTACCTGCCGTTCGAGCTTTTTGTTTTCCATTACTTTTTAAGCACTCGGTTGTTGATTGAACTTTTCTGAAAGACGCGTTCTTCGTTTTTAATGAGTTTTCTGTTTGTTGTTTTGAATGTATCCTATTACCAGAAGAACGGGCAGTAGGGAAAAAAAAAGTCCCATCTTTTCGTTTTAATTTCCAGAGACTATATAATTCGGAATTTGTTGGGAGGCATTATTTATTTATTTGAGTTTATTTGAAATCTAAAATTCCAAATTCAATCAGGGGAACTCAATTTATATTTTTCCTTCTTTACTTTTTTTCCCTTTTGTGTTCTATTTAAATTATGCATTAGCTCATGTGGTGCATTGGTTGAGTTTTTGAATATTTAATCGTATTCGATTCTATTTTCTTTCTTTCATCAACCTACTCGCTTTTTTTTTTTCGGGTTTTTCAAATTTAACTTTTTAAGGAATTCTTTTATCCTTTTTAAATTTTCTCGTTTTCATATAAAAAATGTAATTTGTGGACAGCGGGTATTCATGCATTCTCGGATCGCGATGCCTTTTGGGTTTAGACACATAGCCAATAAATTCTGTTATGAGGAAAAATAGAAAAGCAGTTTTGTGTAATACGTGCTTATTATATAGCAACGGATTCGGAAATATTTTGCGCATGCGCCGGGCGGAGTTATTTTCATCAAAATAGGGGGGAAAGTGAAGAATGAAAGGGTGATGTTTACATTTTACTGAGCGTCATCTAACAAAGAACTCCGGAAATGCGCTCGTATGACTCATTGCCTGACGCCCTTTCTGGTGTAAAGTCGTCCAAAAGTGGTAGTCTCGGAATCCGTGGTCAGCCTATACTTAGAATGTTAAAAATTACTCGTAATTATTTGTCTTCCATTTATTTTACTGAAAACTGGATTAATGAATGTTTTTGATTATATTAATTTTATTCCTTCTTATTGTTTGAAATGAGTTATCAAATTGCTATGAAGCAAATAATTATCATGATAATGAATTTAGTCTTAAATCGTTTCCTTTTGACTAGTTAAGTAGTACTTATTTAAACACGCCAAAATCTTATTTAGAAGCTTATGAAACCTGATACAATCAAAAGTGGATAGAAAAGCTTCGGAGAAGGAAAATTTCATGTACAGTAAAACTTCGATTAACCGTCATCATCGGCACCATGGACTGATAACAGAGACTGATACCCGAATAGACTGATAACAGAGATCTCTTAATATAATATATACAGCAACGTAATTTCACTGCTGGTTTGGGACGAAAATGAAAATAAAATCCTTTAAAAGTGAATAATACGTGCATGTTGTATTTAATTTTACAAAGCAATCAATATAAACTTCAATATAGGTCACAATTTTGGGGTAGAATTGTACAGAAATGTACATAATAATTTTGACCCAGGGTTCCCAACCTTTTTTCCCTGGCGTACCCCTTGATTATTATTTTTGTTTTCGCGTACCCCCCACCATCGTAACCCACGCCCCCCCCCCCCCCACACACACACACAACCATCCGTCTATGCAAAGAAGTGTTTATCAATAATTTTAAGGTTAGCTTAAAAGTGAAATGACTCGAATTAAAAACATTGACAGAACTTGCACTTTATTTTACATTTTATTCCATTTTTTACAATAGCATATGTTCAATGCCGAAGCAAATGGAACCAGTATTGTAACTATTTCGTGTTAACTTATAAGGATTGCTAAAAATTACACTTTGTAATAATAAACTATTCACTTGGAGAAACAATATTCTCTAACTTCTTTAATCCTTTATGTTTTCTTGTTTCCGCCATTAACTTTGATTTGCGTACCCCGAAATGGTCCTTTAGGGGTATGCGTACCACACATTGGGAACCTCTGATTTAGACGAGGACGGATAGCAGAAACTGACGGTTAAACGCGTGACGGTTTATCGAAATTGTACTGTAAATTCCCTTGGAGCAGTCACGTCCTGGATGAAAGTATTTCCATTTGATCCAATTTCTGAACGTGCATATTTTACACCAACCTTCTTGTAGGATTCACATTTAGGAATTTCCATGATTCAGAGTTTGTTACAAGAAAATATAAAATGCATATGCATAGGCTGTTCTTATTTTCTGCATAGGCTGTGTTGTTAGTCAGCTGCTTCCGGTATAGCAACCACATAATAGCCCGTGAGCACGGTTTATGGCATCTAATGAGCACGCAGGTTGAAAGATTTTTTTTATGGCGTGTAATGAGAGTTGTCTGCCGAGTGATGTTAAATTAATTAGGATTGCCTAACGACGCCGATGCATGCCATGCTGTTCGTAAAACTTAATAGGTGCATTTAAGTGTTAAATAGACGTCTCTACATGAAATGTAATTGTTTAATAAGCATAAGTGCTCCGAGAGGAGGAAAAAAACGAATAGATAAACCGGATAGATTTGATTTGAAAAGACGTGTTATTTACTTCAGGTGTGGAAGGCTTATTGCGAATTTTTCTTGTACTTTTTTTTTTCTTTCCTCCCTTGAATCATTATCCATATTGCGTCTTGTGGTGAAGCTTAAACTAGTTTTCACCCATAAATTGAATTGCATTCTATTTTTATTATTTTTTTACGAAAGATTTTGTTTAGAAGTAGATGGAAATTTGGGAAGTCTTATATAAGGTAAACTAAGAATTATGACAAAGCTACAAATGAAGTAGAAAATTTTTCTGTAATCTTTCATGGTAATTAATTGCATGAAATATGGTAATTGATTACATGAAATAGTCTTATTAATTTGTGTAGTTTTAATTGATCGGCGTTTTAGTATACATATTATTTTTATCGTATTATTAATTGACTGGAACAAATAGAAGGGGTATTTCATTATATGCAGTTTTTATCAAATAGGGAAAACGATGATTTTTAAATTGTCCCTCTCACCCCTTGGGGTTTCTTTGTAAATTCTTTTTTAATGTAGTTCATTTCTTTTGTTTTATATTTCCCCTCCGGCCTGTGGAAGGTTTTACACCCTCTTGGGTAGCCTGGGCAGGGCGGGTTGTAAATAAATAAATATCAAATAAGGATATATAAAAAAAAGTCAAGTAGTATAACACTTAAATCTGTAATGCTTTAAATTTGTTAAATGATCTTTGTGGGTGATAAATTTTTTTGTTAAAATCTTAATTTTTTGAGGTTTTTTTTGACGTATTTTGCAGAGTTCGAGCTTGTCTAATATCGATACATCTTTATTTTTTTAATTATTCGTTTTTCCGTTTTTAAAATTCTATCTCGCTTTTCCTCTGGGCAACCGCATTTGTTCTGCGAACTGATAAGTTTTTGCATATTAAAGTCAATTTCAGCATTAATTCCTTCCTTAACGGTAATTGTAATTTAATATGTCACTCACTAATTCGAGGAGAAATAGAGCAAATGATAATAAATCACAGAACATAAGTGGGCAAATTTAATGTCAGACAAGACTATCGGTATATTTTCTGGCGTTCATTATTTCTTGTTGAGGCCGTCGAAAAAATGGTGTCCAATGGCATCCATTGAATTTCCAAATTGGCCTCATCACAAAGCCACCAATATGTTCGAAAAGTACATGCCAGATAACTACATCGCTGTCGACAATTGTGTTTTATTAATAGTATTAAAAACCCTTAAGCTTTCTGTCTCTATACAAATTATGTAAAACTAACTAAATTTTTAATTTCTTTGTAATTTTCTTTTGTAAATAAATGTGCTCTCTACCATATCAGTATATTGTTTAATGTATAAAAAAAATATTTATTTTTTCTAGTGCACCACTACCTCTCTTCATGGCGGTTCAGTACTAGTCCTACAAATATAATTCTCATAATGTAATTTATGTGTAGGGTTATTTTTCCGAAGCCCTCTCAACTCGTAGATACGACGATATTAGCTTATTTTACCACGTTATGAAATTTAAGTTATGAAGAGCCTTCTCTGTTAAATTTTCCCTTCATATTTATTTATTCCCGCCTTTTTATTTAGTTAATGTGAATACATTTATCACTCGCCGAAGTAAATGAAATCAGATTTGTTTATTAAACTTATTTCATCCTGCTCTCTCGGTTTCGTAGTCTGAAAAACCCATCGACTACTGTTTTTTTTCAATAAGTCACTTCTATTTTTTCCCTGCTGGTTCTGAGTATTTTTCGATATTTGGAGGCATTCTTACAGATCCTCTCTTGACCGTATCACTATCCAATTCTCTTCCCCTCTCTTCCGAGATAGATAGAGGAATAGATTTTATGCTTTCACAAGACAATAAACATACACTCTCCACATACATATGTTTATATAAAAAAAAGATGAAATATATCTTTACTTTTTTTATTTTATTCGTACAACGTGCTATACATTTTGGAGGGGGGGGGGGCCGGAAGAGGCAGAGATATCTTTTCCCAAATAGTACTGGTTTTTCGAAGGAGTCTCCAATAAATGCTGGATGTGTAAGTGCGGCGTATGGTCAGTATCATAAAATGGAAAAACTGAAAACACATGACAGTCTCTATTGCATTTTCCAAAACAAAATGGTTTCCTTTTTTGTGTGTTTGTGTCTGAGGGGAAGGTCTTAGTTTCAAATTTTCTTTGTTTTTTCTTTCCTCTTCGATCCCTTTAGAAGGAGATTTTAAAATGCCTATCTGCTGCTACAAAGTTTACCTTCTGTCGTTGAAAATAGAAAGACGTATGTGTGGAAATAACTTGATTTATGTCGGCCTGCGTCGCAAGAAGATTGGTGGAAGGAACTGTATTCCTATGCATTCCCCCTCTCCACACGCATTTCAACTATTTAAGATGTTGCATACTGACCAGTTTCTTTAAAAAAAAATTTTTAATATTAAACTTTGTTGTTGTTGGATACGAACTGCGAAAATCTACACGATTTCTTGGAGGTACAACCAGCTTTTATTGCATGTGGTACAGTAATTAACTTGGCGATTAAAAATTTTAAGTAGAATTCTTACTTGAGTGCACTTTCGTATTAACTACAGTGGCTGTCTATCTCTATTGGTAATTGTACCGATATTTTGACTCAAGTTTTCCTGTATATTTTTTGCGACGAGATCATTTGCCGGACAAGCTGGTGCAACTAATTGTTAGAGGAGGTTTGTTTTTTATTGCATTAGCATTACGAAAGCGAGGAAAAAATATTCACGCTTTTGGGGGAAGTTATTCAAGGAATTCATGATTTAAGGTATTTAAAGCATGAGAAATAATAAGTAGGAAAGGCTTTATAGAATGGTGTTTGGTTTTCGTTATTTTGAAATCTTCGCTGTTCGATTTAATAGAGATTTTACTTGATTTAAAAATGTATTTGGGAGCTACATGCATATAGAAACAAATATTCAAGAGTAAATCCTTTGTTCACGAGATAATTAATCCTTTTATACACAAGATTATCTTTGTTATACTAATAATTATTATAAAACCAATGTTATTATTTTCGAATTTTTATAATTCTGTTTTAATGTATTAAAATATACAAACTTATCAGCAATTCAGTTATAATAAAATATACCTGAATTATTAGATTTGTTGGCTTTTTTTGGGGCAAACGTCCACAAACCCCTTTTTTAAAAAAAAAAAAAAGATTCCCTAGCACGCCGCTAATGTTCACATATTAATTACATCGTATTGTGCCTCTTTCATCACATGCACGTGACACAGTGGCGAATCCAGGGGATCGGGCTGCAGGCCCCCAGAGCTAAACCAGAAATTTTGATTTTATTTAAATCACTAACTGTTTGCTCTTAATCTCCCTTTTTTCAAAAAAAAAAAATGAATGAATAAATAAATGAAAAACGTGACAACATTTCTTCCTGGCTTGATAGACTCGAAAATATTCCCACTTTTGTAGTCATTCCACTCGTACTTGTACGTCGAAAACACTGTTCGGCTAATTATTTCCATTCTATTTTTATTAAATTATCGAAAGTACTGTAGTGTTCTGTATGATTTGTATTGTCAGGCGAATCTGACAATAAAAATTAAAGTCTCTTAAAGTGTTTTGGTTTACATAAGGCTTTAGAAATTTGTCACGACGATACAAAATTTTTATGATCTCAGCGGGCCCCCCCCCTCCGATCCAAATCCTGGATTCGCCACTGACGTGACTTACAACTTCTATAATGTGTTATTTGCGTTTCTTTTCATCTTGTTATTTATTGTTCCATTCAGCACTTTTACGCCTCACTTTCTGGTAATCATTTAAATATGTGTTCCGATTCTATTTTTTACCCAGTTTAAGGGTCTCCCATGCGGCGACAAGTCTTTCAGATGTGTTTATATACGCATGTAATAAATACCTTTTGAGTAATGACTTGTTTGGAAGACTTGAAACTTTTCCCATTTATCAATTGCAAAGAAATCAGTCATGAAATGTCTATCAGATGATCACAATTCTGCTATCATCGTTATATTTTCTGATGACTGTTCATTTAAAATTATTATGGATTTAACTAAAAAAGGAAACGAATAAGCTTAGTCGGTATACGTTGCAGATAATGGAAATGCTTTGTCATTGAAATTTCTTATTTAAATGTAGGAAGTTAGCTTACCTGTAAACATTTGGTCTTATTATTATTGCACTTCTTCAAACGCCTGTGAAATTTTAGAAAACATATTTCGTGAATTTTCAGTAAAATAAATTTCGTGGAACCGCCTCATTAAAAGCAGCGATTTTAATTAATAATAACAGAACACAAAATTTTTTAGTGTAGAATAAACATTTGAAATCATTTGTTAGGCTTTTTTTAAAGGCATCAACAAATACTTGCAGTTTTCATTTAACTTCAAAATAATTAAAATCTCCGGTAATAAATGATTTGAAACTATTGTCATTGGTGGCATAATAAATTTAAAAAAGTAGATGAGATGGGGAGGGATTTCTGGATCGGTTCGATTCCTACTAATTCCTGTCCCAAAAACTGACATTTTAGCCAGCCTCAAATATTTGCAGTTTAACATGCGATATTCACCAAGCCAGATCTCTTCCCCTTCTGATTCCTCTATAAAAGCAGAAAAATGTACGGAAATAAAAATGAAAAAATTGGAAACCTGACTGTGTTGTCCGATTTTCTAACGAGCAGTTTTTATGAATCTTATTTTTCGAGATTTTTAAAAGAAATTTTTTTAAATATTTTTTAGTAATTTTAATGATTATATATAGTTATTTTATAAAATTTTGTATTTATGGTAGTAAAAATATTTTATTCTTGATTTTTGGGTCCGTTTTGACCTGTCTTTTGAAAGCTATCGCTTAACCTGCTGTCTCCACCTGACATTGTTGTAAATTAATTAATCCAATCTCCGCACTAAAGCATGTTTGTATAAATAATTTTCTTATATCTATCGTTTCGATCAGCTGTTTTAAATTTTTTAGGTTTTAAGCGCTTTCTAAGCGAATTAAATAACAAAAGCAGACTACAGATTTTAATACGGTCATTATTTTCTCTTCTTCGCGGTGTATGAATTGACATTTCTTCTGGCGAATTGTCTTACTTCGTGATGCCTGATGCGAGAACTCTTTTTGAGATCGAATTTCCAATATTGGAGAAGTTAATGCTTCTGTCGAAGTCTTGGCCACCGTCGCCCGACATCAACTCTGCCACCCTCCTCTAAAAACGGAGGGGAGGAGGGCATCTTCCTGACCGACCTTTTCCTCCAAAATGAATGCTAATTACCTTTTCCTTCTCGCCTGGCATCCAGCGCCTCGCATGCAAATTAAACAGACAAAAACCAAATCTTCGAAGGCTCTCGCCCCCTTTTGGTGTGTGTTTGCACACTCCGTGGTGGTGGCGGCCTCCGCTTATTTTTCATTTGCTCATCTCGAGAAAAGGTGATCTGTGTGTGTGAAAAAGAAAGTAGAGGGGCTCATATACGACATTATGGTAAATATGTGAGTTATATTTACCCTTAAATTAGCCGACGTAAATCACTTTTCAGCGCCTCCAAGTGGTGGAAGATGGGTGCAAGAAAAAAAAAAAAGGTTTGGTGTGTAGTAATTCGGGTGTAGAGATTCTGCCTCCCCTCCTCCATCCACTTCTTGTGGAGTATTGTTTTAAGCTGACGCGTGCGATGTGTGCTTAATTATGGCCTGTGCTTTCGTTCGAGAGTCGTTATGAAGTTTCCGCCTTGTGTTCTCTGAGAGGGGCTTTGCCTTGGATGCTTCGGGAGTCTCTGAATCGGTGATCGGAATTTTAATATATAATTTTTTTTCTTTCCCTCCCTCGTTAGCACGTTTGGAAATTGGGCCAGTTTCGTGGAGCATTGAATTTGCTTTTGTCAGTTATGGCTAGATTATTTGTTTCTGTCGTTTTGTCAGTAAGTTAAAAATTGGCCTCCGACTAACCCTTTTACATGAGATTTTTTTAAACAACTGTTTAGATATAACGCTTTTGTAATATAATTGAACGCTATAATAATACAAGGCGAAGTCCGCAGAAATCGCCGGATGCAGTAAAAATATACGAATTCCCAATCCGCGTAAAAACTTCCAACATGCAGCGAGGATATTGCAGAAATTTAATTTGGAATCAGCCGTTACAAGAATTTAAAAGAACGATGCTCTGATGAAAGAAGTAGATGCGAAATGCAAAAATCCGTTTTGTTAACCCCCTTTAAGGTTTCAAAAATAATTGCGCAGCAGTGTTGAATTTACTCAAATGAGTTCAGCATTATAGCAGTGACGTGCAAGTTATTTACTTGGCTTTTGTGTTTGCCAATCTATTCTGAAAGATAGTTTATTATCTTAATAAATTTACGCCCAGTTAATTAATGAAACCGTATTGATAGTCTCATTTTAATTTTTTTTTGTTAATAAAATTCTTAAAGAGAATAGGAAATTGAATTTGTAGTTTTTCTGTGCATTGCTTTCAAGATGATTTCCAGATTACAAGGAGGATAGGCGGAAATTACAGAGTGCTGCAAGTGATACTTAAATTATTTTAATTCCTGGAATATTTATGTATGCAAAACTTCATACCGAATTACGAAGGTTGAGATGAGTTCGGTCAAATTGAGATGAGCTACCAGACAACCTTTTTATTCATTTGATCAGCAGAACCAAAGATGCAACTTACCATTTCCATTTCAGGCCATTTTCCTGCACGGCCTAGGCCACGGCGGGGTAATCTTTGTCTATTACCAATTAACCATTAAGATAAAAGTTGACCCTTATCAAGCAGCGACTGCTAAACTACCTTGTTTTCTGTTACTTTTTTGAAGAAAACACTTTTCTCATTTAAAAAAATACATGCAAGATGCCCCATTTCTCTGAAAACGTGGTTTGCAACTAGAGATAAGAATGATCTGGGATGCTACTTGAAAATGTTTATTCTAATAACTCATTTTTTCTATGAGAATTGCCATATGTAATATAGGCATCGAATTTTGTCTTGGGAACCTCTTCCTCTAAATAGACTTGAAAGTCTTGATATACCAGGCCATTTGCCTGGCTATTTTCTATTAAAAGCAGTTTGTCATTCTTCAACTTCTGTCTGAAAATGACATATTGAGTGTTCTTTTAAAAAAGCAAATGTCGGATGAAATGCCTAGAATTTAAACGAATCTGAAAAGGTTATCTTTGTAAAATTTTGTCGGCCTCCATTTCCCAGTTATTAAAAGTTTAATTTTGAAATCGGACCTCCTTATCTGAGTTAAAGACCGAGTAAAGTTTTTCAGCAAATTATAACATTATAGCTTCTGTTAGATTTCCAGTTGCGGTTATACTATTGTTGGTGTAGAAATCGTAAAACTGTTCTCATTATCATTTTATCGAAATTGCATAAAACTTCTGAATATTAATTAGACTAGAAGTTGGAAGCTGATCTTTTGTTCAAAGTGAATTTTTGTTCTCTTGTTTATGCAGATTAATTTTTATTTGTGCATAAAATTTATTAGTTCTTTAACCCTTTTAAGTTCACTACATGTTTAGTTTTGAAAATTACTAAATTTATTTCAAAAATGAGAATTAGACATGTAGCTGATCATAAATATGTAAAGGGAAAAAAAATAGCAATTTTTATTTTCAAGAAATTTGTGGTTTCACAGTGAAACTAATGGTTGTAGTAATGTTACTTCCCCGAATAAGTTATCAATAAATAAAATTTAAATTATGTATTTAATTTATAAGTATACGTGACTATTCAGGATATTCAACCTTCATAAAATTCAATATTACTTTCGAATATTCAACTTTTAAAAAATTCATTTTGTTCAAGAACTCGATTCATTTTGTTTCTCTTAGAGATCAAAAGCAATTTATTGTAGAGCAACGGATTCGGAAAGCTTTTGCGCATGCGCCGGGCGGATTTATTTTCATCAAAATAGGGGGAAAGTGAAGAATGGAAGGTTGATGTTCACATTTTACTGAGCGTGATCTAACAAAGAACACCGGAAATGTGTTCATGTGATTTTTGATTCTCAAATTATTATAACCCTATACTAGCGCTAGGTATATATATATATATATGGACGGTTCAGAGTTAAAGTGGACCAAATCCTTGTTTAGCCCATTTTGCACTAGCGTAGAAATGTTATGTTTTTTGTATGAAGTCAATAGTTCGATTTGTATCCGCCTGACAGCAAGAACAGTTGAAAGTCCAATGTTAATTTAATAGCAGCTAATGAACTTTGGGATCTGTTGTCTCAGAATTGAATCACATGGACTAGGATTCACTTCAATTCTGAAGCCTGCATGTATTACGTTACATATCGGATTTCGAAATAGAAGTTTTTCTTGCACTTTCTCTATATATTATAAGCAGAGAAATTAAAAGTTAACCTCTCGCATTTTCGCGCTATTGATCTTTAAAGCTTACTTTATCATTAAATTTTTACCGTGTAGCCAGCCGTTTGTCTCTCTTTTAATCTTTTTGCGGCAGTGATCGTCCATTTCAGCGGTTTTCGAATTTTTGCACCTCCCCTGGAGGCCAGCCTCCACTCACTTACTTTTCTCTGCCTTTTATCCACAAATGTCTCTCTTATGGGTCATAAAAGTGCATGAAATGCCGCCAATGGAAATGAAAAATTTTTATCTCGCTCCCTATCCTCGCAGCCATAATAATTGTACATTTGAGTGCGTGTGAATTTTTAACAAGATTTATCGCCAAAACGCCGAGGAAAACGGCGCAATTTTTACATAAAACAACAAAACTTTTGCTGTGCCGGGCAGAAAAATTAATAACCCCACTTTTAAGACAGCCTCGCGAGGTGCACCCCTAATTGAAGTTACGAAATGAAATTATTCTTTTAAAACGTAATGGGCTCTCGCTATCTTGTTTATTCTTTTGTAAAAGTACCCCTCGCCAATAAAAGGGGGTAATACTGACACTGACGCCACTTAGCATTCAGCAAACGCCACTGAGAAGTGCTCTTTATTTTTGCTATGTCCTCGGAATGCGAGGAGGGGGCATGGAGGCTATTATAACGTTGTATTATTGCTCCTTGTTAATCATAAGTAATGATGAATAAATGTAATTGGTTGTGTATGGAAGGCCCGTTTTGCGTTGTTCGCAGGTTTTGGTTTATTGGAATGTTTCCTTAGGGGGATCTGTGGGTGAGTTTTCGTGAATTTGCGTTGTAAATTTTGTCCGCCATTATTTGCATTGTACTTCGTTTCGTGGGGATGGTGGAAAGTTTGTGGGTTAAGTGCGCCGTTTTAAATCTTCCCGCCTCTTGCAATGCGAACTCTTCTTTGACGTTCGAAATACTAATCTGAATTTAGTTGTTTACAATTCGAGAAGTTATTTTTATGTTTGAATGCCTTCTGACATCAAAGCCTACGTTGTTTGATTCTAATTCTGTGATATGTTATTTGATATATCACCACCTGAGACGGAAAGTTATGAAGAATGTAGTGAATGAAGCAGAAAAAGGTTTTGAGCTTATTGATGAATAATTCTGTGATGTGTTATTTGATATATCCCCACCTGAGATGGAGAGTTATGAAGAATGTAGTGCATGAACCAGAAAAAGTTTTTGAGCTCATTGATGTGTTATTTGATATATCCCCACCTGAGACGGAGAGTTATGAAGAATGTAGTGAATGAACCAGAAAAAGGTTTTGAGCTCATTGATGAAAAACTCGATATTAACTCTGATACTAATTCTATGTTATTTCCGTAATAACTTGTATAAGGCAACGCGCATAGAGAGAAGTTATAAATATGGGGCACAGTTGATGTTTTTAAAAATATTACGAAATACTTGTTTTCCAATTGGACGCGGTTATGCGATTGGGAAACGAGTTAATCATCTCCAAAGTTTACATTTTTTTGTAAAACGTAGAAAAAATTCAAAAGTTGCATTGTTCCAAGATTATAATTATTGCTTTTTCAGTAGTCTGTGTCCAACTGTGAAGTTAGTTGCATAATTAAACTGCTTACTCTTAGATAAAGTTTAAATTAATTAACCCGAAATCAACAGAATGGTATTTCGCTCCGACTGCGAAACAGTATCCTATTGTAATTGATTTTAATAATGTTTGAGGATCTGGGAAGTTTCATCAAACCTTATCTTTTTACTTTTGAGATCTCTTCAAAAATTTCAATATAATTTTTTTTAATTTGTGAAGTAATTTATTCTGGTAAGTCATAAAAATTAATTTAATTGAATGTAAAGAAATATTTTTCTGGAGTTTTGTTTTGATGGATCGTCATGAACTATTTGTCGCGACTGCATCATTTTATATCAGATGCAGCTGTGAAAATATAATACGGTAATAAATTGCACGTCATCTTGCTTATACGAAAAGAAACTGATATTTGCCGACTCATTGCAATGACAATCAGAGAAACGTGAATTTTCCTCTGCATTTCCGTTCAAAATTATTCATTGTTTTCTATTTAACAGAAATTTTCTGAAAATCATTCGTTAACATGAGTGGCGTATTATGAATGATGATTCTTATCATTTCCAAATCAATCGATCAATGCCGATCAGAATTATCTTCTGTCAGTGTATTTAAGTAAATATGAATGATGCTTCTCAATTTTAAGGCTACACGGAACCTTTTTTCAAAACTTTTTTTTGGCGACAGTAATAATAAATTAAAGAGTTTGTTTTAGATTATATTAATAAATCGATTCTGATTATAAAAAGTCATTTTAGAAGAACTATTATTTGAAAATATTAAAAAATTGAATTTTTTTAAAGTTTTCTTCAAACTCTTATAAAAATACTTAATTTTTAATAATAATAAAATAAATTAATGACTTTTTATTAGATTATGTTAATAAATAGTTTCTGATTTAAAAAGTCATTTTAGCAAGAACTATTATTTTAAATTCTTATAACAAACGTAATTTTTAATATTTTTCAGTTATTTCAAGTGATTTATATTTCTTAGAAACAAAAATTAACATGGGATTAATGATCTGACTATTTACTAATTTTTAATAATTATTTTTTTTAAAAAGAGCTGAAAAAATCATAAATTCTAAAAATATTAAGTTTGATATTTTTTAAAAAAATAACTAGAGCTCTCAGGCCTAAATCCGTGCTAATACTTATAGTACATATATATGTAAGCATCTACAAAAAAATTTCAAGACTATCTAGAACAGAAAAAAAGTCTTGAGGAATAGAAAACACTTGCATCACCAAAAATAAAAGCCTGCGTAAATTGCATATAAAGTTTGTAAAAGCATAAAACAAAAACGTGTCAAAATGCTTGTAGAGCTCTGGTTTTTTAATATGTTATTTCCCAACTTATAAAATGCACGAAAACACTATTTTAGCTTAATATGATGGAATATAATTTTTCTTATTTGAAATATTATTTAATCAGTCTTCCAGCTCTTCAAAACATTATGTAGGGGTCTATCCATGTTTTTTTTTTAGGGTCCCATTTTTGTGGGAAAAAACATTTTTGTGGGGGAAAAATATTATTTTTGTGGGAAAAAAATTTTTTAGGAAAAATAAAAATATTTTTGTGAAAATTTTTTTATAATGTAAAACTTTCAATTTTAGCAGTCGTATTTCTATATTTTATGTGAATTTTAGTTTTATGAAGGGGCCGTTTTTATGAAGTGGAATTTTGCAGAGGGGCGTCCCAAAGGCCAATTTTCGCCAGTATCGACCCATGTTATGTCTTCTTTATAAAAAAAAATACTTTGTATAAAAATTGATATTGGTCTTGAAAAAGTCTTTTTCATGATTCAGTTAGATGGTAATGAGAACTCAAAAAGAATGCAGATTATAAACAAACAGAAACGATTTGAGTAGTGAATGTTGAAGCTATTATAACCATTTCATCGAAGGAACTGATTTATTCACAAAATATTTTTAATCAATTAATTTTAAGAATGGGAAAATGCTTCAAAGCGAAACTAATCACGCCCCCTCAGCTGTCAAATTTTGAGACTGACAACACTCAGAAAACTTCAAATATCTTTTAAACTATTGGGATACAAGATATAAAATTTGAGTCAAGTTTCTCACCCGTATGGGCCAACCAAAAATGCCAGAAATTGTTTTTCGATATTTTGGTCATTTTAGGGTACTGTGTAGCCTTAAATCGGCATTGACTAGTTAGCCTCTTTGAATGGCCCGAAAGCCAGATTTATTCATACTGAACTTGTCGGGGCTTCTTAAATTATGGGCCCCATCCCAAGTGGGTGCGATTGCATGAATTCAGAAATGGCAAAAAAAGTTGACATAAAGTGTTTCGTTTAAATTTTTCAGTATTACTCAGAAATTCATCGATATTTCAAACATTTCTTAAAATTTTTGGAAATAGATGCCTTAATTTTTGCCCCAATTAGCCGATTTTATTTTCTACCGAACTTTAATTTTAAAGGCAAGAAAGAAAAAAAAATCCTTCCATTCTGTTTAGGCTCTCGAATATTTTTTGCAGTTGTGAAAGAGTTACAAGAAGAAAATTCTTTAAAATCTACGCTTTGGAAGAGAAAAAATGCTTCGAATAATCAAGAAGGCTGATTTAAATTTAAAGAATTGTGAAATAAATTGTAATAAAGTCTTCTCATTGCAGATTTTCGCTTTTTGTCTTAAAGGGGGGGGGGGCTGTGAAGTTTAAATCTTTTCTTTTTTTTCTTTTGTTTCTCCTCCGTACCACCACTCCCCCAGCATTTCGTGTCTTTTAAAAGGTGTTTGCGTTCGGAAGTAAAATTAATGCTTCTGTCTTGCCCGAGTTGTCGAAGAATCGGGAAAACGGGTTCCGCTTTCGAAAAATTTTACCCTGTCCCTCCTTGCCCCTACCTGCAAATGAATTTGCGGATTCAACGAAACTGGAAAATGCCATTTTTCTCCGGGAAAGGGCACACTGGAAAGAAGGGGAAAAAAGAGGGAGAGAGATAGGCGACATATAAAACACAAGATCCTGAAGACCTTTTCTCTTCCAAAAGTTTGGAAACGTACGTGGGAGGGGATGGACCGCAAGAGTCATGGTCAGCTTAAGTGGAACTGTCCGGCGTTTGGGCATTTATATCTTTCGGTGGACGGGGAAAAAATGCCGAATTTCTTTTGTGTCGTTGCGGGGGTGGAGCACAGGAAGTTTGTTAGAAGACAGAAAGTTTAAATGAGGTGATTTTGCAATTTGATTCCTTCTTAAAAGTGCGTTTATTCTCTAGTTGTTTTCCTCTTCTTTTTTTTTCGTGAACCAAACAGTGCGTTTATCGTTCGATACAAATGACTCGTGTCGTTTTGCAAATGGGAATCGTTTTATAGTGTAGGAGAATAGCGAAACAAAGAAAACAAAGTACACGGATGCTTATCACAAAATGAGCCGTGCGTCGAACAGTTCTAGTTTTTCCTTTCTGTTTGGAATCGGTTTTTGCGGCCTTAATTTAAATCTGGGAGCGATTTGTGCCGCCGTAGTAAGCAGTTTTAGAATGAGAAAATGTATTTGTAAAAGAAATGCTTTCTGCTTTTAGAAGTATAAAAAATTTAGCAAACTAAGTTCATCGGATCAATCCTACCTTTCTTAAAATGTTTCTTAAGGATTTAGTAAAATACGCTTTTCAACTTTAAATATAATGTATGAATTGTACAAGAGGGAATGCAAAGCCATTTAATCTACAAAGAATACATACATAACGAAATTTTTATTCTCAACAAATAAAATGTGACTGAAGGCTGAAAAATACGAGAAGAAATGTCAAGTAAAAAAACAATTGGATAAATTTCATAATTGCGTACCATAAAATAGTGTTAATATTCATTATTTCTGGGTTACTATTCGGTTTCATACGATCATATTCTAAAAAGATACTTTGCTGTATTTTATTATTATTATTACTATTAAATCATAGCTTTGATATTGAAATTTATTATATTTCTCTTAATAACCATTAATTAGTAACCTTAGTGAGAACTGCAGAAAAGGTTTACTTTTCTCTTGAACGTAAAATGAACTTTCTGTATTACGTACCGTATATTCTTGTGTATTGCGTGCCGTATATTCCTGATTCAGATGATTTTTATATTGAATAACACTTGATTCTTAAATAGATGCTGGTAATTTGAATTTTTGATTTGCTTTGCTCATTTGTAACAGATCAAAAATAAATACAGGAATGCCAAATACGAATCTAAAAATAAGACACCTGTAAGAGTTTTTCTATCTTTCCTTTCTCTTCACTAGAGAAAAAATAATTTATGACTGCGAAGACAAATTAATGGGAACCTTGCTTGTTTCTGCCTCATTCATTTATTTGAGCCATCAACATGTTATCCTTATCTGTACGGGTTTTCAAAACCGCTGGCTGTAAATTAAAATTAATTTCTTCCACCTCCCCCTCAAAATGCTAGCAGAGACTTAAAAAAAAAAAATACTAAGAATCCCAGAAAAAAAAAATCGTTCTCTAAAATAAAACATCTTTTAATTGCATTACGCCCTTGACAGAAATGCCAAAACATATGGCCCCAACACTTTACCAACTCTCCTTTTTGAATATAAATTTTTAGAGAGGCTGCAGTTCAAAAAAAAAATGTACCCGCTTGTGTCCGTCTTTCTCAATTACTTACTCCCAACTTTTTTTTCGTCGAAAAAGGTATTTCAATCCATAATTCTCTGTGCCTTTTTTTCTAATTTTATTTATTTATCATCTCTCCCC
The DNA here is from genome assembly GCA_013235015.1 of Araneus ventricosus. Taxonomy (NCBI): domain Eukaryota; kingdom Metazoa; phylum Arthropoda; class Arachnida; order Araneae; family Araneidae; genus Araneus; species Araneus ventricosus. Next base: position 958,306 of record BGPR01000014.1, read on the forward strand.
CCTCCAACTAACTGTACGTCGTTTTATTATTTATGTATTTTTTCCATGTCGAGTCCTTATTGTTCTTACTTAATTTCTCACTTTTTTTTAGTTTTCTTTCGCCCTTTCCTAACTTATTATAATTTGTGGCTTTTCTAATTGAATAACGAATACCAGGGGCTAAAAAAAAGATGTATGTAAAGTGGGGGAGAGTGTTGTGGAAGGAGTCATAATCCCCCCTCCCATTCCCCGTGACAAACGATTGTTAAGGGAAGATGAAAAAGTTAAGTCATTGGGAAAAGTGTTTGAGAGTTAAAAAAAAAAGCGCCAGTTCGTATGCGTAAACGTTTATAAATTGCTAAAAAGATCCTTTTTTTCCTCTCTCGCCCTGACTGCGTTTTTCTCTCTTTTATGTGTATTAAATGGCCGGACTGGGGTAAAGCGATGCCTGGATTATGTTTCTGGAGCGCGAACGTGTCGGCCGCATTCGCAGAGTGGGTGTTAATTTGTCTTTAATAGCGCAAATTAAAACGCCATGGTTAATTTTGTAATTAATGGTTTTCAACGTTGAACGCCTTTTTCTGCCTTTCTCCGAAATGCACCTTCTCCCATTAAATTTATTATCCTTGGAGAATGAAAAAAACCTTTATCATTTTTTTTCTCTTGCCTTTTGTAGCTAGATTTTCCTATAGTTCATTTTTTATACCCCATTATTTGATATGTTTATTTTTAGACACTGTTAATTTACCTAATATTGCTTTTATGTCCTTTTATCTTAAAATTTCTCTTTATTTGTTTTTTCTTCATTCAGATTTTTTTCATCTAATAAAAAAGTTCCTCGTTTCATACTGATATTGGGCTGTATTTTTTTTATTAGAAATGAAAGCTAGTTTTATGTTCTACGTCATAAGGAAACTAAGTAACACTATAGCGTATTAGTGTTCCGCAATTATATAGATTTTTTTTTTCCCACTCTGAAAATACTAATATTAATTGAACTGATTCTTTTTGTGGATGAATTCTCGGTGGTATTTTATATGTTTTTGTAAGATTATTATTTGATTTTTTTTTTTTTTATAAATGTGAAGATAAATTTTTAAAGCTTTGTACTTTTTAATAAACGACACTTTGTGTAATCCTGGGACATATTTGTTTTTTATTAATTGCACTCGTATTGAATTAATGCCTACTAGGGGGTTTACACCCCCTACTTGCTCCGCTCGTCAACCCCCAAGAATCACGTTGTGATTCTTTTGGGATCACTATCACGTTGTTAAAGCGCATCGCTTCGCTTGCTCGCCGTACAGTTATGGGTGCCTGCTAGTAATAGGCAATTATAAATACATTAATTACTAAAAATAAATTTAAATTATTTGAAATGGCATACACTTCTAACATTAATTTTTCATCAATTACTAAAAGACTAAATCTTCAATTTCTAAAATTAAAATTTTCTGGTAGAAGATATATATGTGAATGTTAGTAAGAAATTTGAATGCGAAAATGTATAATTATAAGATGTTTACAAATAAAAATTATTAGCCCCAATTTCATTCCAGCAAACTTCTTAATATCCACTCTTCTCAATGAATTGTTGCTCAGAAAAGCTTCGTCATATGTATACACACTCACTGCAATAATTATTTAGCAAAGAAAGTTATAACTTTTCTGTCCGGGTAGTTAGTTATTCATGTGTTAAAACCTCAGAAAATTTGTGTTGTGAAAGATGATTTAACCCATTTCACAAACTTTTAGCTTAAAAGGTGCAGTTTAAGGTGACAAATGGTTTTTAAACATGTTCAGATTCACTATTCAAAATTATAACGCATAATAATTTACTTTTACCTTTCTACAATTATCAAAATGGCCTTTTTTCAAAATTTCTAAAATTCTTGCTTTTTACACCAAAATTTTAAACATGCTTTTTTTCACTGAAATGTTACTCAGAAAAGCTTCTCCACATGTATACACACTCACTGCAAAAATTATTTAGCCAAGAAGGGTTTAACTTTTCTCTCTGGGTAGCTCTTTATGTGTTAAAACCTCAGTTTGAGTTTTCGAGAGATGATTCAACCCATTTCATTTTAGCTTAAAAGGTACAGTTTAAGGTGGCAAATGGCTTTAAACATGTTCATATGCACTATTCAAAATTATAACCCATAATAATTATTTACTTTTAACTTTATAAAATTAACAATATAGCATTTTTTAAAAATTTTCTAAAATTCTTGCTTTACACAAAAATTTAAACGTGCTTTTTTTTCTGCTGGAATAATGCTCATAAAATCTTTGGCACACGTATAAGAGAACAGAGTCCTGTCATAGTCCCACAACTATGTTCCTGTAGCTCGGCAACTTCGTTCCGTACACAAAAAAAGCTCGACTCTATTTTGTTCATTCCGATTGAATCTTCTTGGGAAAGTTTCCTCAATAGTTTCATTAGACCTATCTTCTCGTTTTCGTCTATTTCGATTTATAATCGAACCTACCCAACTTAAATTCATTTTGAAAAATTTCTTTGTTCCAGATCAAACTAAATTCGCCTATTCGAATATAAACAATCTAAACTTGTGAGCTGTTGCCAAACGGCGATTAAGAAATTCGACCCTTTTTTGTCTCCACGCGACAGAATTATATATATAGATTGACATGGAAATATTAATTTCGCAAGGTCCCCACTTCTCCATTTTGACTGCAAAAAAATTGAAATAAATTTTGCATTAAAATTTCTTTGTTTCCGAGTATTTCATGTGCGCAGAATCGGCTAATCTTCTTGTACTTAATAGTAAATTGAAATGGATAGTAAATTCTCGTTTTGTGTTGATATATCATCGGTGCACATGTGTATTCTATTATTAGTACAGGGTGTCCGAATGAAATGTCCCTATACTTAACAGAAAGTTAAATTGCATAAGAAAAATGTAAAATTGGAAAACAGTACTCGCAAAGTTTTTATTAAAAAATCAGTGCACTTCCACGTGGGTTCCCTTAGTAGCCCTGAGGATATCCAGCCGGTAGTCCTATTCCAGCAAAATGCTCGAATCTCCATGCCCCAACATCTTGATAAAAGATAACAGTGGATTGTAAATGCTGCATTTGTGGTATTGCGTAAATTTGCAACATGTTCAGGTGAATGTTTGCCATCAAAGAAGTCTCAGCAAAGAAAAATGGCCCTATGACTGTATCATGTAAAAGAACACACCACAAATTGATTTTTGGATTGTTTCTTTTCACTTCCTGTACTGCATGGGGATTTTCTGAGCCCCAAATCTGCAGTTGTGCTTACATTCACTTTGTTGCTCACATGAAATCTTGCTTCATCTGAAAAAATTATCTGGTTTAGAAAATCGTATTCATTTTGGATGCGAGATCACATACATCTCCGCAGTAAATTCAACACACTGCGGCAGTTTCTCTACAATCTGCATTTTGTACGCATACAGCTTTAGTTTTCATATATACGCGAAAAATAAAAATTGTCACCAAAATCTAAGAATTCAACAGCCAATTTTGCCTAATATCACCAACGTATCACTGATAGATTTTTTTTAATTGACTGTTCAAATTAGGGACATTTGATTCGGACACCCTGTATTTTAAATCATTTTCAAATTGAATCGAAATTTTTTAATTCAAAAAATTCCTTATCGCCTTGAGTTTTTCAGGTAATTTCCCGTCCATCTCAGTGTATGTCTATTATCAGGGTTCTATTTATCTTAAATGTTTTTCTGAACGAACTTTGTTTCAGTTGAATTAAATTTGATTTACATAATACTTCATATAACTGTTTCATGTTCATTATTTATTTGTTCTCAATGATTGACTTTTGCTTGTTGTTTCATGTCACTGAATTTAAATACTTTTTTATTATTTTCCAGGTATGTTGGTTATACTGATCATCGCATCCGTGAAGGTATATTTTGTCATTCATTTTGTATAATGTCCTATCGAAATTCCTCGTCATCTCAGACATATTTTTGACCTCACCAAGAAAATATTATATCTTCAAAATTAATTTCCTTAGTTCATTACAGTAGCAATTTCTAACATTAAAGTTGGTGAAAAGGAATTTAGAAAAAGAAGGTTGGATTTGTTAAACAATTACCTTTTCTTGTTTTAAAAAAAATTCTTTGAAATATATGCATGTATTCCCTTTAGCCATTCTTCAGTAAACAAACTAAATTATTGGATCAAAAAGGAGAATTTTAAAGTGAGGTTTTATTTATAATATGCATAAATTTAGCCATCTCTTTTCTGTATATATCCGAAAAGGGATAGAGGAGAAAGATTTTCACCGTGTATTTGTTTAAATCCTTCGGGTCTTGTGATGTATTGAAACTAACAGGTATAGTTGCTCTATAACAGAAAAGTATTTCTGCGATATTTTCTCATCTTCTTGGATTACCTTATGAAAAGACCTAACGTCCTCTCCCCTTCCTTGTCTTGTGATTTAAAAAAATAGTTTTGGCTGATAGAGACTATTTAATCAAAATTTTACTTTGTTGACAATTGAACATCTGCAAAATTAATTCTTTATTGCTTGTCTTCCGTCACATCGATTTATTTGCTTTACAGTCATTTTTATCGTAATTTGTTTATAAAAAAAATATCATTAGTAAATTTTGTTTTGTTATTGTTACTGGTGCTGAAACACTATTAATGTTCGGTAAATAGAATATGGTAAATTGTTTTGATGGAACATTGAAAAGGATTGAAGTATTTATTGTTACCATTAAAATAAAAATATGACACCCCAGCACATGGCAATTCTTAAATGAAGCTTACGATTGATCATTGAGCGTAAAAAGTGGGTATGGACACTACATCTTACAATCATATTAGATCTTTTACATCAGGTAACGTCGAAATCACATCTCAGTTTGACGAAATTATATAATAAGAAACCAGTTCCGTAAAAACATATGAGCTGTTTTCGCAAAGTTATTACAGAGCAAAAATTCTAATGACTGTATTTTTCCAAAATCCGTTATTGCATTCTAAGTACTCTATTGAGCAACTGATTACAGTTAATTCGATTTTGTGCGACAAACTACGAGCACTTAGTACAGTTTTCAATGGTTCCTATTTGCAAAACTACGCACTTTAACCTATTCGAATCATATGATGCCCAGAGGTCGTCATGCGATTTATTTGGCGCATAAATCATAGGACGACCTCAGGTCGCAGTACTGCGACCAATACAGTTCGACCTGAAAAATCCGAAAACCGAACGATTTTTTTCAACTCGTAACGAGAAAAAAAATTAGCTAAATAAATTTTTATCTAGAACGCTTGAGGGAAGATGCTGAAATTCCAGTCATTCTATTGATTTTAAACTACTATTTTTTTTGTCTTTTGCATAATTTTTGAATGTCTCTTTATGTTTTTATTGTTTAAAACGTGTTTTTTATATGGAATTGTTGGAATTGACGTCAACGTTTAGATCAGCATGCGTCTCGATTGGTTGCGCATGCGCAAACGTCAGAGGCGTTACCAAGGCAACCATTTGCCGTTGCCTTGCGACTCTCGGATCTGTTCTGAAGACGTCTGCATGCGCGCTTAATTGTGACGTAACTTACCAACACGGTGACATCAGAACTTTCACATCTTTATTACTTTAAGGCTTGTTTCGTAGAATTTAAAAAATGCCTTTTCCCAAGAGATGGCGCTGAAGTTTACTAGGCTGTGACGTCATCTTTTTCATCAAATTTTCAGCCTTTTTGCCAAGAAGGAAATAAATGGTACTTTCTGGCACCTGAAAATAACTCAAGGGTTCCCTACCCTCATAAAAAAACCGCAAGGACAGTTCTTTCACATTACAAAAAGAGTTTCATATTACAAAAAAGAGGAGAACCCCTCCGCCTGAGGGTACGGCAAGAGGGTCGGGCTGTGGTTTAAGAGCAGGTCAGTCAAATTCTCGTTCCGTCAGAAAATTGTTTGAGAAATTTTTCTGAAGCTAGTTTTTCAGTCCATCATAATGTTTTGATAACAGTATTTTATGTTTCTAGAATGACAATGTACTGAATTAAAATTTAAATCAATAATATTAGCCTTCCTTGTTTAGAATTTCGTGTTCTTTAAAAGCAATCTATAACCAAAAAAAATCAAATTCGCTTTTCTGCATTCAAACCACTAAAACGCTTAATAATTGGCTAAAAACCAAAATAACATTCATTTGGGAGGGGGGGGGGCCTTAACAAAAATATATAATTGCATTCCGCACAGCTCTGAAATTATTGAAGAGCTTCTCTTGATTTAATTCTCATGTCAAGGCTCCACACCTCTTAACACAACCCAAATTTCTTTTAACTTTACGATAATATTTGTAAGATACACTTATATGATCAAAAGTATCCAGACACTTTCGGATTTTCACACTTTTTAGAGCTTCTCAGGAAAGACTAGACCAACTGCCCTTAAACTTCGTCCATGTAAAAAATAGACTCTAATTCATATTTTACTGTGAAAATTCGGTCACGAGGGCATTTAAGGTATCCGACTGTGTTCGGAGACATTTTTTTGAAAAATAACTTATATATATATTCTTAATGTTATTTTTCAACTGCATATGTTTTAAAACTATGAAAATATTGTAAAATTAGGCTTTCAAAATAAGAAGGCTGATAATGGTTTACAAATTTCTTCAATAGTTTAATTTGCTGTGCACATTGCTTACATGGATTTTTGTAAAAATAGCAAGTTTATTCTGGTAAATAAACTTGCTAACTAATGGTTTTTCTTTAAAAATCCCATATTTTTTCGCATTTTTTTTTTTTTGCTTATAATATACACATTTTTCCACGAAATAATACGAAACTTATATAATTTATAGAATACTTGACAATGTGTTAGAGAATTATTCCATTAAAATTTGAAGTTCACGCTAATATAGTATCACAATTTTCTTCTGTAATATTTTGCGAAAGCACTTATATCTCTATATGAACATTTTGGAGTAACTTCCATATTGCAAAGTTTTATCCAGTTATGTACATTAAATCATAATAATTATAATATTAATCAATGCGATGAACGTAAAATCAAAAGTTATCATACTCTAATAGGTTTTCCTAATTTAAAAAAGATTATTTTGACTATAGAGAATATATTTTTTTAACTTCAACCCTAAATAATTTAGACGTTGGAGAGGTGGAGGAAAGTTTCACGTCTATAAGGCGCGTGGCTAGTTATGACGTATGACGCTTATCTATTGGTTTTGCAATAAAGAACCTTTTAGGTGTGCACTTAATTGGCACACAAATAATATGACCTGCCCATCCTAGCCTGTGTAATTTTATAAATTTAATAACATAAGTATAGTTCAAACACTTACACAGCTCATGGTTATATATTCTTAGCCACACATCATCCAACTCTATTACATCGAAATACTTTTTAAATTTTTTCTTTCAAAAGTTGCTAAAAGTGTTATTTATCTAATTATTTTTTTTCTCCGGGTCATAGCTTAAGTATCTAAAACATAAGGTTCCCGCCAGTATAAATACAGAAAAAAATTTTAAAAGAAAGATTAGAATGAAGGCGAAAATATAAACAATATATTTTTCCCCTAATTTTTTTAGACAGATTCATCTATGTTTTCAAAACTGGAGTGACATTTCATACGAATTAAAATTTGAGATAAAGGATTTTTCAGAAGTTATTTTTAATAAAATTAAATCTACTTAAGTTTCTATTTAGTATTGTTGATTACGGATAAGTAAAAAATAGGAAATGTTTTCAAGTCGGGACAAAAAAAATGACAAGAAACTGTATTTTTCAAACAGCCGCTGATGTTAAAGGCGTAGGACTACTTTACTCGCGTGACTCTTTTGTTTATCGGTTTCTATTTGTTACTCGCGATAGTCTTTTGTTTCTCGAAGTTACTCGTGATTCTCTATTGTTTCTCGAAGTTACACTCTATTTTCTTTTATTTCTCGAAGTTACTCTCAATTCTCTTTGGTTTTTCTGAAATGCTAATGTATGTTAAATTGGCGAAATAAAATGAAACTAAGGTTACAATGAAAATTGTTTTATTTCTTCATAAAATATATTACAATGTCAATTCTTTTGTTTTGAATTCTTTAATCGTGCGTGGATATGTTACAATTGTGTGTAGGATCGGTCGATTATATGAAAAGTAACATGCATAATTTAATAATTCGGGACTAATGTTTCTTGTAAAAGTTGAATCATTATATGAATTTCCCAGAATATTAGGATAATTTGTTGGCACCATGTTCAAATCTAAATGCTTCTTCATGAAACCGAATGCTTTCTCATTCCTTTTGACATCTACATTAAAGTCACCCATGACAATAATTGGAACATCTTTAACTATATGAAACTCTTCATCGAACTAAAATAAGACATTAGTTGTGTTTTCAACATATGTAGTTACCGAGATATAGAGGATCGCATCACCAATTCATGCGTATTTTTGCCCAACTTTGCGACTCACTAGTCGCAAAACTACAATTCCGATTTTCAATTTTTTTTTCTAACTTCTGTTGCTACCCTTTATCTCTAAAATAAGACATCAGTTACGTTTTAACATTTGTATTTATCGAGATATAGAGGATCTCCCACACAACGTTTTTTGTGTCGTTTTGGCATGTGAATCAAATTCCTTCCTGAGACCCCAATGGGAGAAACGTAGTCCTACGATAAAAAAAAAAAAAAAAAAAAAAAATCAGACGGCAATACGGGATTTACAGGCAGGACGGTACTGATACTTCTACTCTGATATTATATACTGATGACTGAAATGTGATATCTGATATTATATACTGATATTCCCGATTAGTTATTTTTCAGTAGAAATTAATTACATTATGTAAAAGTTTAAGCACAATTCAGTAAGTTTTTTTTTTCTTCATAAAATTGACTAGTGGAGTTTTATAACAAGTAAATGAGAATATTACAAGAATTCCATAATTAAAAATGCGTTGATTTGATGATTAATAAAAATATTTCATAAGATTATAAAAATTCTAAATTTTTAATGCAGTTTAAATGGTCTAACTTCTCGATTCGCTTCAAATTTCAGAATTATTTCACCCTCTGTTGCTTCCTTTGGTCTTCCCCTTTAGTTTATAATTCATAATTATGAATATTATGCAATCTTGAAATCAATATTTTCTGGAATTTTCCACCGCGTGGCGTCATTCGTATGGAAAAAATGTAATTAAATTAATCAGTTAAGTGATATTTAAGTCCTGAAAATATTAAAACAATGTAGTATCATCGAGAGCACATAAGTGTGCAAAATTTTAAAACTTTAGCACACCAGTGAGTGAGTGAAAAATACATTTAAGAAATTCCATCTTTGCAAAAATGAAACAACTCAAGGTGAAAGATACAAATAGATCTAAATTTTAAAAAAGCACAGAACAAAGTAAGTAATCAAAAATCTTGATAAAAAATCAGGATACGTGCAAAAAGCATGAGCAACATGTTTTCATTGTGATTTATTTTCGATAGATTAATCTGCATTTATAACATTTGAGTGTTAATATTTCATATGTTAGAAACGTTGGGATAAAGGAACTTTTTAAAGTTAATTTTTTTAAAGCTACTTTGTAAATTTTTTTGTTACTTCCTTTAAAAAAAACATAACCCGAGGTGGCCTGGTGGTAGAGGCTCGGCTTCTGGGCCGGATGGTACCAGATTCGAAACCTGATTCCATCTAAGAACCGCAATATATGTGAACCTAGTGCCGCTTAATTTTGACGATTGAGAGTCTATCACAATTTTTAACGACCTAAGTAATAATTTTGTATGTAATATTCGTTGAATTTGAATAAAAAGTAATAAAATTGTTAACATCCTGAATAATAATAGAAGAAATTATGATACTACATTTTTCTAAAATGAATTATTGCATTATATGAGAGTGCAACTGATTGGAACTAGCTCAGTTTTTATTTGAAAGTCACATCAACAGGGAAAACTAAAATTACCTTAGCTCTTAATTGTATAACTGCGTACGAGTTATTAATTACGTTTCGGAATATATCAAATTATCTAACAAATATTGTTTCAATAATAGCCAATAAAATCGCGCTGAGACTCAACCGAGGTTGTGGCTGAGGTGTGGTGTGGAGACCCACGTAAATACAAACAGAAGCCCTTTTTCACAACAATGAAACCAGGATCAATTACTCTCAAGCATACACATCCCAGAAAAAAGCAAGTCCCTTTTCAGCGTTGACCCCATGTGGTTAAACAGGGTTTCTATATTTTAAATTGGCGAAGGGAAATCTAGTAGGTATGAAACCGTCAAGTGAAAAAACCGCCAAACCTGAAAATTTCACTTCTTCGCTGATTCGACTGAATCAGATGCAGTGCCCTCTAGCGAACAAAAAAGAGTATTTTAATGATTTCAATATATTTATTCGGTTTATAAATATAATGAAGTATCAATGCAAACAAAATACTGCAATATATTGGGGTAAAAAGTACTTTGTAGGTCTCCACAGAGTTTCAAAGTAGTTAAACGTTTTTTTCCTAAAAGAAATATACATTCGTAATTATTAATTGTATCCATCTTTGCGTATTTATTTTGACCTTCGTATAATTTTTATACAGAAACGGCTTTCAACTAATTGTAGAATAATATTTCTGTAACAATCATATGAAATTTTGTAATCATCGGCAAATTTTTTCTACCCCAAAAGATGGGTTCGGTGGAGCCCTTCGCTACATTTTTTCGCGAAGACAGCCTTAAGTAAGATATCTAAAATCCAGAAATTTCCTAAATCCGGACCTTCCAAACCCACAGCAGTCCGGATTTTCGAGGTTGTACTGTACCAATTTTTTTGTATTACTGTGTTCCCAAACAACCAACCAGGGGATTTAAGTAGGATTTCTGAGTCAGCCGTGTAGGTATATAAATATGACGTCATTTGGTTAATTCCATATGATTTCATGGGTACGTTATTGCAGACTGATGTTCAATGAACTATATTATTTTATCATAGCTTTGCATTTAAATTAGAGATTGAAAAAAAAGCCAACTTGGGAGGGTTAATTCACGATAAAATTTTCTGGCTCTTCATAATTGGCACTTGTCTTTCTGACATTATATAGCGTGAACAGTGTCATCTGACTTTGAATGTCGTATCATTTATCCATTTGGTTTCAATTAAATGATAGTTTAAATGTCCTATTTTTCATCACTTGAAGAGCAATCGCCTCAGCGGTGTTGCATTTTCTTCCATCTTATCGGCCGAAACGTACCCTTCCTTCTCCTCTCCCCTTCCTTTTGAAGGACGGGGATGTGCGGAAATGAAATAAAAAGCTCGAGCGAGAGGAATATGGAAATCATTTTTTCCGCCGGCCATGCTACATCGAACATAATGAAGAATCAGTGGAATTAGGGGACTGTCTTGTAGCCAACCAATTTCACGGCTGGGTTACTTCCTTTTTATCCCCGCGTCTCGTTTTCTGTATATTTATATCTTCTGTACATATTTATGTGTACAAGGAAAAAAAGCGCAGAAATATGTCGCGGAGCGTTGTAATGTAACGCCATTTTCGGATCATTGCCTCTCTCCACTCTACTCGGGATTGATCCAGAAATTCTATGGGACTGGCTCACGGTCACTCACGATCGATAGGTGGCGAAAATCGTCTAGGGTGCTGTGTCCTGCCTCATTCGAAGGGTTGTGGTGCATTCATTTTGTCCATCTTCCCGCTAGAGCAGGGGTTCCCAACCTTTTTTCTCTCGCGTACCCCTTGAATATTCTTTTCGTTTTCGCGTACCCCCTACTATCATACAACTCCCCTCCCCACCATCCATCAATGCAAAGAAGTTTTTATCAATAATTTTAAGGTTAGCTTATATAAGCTTAAGAGTGAAATGACTCAAATTAATAACATTTGCAGAACTTATTTTTGATTTTACATTTTATTCCAATTTTACAATAGTATTGGTTCAACGCCAAAGCAAATGAAGCCAGTATTGTAATTATTTCGCTTTAACTTATCAGGATATTTAAAAATTACACTTCGTAATAATCAACTATTCAAGTGGTATATTTATTAAATAACAAGTATTCACTTGGAGAAACAAAATTCTCTAACCTTTTTAATCCCTTATGTTTTCTTGTTTCCGCCATTAACAACTTTGATTTGGCGTACCCCCAAATGCTCTTTCGCGTACCCCTAAATGGCTCTTTTGTACACGTACCACAGGTTGGGAACCTCTGCGCTAGATGATCTAAGTGTCCTATTTTCTGACGAAGTCGGGTGACATTTATCTTTGGTCTTCAAGGGAATCGGCTATGAAATTTATTTCCGGTAATCTTGATAATCAACCATGTTCAGGAATTGCAGTTTAATATCACTTATAAATTCAATAAATAATGTATTAATTGTGTAACAAGTTTTCGGAAACTGGCATTTACCTATTCTTCATTCTCTTTTCCTATAAAAATTTTGATTCAGTTCAGTAAAATTATATTGAAAGTATCAATGTGGAAAAATAGGTCTCCTCAGAAATCCCTAAAATATGATACTGTTGAAAACGCTAATGAAAATCCATGGGTCAATTAATGAGAAATGATAATTATTTATTATACAAGACCGGATGAAACTCTATAGATGTTTTCTTGCTTTTAGATATATGCATATTTTTCTTTAAAAAAAAAACATGGAGTCAATTAGAAAGGAGTTAGAAACTTATATTTATCGCAGTTTGATGTTCTGAAAAAATAACTGAATTTTTAAGCATATGTAAATTAGTTGTTTACTAATAAAAGCATTTTATTCGAAGAATTGTGAAAACTAAAGAAAAGAAAATCCCCCTAGTGAAATTTTTTAAACACCCTTTCAGAGAAGTTTAACTTGAGCTCACTTTGTAGTTTACCAAAAGACTATGAGGGGCAGAATTTCCATAATGTTACTGTTGAAATGTTTGCATTTTTTAATTTTTTTTCCTCTTTATATCTAATACAAGCGCTTTTAGTACTTTACCTTTTTCCTTTATTTAATACCCCAGCACCTTATAGTGTGAAACATATCCGTTTTATTATTCCCGCTCACTGTGGGTTTTTTCCCCCTTTCGTTTTCTTTTCTCGGGGGCGGAAGCGAGAAATTAATAACCTCCGCTCCAGCAGCACTCCAAAACTGAAGTGTCAATAAAATGTCGTGCAGGGAAAAAATAAAAAGAAGCGACAAAATCTCTGCTTAGGGTGTTACTGATGCAAAGGATACTTTCCCTCTGGTTTTTAGTTCGCTAATAAAGAATGAATACATACTTGAGCTTTCGTTTTATCGGAGAAGGAGAAAGAATCGAGAGCTGGTTCTGTTCTATGTTAAGTCACGATTTTTTTTAAAGAATTTTTTTTTTTTATTGCGAGTTAAAGAACTTCACTTTTTTTATTGATGTATTAGCTCCAGTTAAACCCTTAGCATATTTGCTTCAATCAGATTTTAGGATTGGAGTGCTGATTATCTTGTGAAACAAGGATAACTGACATTAATTTGCACCAAGTAGGAATTTGTGATTTCGACTGACTTTTTTAAGGATTGGCAGTAGTTTGAAAAAACTGTTAATGAATTGAAAACAAAGCCTACATTTTTTTGTCCCCCACAAGCATACGCATAATGTTGTAGCTTTAGACTGCTTATATCTGTAAGAATTCATATGCTTGATTTTGTCGGATGTAATTGCCATTGTAAAAAGGCATCTTTTCATTGTTCGGAAAACATTATCATATGAAAGGCTCTGAAAGATAAGCATGTATGTTTATTGCATTTTCCAAGCGTTTAATGCGCACTTTTGTAGTAAGTTGTTAGTTGTTAAAAAGTCATTTCAAAATGTTGATCCTCGTCTTACAATATTTATTTTTTAAAACCTTCTGTTATTCCTTAGAAAAACTGAGACTATTTTTCTTTTTACACTTTTATTCTATTTATATTTTCAATTTTTAAATGTGGAATATTGTACTTGAAAATCCATTATAAAATTGACAGCTCGAAACATAATGTGTATGCTTTGTTTATATTTAGAAAGCGTGAAGATATTTGTAGAAATGTTCACAAAGTTTTCGTACGCCGAACGAAAAATTCTCATTTTCATCACATGCAAGATAGCGAAAAAAAAAATTGAATTAAATTACATTAGCCAGTGGCTTTCTGTACGCATAGTAGTGTACTATGGCCAAAATTAAAACTTTGCTTAGGTATTAAACCTTATTCTGAGGTGTATGTTTCCAACAAAATATGTGTATATATTTCGTGATTTTTCTTCCTTTGCAGTGCCGTCAGTATTTTGATAGAGTAATTGCGGAAGCCCCAGAATGTTGGTAGGGACGATGAAATTTTAAATGGTAAAAGAATCAAAAATCGAATGGTAAAATAGCGCTGCCATGGCCTGTGGGTTATAAGTAACAATATTGATCCTGTATTGAGTATCTATCTTGTCTTGACTTTCGATACTTATTCTGAAATTTTACACCAACCCTATTTCAGTTATAAAATTTTATAATGTGTATCTGCCTCACTGCAATTCTTGACATAAAAACTAGCATGTTTATCATTATGAAGATCTTTATCGTTAAAATGTTTAACCTCCCATTCCACCCTCCAAAAAAAATTATCAGTCTTTTTTGTATCTTATGTCTTCGTTACTGGAGATACATGCCTAGGAAAAATAGTATCCAGATGTGTAGCAGACTTGAGTTTTGACGGTGAGGGGGTGGGGAGATGGAAGAGGACAGGGCAAGATGAAGGCGTGGGTGGGTGGGTGCAACAGCAAGAAAATAATTCCTCTCCCAAACGCAAGGAAATTGCAAACAAAAGAACACGCCGAGAAGGAAGGAATATAATGCGGACGCGTGTGCTGTGCGATATCGCCAGAAAGAGAAAAGATTATATTCTCTCTTTTCTGGTGGGGTGGGCGGAAGAAGAAAACGAAACGAGCGATGGAACGAGTAAGGGGACCCATTTAGATTTTACACTACTGTGAACTCAAATTGCACAAGATGGCTAATGGCCTTCGTCCTCCCTGTTGTTTGCGAAAATTCCATCATACACTTCATTAATTTCTCATTCCCATGCAAATGAAGACAGGTCTTGTAATGACATTTTACGCTGGGAAACACCGCCGAGATGGGGGGAACCGATTCTTTTCCCCGGGACCCGAAATGGATAGAAAAATGGAACGGGCTGCGAGCGACACTGGGACGAGGGGATTCGTCGCGCTGCTCCCGAATCCGACGGTCCGTCGTCTTTTTTTTCTTTTTTTTTGTGCCAAAATGTTATTGTGAACCAACTAAATTATTACGAGTTGGAGTTAGTCTCGTGGCAATGGAATTATTTTTTGTGTGTTATTCTAGCTACCTCAATTCATCAACAGATTAATGTAGTTAAGTGGAGATTCTCTCTGTGTTGGAAATACTGAAAGAAAATTTCCGTACGATTGAAAAATTAAACGCTGAAGTGCTCTGAATTACACTGGGTGGCTCATCTCCTTTATTATTTTGTATATTTCATTTTTTATTGCTATTGCAGATATGAGGGGAAATATAAATGAATAGGAATTAATAGAAAAACCAGAACAAATTTTTTTTTTATTTCCTGCTAATTTATTGTTGGTCGTATTGCATTTGTCTCTTAAAGGGAAATTTTCTTAATTTTTTTATAAATAAAAAAATTAAAAAAAGATGGGATAAAAGTAAATAGACATGAACAGATCAAAATTTCAACCACAATAAAAGAATGTAAAATAATTCGTTACAAGAAGGAAATGTATCTTGTCCTTAATTCGTACTTTATATTAAATGATCAATTTGTGATATGGATGATGTTTTTATAAGCATTGCAGGTTTGGGATTTTGCCTCCTTGAATCAATTTTTGATCAGAAAAAGCACCACAGTTTTAATGCGATAAAACATTTGTGGTAGGCTTCTCTGTTTTCGCCAAATTTGACAACTGCCCATCTTCCCCTTTATGTGTATTAAAAATATAAACATAGAATTTTTTGTATTAAAGAAGAAAAATTTTATTGTTAGGTTCAATAAATAATTATACATATAAATACTTCTAAAAAATCTCTGATTTCTGGGAGAAGTATTAATTTATCTTCCAGTGGAATCGAAGTGGAAACTGTGTTTTATTTTCATTTTGCTTTTTCTGATAAACTATTTAAAAATATAGTTCGAGGCCAATCTATTTTGAATTTATAAAGTAAGTATGCCATGTTTGATATAATCCACATTTTCTAGTCATACATATAAATAAGTTTAAGTTATAAATCTAGTCATACATATAAATCATATCTAAGATCAGATATTAAATTTTATGGAATTAGTAAGTATATCGTCACAAAACTGTACGTGTTATTTGTTCTTCGACTTAATTTCTTTGGTAGAGTAATTCAGTTAGTGGAATTTTTTTTATCATGCTATTTGTCACATAAGTAATACTGTGCCATTGAGCATATGAGTCGCCGAAAATTTGTATTGTCGGTTACAGATATTACTAGTTTATTTAAGTTCCTGTTTTATTCATGGGTTTCATGTCGAAACTTTTATTTTCTTTATATATATTGATTCTTTTCAATATCCTACTTTTAAGGCATAAAAGAAACTATGTTTATTCACAAAGATTGTAATAACTAATTTATAAGATTAAAAAATACATAATCTGATGTGTCTTTAACTAGATAATTCGGGAAGCTTTGCGCTATAAGAATTCTTAATTGATTATGTTTTCTAATTTTCTTGTGATCTCTTCTAATTTTTTAAGTATTTTTAATTCAGTGTATTTCCTCGTGCACTAGAATTTCGTATAGAAATTCGGACGATTTCTTTGGAAAAAATTTCTCATGAAACTAGTTTAAAGACCAACGAGTCTTATTTTAGAGGACCACGGATAGCGAGACACTGCACCATTTTTGTCCTGAGTCGGCGTCTCACGGTGTATTGCTACCACCGACGAGAATTTTTTCTTCCCTTTTATCTTTATCCTTTTCCCTCCTTGCTTTTCGAGTTTTGTCGTGTTTAAAGCTGCGACCCAACAAGGATCTTTATTTTTGGTATTTGAGCCCTCTCTCGTTTTAATTTTATTATTTTATTCGAGGCCCGGATTAAAATCCTTGGCGACGGCAATTTGCCTGTATAATGGGAAATCCGGTCAACCCCGCGCATTAAACAGGGAAAGAAAGTTTGTTTGATCTATCCGCATCGATGTCTCCCAGATTCGTCCATTCCTCCCCCTACTTCAGCCCGATTTTTTTAGCAAGTAGATGATTAAATTGTTAAGAATATGTAAGAATAGTTTTTTGAAACTGACGTGAACTGTGTGCATGCTTTAAAAATATTGTTAAAGGGAGGATAAAGTAACAAAATTCTTTGGCAGATAATAATAAATAACCAAAGTAATGATTATCAATTCATTTTAGTCGTTCAAGATAAAATTTAATTTAGTTCATTGTTCTGGGTTTTATGGGACGTGAGGGAGGGCATTGCCAAGTTACATACGTGAAGAGAGAATTTTGCGTGTAGTTTTATTAAAGAATGCGTGCGTTACGGAATTGAAACAATTTGAGACTGAATACGTTTTTTTACTGTTTGTAATATGGCACGTAATATTTTTGGCTTTTCAAATAAGTTATTATGGCTGCAGCATTAAAAGTGAATGTATGAATGTATTATTGAAAGTTTCGTCTCTTTTTCTCTATGTGATGCCCTCCATGAATTGATACTTCGCTATATATATTCTGAAAGATCTCTGTTAGTCCTAGGGAAGAATGAATAAGTAGTGAGTGACCATTCAATTAATGTAATTGATCTAGACTAATAAAGGACAAATAGTTTGGGAAAAATGTATATGAATTTCTTGTTGGAAATATCATACTTAACGCAATGATAACCTATTATATCGAGCTTTGAATTTTCCGTTTCTTTTATTATTATTATTATTATTATTATTATTATTGCTCCGCGTTTTCGCACCACACCGCAAAAAATGTACCTATTTTCGTGTAAAAATATTCAGAAAATTTGAAAATACTTCAATAAAATATTGATGTTTAAGTCTTCTTAAGTACACCGTATTAGGTAATATGCTTCAATAGACCTATTATACCTTGTTAAATTGCAAAAGACGTCATTTTGTATAAAAGTGAAAATTTAGTGACCTTCGAAGTGCAGGATTTAATACGAATTAGATATGCTATGATGACTCTAATGGGATAGCAGCTGGAGGGCAAACGCCCTGAATGATTGAAGTGCTTTCTTACCGTTTCAATATTCCTCGCGCTTCGTCCGTAAGGGTTGAGTAGCTTATTCTATGATTACGTAATCTTCCCTTTTGCCTGATCCTCCCCGCGTTCAGGAAACAGTCGTTTATTCCTGGAAATAGGCTCGCAATGGAATTAGTCCCAACTTACTATCATGTCGAACACGTTCATCTCCATCTAGTTAGTAACCCCTTCCACCCCTGCACTGTCCATTTGGGTCTAACCCTTTGCCACCGATTATTGACCCCTTTGCCTGATTACTGCATACCCCTTCCAACTGACGTCATCGAGTGCTAAGGGGGGAGGTAGAAGATGCCCTAAAGCAGCCCCCGGGACAGCATCAATGCAGTGGGATGATGATTTGATGGGCTATATATCGACTCACCCCTGCCTGGTTCTTAAACCCCCAAAGGATGGAGAGGTTTTGATGCTACTTTTTTGCTGAAGAGAGGTTGGCATGCATTCGGTGTTCATTGTTGGATGTGTTCAGCTCTTCCTAATGAGTTGCATTATTCTCTGGACTGTTATATATATTTGTTGAACACTCTTCGGCATTCGGTTTTGTGCAACCCACTGCTTATAAACTTCCTTTTATTGTGAGTTTAATACTTGGCTGTTCATTAATAAATTGGCTTTCCTTACCTTTAAGTAACTTGTTCTTTGTGTATAAAGCTTCCTGTCTTTGATATTTGCTTGGGAAGCAAAAAATCAGATGGCGGTAAAAAGTAGAAGACATTCTGAGGTCACCTGTGCTGATTATTGCATTTTCCAAGACAAAAAGAATTCCTTAATTTTTATGCTTTCTTATTTAGCCTGTAAGAGTTAGTCGGAAGTCTTGACAAATTAAATTGTATCTAGATAAGTTCCAGTCGTGTTTTTAGATGAGTTGCGAATTCGAAACTTATTGTGCCGAGGGAATGGACGATTTTTAATAAAACTAATACGTTGCGATATTGCACGGAAAATTTTGCTTTATCTACGTGATAAATATGGACTGTTTCTCATGTGAACTCTTAAAAGTAAAGAAATTTTTTGGTAGAACTTATCCCTTGAGTCCCTATGGCATTTAAATCGTTTTGTTTAGAGAAGGCCATTTTGAGAATGTTTTCTTTTAACCTTGACTATTAATTCTTGCAATCGGTTTGACATTTAACTTTTGAGTTTTTTTAAAATTTTACTGACAAAAACTATTCACCTTTTTCACGATATGAGTAAGTTTTCTTAGGTAGGCATTTTTTTCCAATCAAGCGAAAAATCTTTAAAATTTTCTGTGTCTCCATATTTTATGTAGTAAATAATAGTTTTTCCATTGGAAAAAAGAAAAATATTATATTTTGAGGAGATATGTAAGAATGCTTCTGAGATATTAAGAATAGAGTTTAATGTGGAGATAGATTCTTCAAGGGTACACCGACTACAATAATCTAATAGTTGATTCCCTTGAAAAATAACTTTTAGTATCATAGATATTAAATTATTTTATAATTATTTGATAATGAATTAGCTTAATGAAATCGATTATCCCTTATGCTCTCGAGTTTAAAAGCAGACCAGTAATTAACATATATTGAATGAGGAATGGATTTCAATTTCTGTTAACCTTTATATAGAACTGCTTAATACATGTATTTATTTTGCCGTTTTTATCATTTTCAGAAAATTGCTATTATGCATGCATGTTATCGACATTGTCTGTATCGCTGGTTTTAAATTATTTTAAAGTCTGGTATGAAATGCCGAACTTCCTGGCTTTTCTAATCCACCGTGGTGGAGGGCGGCTGCGCAGTTTCCCGAATTCAGTGGTAATTTCCGCAGATCCTTCTTGGGTGCTTTTAAAATCTTCCCCTAATATCTAAATCGTTCTCCGAGTACCATTAGGCGCCCTCCCCGCCTCGTTGGTCCGTCCGTCCGACGCAGTTTACATTCCCATTAATTTCCTATCGGTCCGGCACAAAAGCTGCTTTCAATTAAATCGCAATGGGTAAGATGCAATTTGGGCAGGGTCCGGCAGAACAAAGGGCTTAATACTTTTAAATGCTTCGCTCTCCTTGCCTCAGGAGGACATCGGTCCAAGTCACGGTCGTTAGGGCACTTGCATGCAAATGAGTGGAGTGTCGACTCTGGAAGCTGAGATCCGAAACAGGAAACGTGTACTATTTTCCTGCAAATGTATACAGGGAAAAAACTGGAAATGACCATTCTCTAATTCTGGATAATTGTCTTTTTGTGTTGTTAATTGGGCCATTAAGTAGATATGTCTTCGTTTGAAACTTTACAGAGTAAAGTTATATGGAAAGTACCATTTTATGTGAATTAATTCAATATTTTGAATAATTCAATATTTTTAGCCCTCGAGTATTTGCCTTATATAATTTATTTACATGGCTGTCCTCTGGCGAATAATCACGAAATGATGGGCGTTTTCTAAGAAGCTTGATGGAAATTACGTCAGAAATGCTATCTGAAATACTTTGCTCTTATTTCAATAATTTTATGACAAAAGGTGGTCTTGTAAAAGTATTAAGCGATTTGTTATCTTTTCAGCAGGGCAGGATTTCCCTTAGGGCCAACTTAGGTCCTGGCCTAAGGCGCAGCAGTCAGGAGGGAGTGTTTATACTGAACAAATAGGAACCAAATATTTACAAAATTTTCAAAGTCATTTTGAAAAGGTCATATAAAATGCTATGTTTTAAGTTTATATCCATATATATGAAATAAAATGAGTGATATATCAACGTCGCTCTCTCTACAGCTTGAACTGTCTTGGTCTGTCATAGGCAAAAAGCAGTTGCTGTGTCTCTCTTACCCACTCATCGTAAACCACGAGAAAAGGAGATTTTCCGATTTTGCTCAACAACCTCAATTCCAAGTGAATGATTACACTCGTATTTCTGGACGTCTACATATTTATTGATAGTAGGTACGTAAAATATCGTTAATGCTTTTACGTACACTTTAGTTTACTCAGGTGTACCTGAAAGCCGTAAACCGAAAAACTGACAGAGTGCACACCAAATAATACGGGGGGAGTGAAATTTTGATTATTAAATGAATCATGCGAAAGTATGGCTTGGTTAAGCAAGCTTGTTTGACACACAATGCAACAGAAATTATTTGTCTTTGTTTTTCATAATCGTATATTAAACTGGAAATTCTAAAACTTTTGATTAAGGGATGGGGGGCACTGAATTAGGTGCTTTGACCTAAGGCATAAAAATGTGTAAATGCGGCCCTGATTTTATATAATGCACTATTCTTCTAATACATACACATAGTTACTATCTGTCCCTTTGCCTCGGCTAGGGTTGTTGCATAATCACAAGAGCCAAAGCAAATAAGGAAGCCTGCAATAATAGTTTATAAACTGTCAAATGTAATCTTAGCTTTTAAAATTTAAAAATATTTTATTCTCAAAATTCGCTGAAAAAGGAAAATGGAACCAACGATTTTGGAAGCTCATTAAATGTAAGTTTTTGGGCAATCGTAATAAAGTGCACGTCATATTTATTATTCGGTGGTTTGCAGAAGGCTTTATTACATTTATTTTCTGAATTTTGGACACCAACTATAAGCCGACTATTAACAGTTTTGCTCGAATGCATACGGATCAATTTTGCTGATTTGGGGGGGGGGGGGTTAAAACAATTAATTGTAGCATTAATAAAAATGCAGTATTGTCTTTTAAGATAGTTATCATTCTATTTTTCTTGAAATTTTCATTTAAATGCTATTGATTAAGTTATTAGAAAATCCTAACTTATGCAAATTTTTTTTTTCGTTAACATAATTTGACCAAGACTAAGTTTCCCTAATCTTTTGCGTTCAAAAATCTCTAATGGAAAAAGGATTAAAAGCTAGCTTTAGTTTTCTTAAGTGAAATTACTAGTGTTTCCCTCAGATATGAGGTCCGGTAGTGTCTGCTTTTTCTCCCTAAATCCGCACCATTCCGTCCTTATATGAAAGCAAACGCAGCTTGTGGACTAAGGGTTGCCATCGCAACAACGCCAAACTGGCGAAAGGAATCGTCGCCGTTTAATTGACAGGAAAGTCAAACTATCGTAATGGGTTTTGCAAACAAATTTCTGAAGTCACGTTGTAGCGTTATAAATATGTTGTTGGCGTAGATCTGAATTTCATTAACCTAACTTTTATTGCGTTTTACCATGAAACGGCAATTTTCAAATTTAAAAATTTAGTTATTATTAGTTCGATTCTTTAAATAATGGTCTTTGGTTGAGATTAGATAGTAGTGAATTAAATTTTAACTTAAAAGCTGAACAATGAATTTTAATGGTTCAATATATTTTCTGTGTATTGCAAGTTTCATATCTGAAGCAGTAGTTTTAGTTTTTTGGTAAAACGTTATGTTTTTATATTCAAGCGCCGCGTATTTGTGTTTGCTTCAGTTGTGTGTTTTTATCAATGAAATAGTTCAGATTCTGTGTACCTAAAGATGTAGTAAAATAAATGTTTTCCCATCATAAAACTGTTTCAGTTTCCAGTTCGATTACTGTTATTTTGGCCACTTTACTTCAAGTAAATTTATAATATTTGAATTCTGTTTTGTCCTGGACGATAAAAAAAATGAAAGTTAATAGAAATCTTCCTTAACCTCAAGAGTACAAAAAAAATTGGGTTTATATGAACAAGTATATCGGATACTTTCCTTTCAAAAAAATTTCACATAAATAACCAATCTATGAAGCCTTTCTAATGAATTTTAAAGATTTTTTTTGCAAACATTTTATTAAATCGTATCTGATTTTGTATCTATATCTTATCTTAAATCTCTCAGTATTAGAGATCATAATTAGATTTTTTTTCCCTGACTTTTTTCTAAATAAATGTCTAAAACTAAAAAATAAATCGAGGCTTCTGAAACTTTGATGTATTATAATAAAGAATTTCACTAAGGTATTTTTTTTGGTGTATAATTTACGAACAAAGCACACTTTAGCAGCACTCTTTTTTTTTTTTTTCAAATTCTTTTAAACGTCAAACGGTTTGTTAAACTGGTTTTTGAAGTATCAATAACAGAAATAATTCACGTATGATAGATAATTCACTATAATTTTCTTCTTGAAAATCTTTCGCGTGGTTATTAAAGTTAATAGCGCCGATAACTCCAAAATTCGAAAAATGTAGACTGATTTAATTTGTACATAATTTCCTTACTGTTAGAGTTTTACTAATAATTAAGTTTAAAATTTACTAACAAAATTTGAAATATTTCGCGTCGTTGCATGACATTTTTTAGATTCATCATTAACTGATACTTACTATATTAGCTTGCTTTGTCTTTCCCGTGAACACTCAGATTTCCGAAAATATTCCACGACAATAATAGAATCATCAAGGGAAAAAATTTAAGGAACCTTGCGCTAAATGAATTGAAGTATTGAGTGACAAATTAGGCAGAGGCTCGCCAAAGTCGAAGATGGTGTAAGAAGGTGTGGCAAACCCAGTGTCCAAGTGAGGGTTATCGCCCGCAGACAGACCACTGAATTCGGACCCAATCAGCTTCCGCGCTATCTCCCGTTGCAGCTGCACGTGACACAGCCCTCCAGGGCCCCTCTGGGGAGAGTAGGCTCCCACCCCTCCCCTTCACTCGGGCTCGCAGAGACAGGGACGTATATGCTACATTTCCCAAGAAAATCCATGGACTTGTTACCTTTTTTTCCCCTTTCATTATATGCCATTTTTTCCCTCGTCTTAAGGCTGGAGAAAATTCATGTCGAGACTTTTCTTTCTCCGTGGGTCGGAAGTTTTAGGTTTTCTTTCTGCATCTCCTTTAAATTCATTTTAATATGTAGATTAATTGTCTAATGATTTAGCAAACGGTGATAGTTCTTCTACCAGAATATAAAGGGACATAAGGTAAGAAATAGCATAAAATCTGCAGGGGCAAGTGATGCGGAAATTTCAAAACTGCACAAAAATTCGAATTAATTAATCAATACCTCAATTCAAAATTCCTCCTTCGAATCTATTGGTAATTTCAGTACCTTAATATGTTATGGCGGATTATCGGAATCGGTCCTATTTTAACTTAATTTAAACCAAGTTTTGTTGGCACATAGAAGAAGAACCTTATGAGCCCTATCCCGCCTTATTCGACACATGCCGGACTCGGGCGCCTGGATGAATTTTACGGAAGAAAATTAGTTCCTTTCTTTGTTGACAATTGATCGCGCAACCGAGGGTGTCGTCCTCCTGGAATTTCTGTAGAGAAAGGGAGGATTTCATTCTGATTTCATGAATGAAAATTTACTCCAGTTTTTGAGGCACTTGAATTCTCACTATAGCCGGGTTCAAAGAGATAATCGTATGCAGAAGCTGTTATATTTCATCTTGTATTGAGATATACTTTACTTTCTCTTCTCTAATTATTTTGTAAATTGAATAAAATTTGTCTTTTGTATTTAAAATTCTGTGTTGAAATGCATGTGCAGTATGATATTGAAAATTCGGATTAACGGGGAATTTTTTCCCACCAATATTTCGAATCTAGTAACTTGACAATTTAAAAAGTTCAGTGTAAAATTATCATTGTATGGAAATTGAAAAAATGTTAAAAGTCGTGCATCCGCGAGGTTAATTGTGCGTACGAAATGTGGGCCCAAAAGCATATTTTTCCGTGATAGTCAATCTAAGGTTTCGACGGATTCAGTTCTCGAAGTAATATAAAGATATTTCTAATCGTAACTATTCCTAGTTTCAGAGAATTAGTTGCCTACATTTTTTAACATCTAAAGTAGACAATCGCTTTAAGCAAAATAATAATAATAAAGTACCTGCTGCTATATCCATTGATCTTTTTCTTATGCCCTCTCTTTCACGCATGCATTTCAATGCATTCACTTTTTTTTCTTCACATGGCTCTATTTATAACAGAAGGCCTTTAAGATGCATATATAAAACTGACTTTTATAGGCTCCTTTTTTTGTCCTCCTTCTAAATCGCGTTGACTGTCCCCATTACCCTGTGAATAAACCGGGGGAAGGAGCCGTTTCTGAAGTCCGGGGGTGCCGCGATATTTATCTGGGATCCATATATTTAGGGAAAGGGTGTATTCTGAAGCTGTTGCATGATGATGGAGCGATTTGTATGCGCTGACAGTGAAGTGCTATTCTTTTTTTATGAGCTTAATGGGACGAAGGAAGTGGGCTATCTTTTTATCCAGTCTCCTTTTTTTAAAAAAATAAACGCGAGGAAAGTTGCTTGTAATGGGAAGGAAATAAATTACTTATTAGAGTGGTTGCTGAATATTCGTGAAACGGAGTTCAGAATTGCTGGATGCCTCATGCATATATCTATAGTTTTCAGTCAGTAATTTTGGGGGTATGCTGTGTAATTTTAAGAGACGCTTATTGATAACTCATATGTATTAGATTTATTAATAATTGTGACTTTTAGTAGGTTTTTGTTCATTTGTATTTACTTAGTGTACTTATTAATGCGTGTACAAGCTATGAATTAAGTTTTTATTCTGTTTATGTGCATAGCTTTAATGGTTGCTTATAATATCATAATTTCAACTTTTTGTATGATTTCGATTATAAATTAAAGAACAAGAGTGGTATTATTTAGTAAAAGTAATATTTATTACATTACGCATTTGTTTTCATTATGGCATAATTGTATTTTTCTCCTATCTAAAAGAGAGAAGTTTTTTTTATGAATGCCTCTTTCTCAAAAGGCACTTAGATTTACTATATTTGATGTCGAAACGTTGTACAATGTCGATGTTTTCCAAGAAGTTTCTAAGAGGCTTTCCCCTCCCCCTTAACACAATTAACTTATATTTACGCCTTTATGTCTTAAAGCAACACATCTGCTGCCATGGGTTAAAATAATTGAATTCTGATTTAATACGTGTAATCAAAAACTGTCGGAACTTCGTTTCCTGCTTGTGCTTGACTGAATTCATTTTCTTTTATTAAATGTTCATAAATTATGTAAAAGTCCAATGTTGATTTTTTTTGTGTCCATTTTTATTTTTATGAATTACTTTACTTGAGACTAATGATTTAAAATCATTTAGTGATCTCATAAATTACTTATAATTCATAACTTCTAAATTTTGGATGAAGAAAGCCAAAAAGTTCTCGTTACACGTAACGAACTTCAATTTCGTTTAGCTTGGCAACTGATATACATTAAGTATATTGGGAATAATATAAGTATTTCGCCGCAATCCTCAGTTATCTTTTAAATTATTAAGTTTTTTTTATCGCAGAAGGCGATAAAGGACGTCTTAAATGTTTACAAAACGTATGTTTTAGCATGCATTTATTAACATTTTTGTACATATTAATGTAGAATCGGCATAAGCTGATTAGCGAGTTTCCATCTTTGGTTCATTCCGGGTTATATTCACCTCTGTTTTTGAAATATTGCATTCGTTCTTTATAAATGCGGAGAGCCCTTTCTCTGGCCGCTTATTTCTCTTCTTATTTGCATCTTTCTTCTGAAGAAACTGTCACAAATCACATATTTGCGTGTCTGTTTCCTTTTGTTGGTTTCATTGTTGAAAGAGAAACCCCTGGCGCGCGCACACGTTTCGCTCTTCTTTTTTTCTCCATATATATCTATATTTATTATCATATTCATTTATTTTATTTTTCTTCCCTCGCGTCTTAACCCTCTCCAGCTCCTTTCTGCCCCCACTATAGCTATCGCATTACAATATTTCACGTTTTAGGAAGAGCGCTTGCTTTTGAAGTGAAAAATTGGCCCTTACTTAAAATCGGTTTTAGGTTACCTCTTTGAACCATTTTCGATGCGGAATGGGGGAGAGGGGGCGAGATATATTTGTATATTCGGATGGGCTGTTTATATACCTGCGGATATATTTTACTTTTCATGACCTATTTGTCTCATTTACACCCCTCCCCGACAGTGGCGGGACTCTGAAATTTGCGAATGCACAAATCTCCAGTTATTGCACCCATAAAGAAGATCGGGATGGAGTATTCAAGTTTGAGAATTGCATCCCTATTAAAGATAACTTTTTTTTTTCAGAGAGGCTGTGAGTGCTGGTCTATGCAAAACTCTAAGTGCAATGCAAATGGCATTTATGTGCCCTAAAACCTTTACCTCAAATCAGCTTTGGATGGCCTAGGAGTTATCTGAAAGATATAGAAATGGTTTACTAAGCGCAAACCTAATTAATTGCCATTCTAGTGGGTAATTTTTTATACTTAAATTGTGCTTCAAGTCTTTATTTCTATTCATTGTTTCTTTATTTTTCTAAATTTCCTATGCAGTTGAGTAGAGCATCTACCCAAGGAAAGTCAGTAGAGTAACTTAATTTAAACGATTCGAAAGGACTGCCCTAAAGGCCATTGTCTATTGAACCGCTAAAAATGCCGTCTCGAACATGCATTATTTCGCTTGCGACCTTGATTCCTTAACAAGAGCACTAAAAGCTTTAAAATAGCAGAATTTGCATTTGGTGTTCCAGTAAGAAAATTACTAAAGATTTTATATTCAAAAGTTTTGTGTGTAGCATGTGGTCTTCTTATGCATCTATTACATATACAAATTATTTAAAATTTTTTTCGTCATAAATTTTCAATGCTCCTCAATTTCTTAATTCCATCCAAATTTTTAAATTTTACTAGTTCAACCGCCGCACACTCTCATTATATGGCCCTACCCCCTTTGGTTTCTGAAGTCGGATCTGAGCTGATTTTAAATGCTGAATCATTCATTTAAAAAGAAAAAAGAAAACCACTGAGAGACGTTGGTGAATTTCGACGTTTAAACTTCTTTATCAGCAAGTCGCTACTGTTAACTTTAATGAAATTTATTATTTTTATGCATGATAATAAATTTCATTAATGAATGAAATTGTTCAGTTTTACCTAGGGGAGCTGATTTAAATTAAATTATTTTGTGTTCTGTTCTTTCGGAAACTCTCTCTTATATGCATATCCCGCCTCAATCCTTAACAGTAGATTGGAATTATACAGGTAAATGCGTAACCGTTAAAATGTCATTCTTTTCTTCATGAAGTCAGAATAAGATCTACTCCTGAGAAAGAACTTCCAGATTATCCTGGTTTAAAATACTGCTCTCTTCAGAAATAAAGTTGATTTAACCTTTTCTTGTCAGTTGCATATCAATTTAAAGAAAATTGAATGGCTAAATGAGTCTCTTTAGCATTCATATTCAGATGAACTCGTAGGGAAAACCCTCGGTCATCAAATTGTCCAAAACTCATGTTATAAATCAATAGCGCAAGGTGAACCAGTAGCTACTTCGTTAAAAGGAACCGGTTTTTAAAATGGTGAGATACTTTGTGTTACCTTTTTGAATGCAATCATTTGCTTATCAAGGCGAAATTGTGGCTGTCGCGTTTTTATTTAATGTCTCTGTCTTAAATTTATTTCTAATATAATTAATAGCCTCGAAGTAGATAATGAATATTTTAATGTTTGTGAAAACGAGGCAGTTTTCCTTGTAATCTTTTGGGATTTCTTTGCCGCTTTAAAGAAGAATAGTTATATATCTGCTTTTCAATTTATCTGTCTTTTATTACTTGAGCATTAATGGGAATCAAATTTAATTTTCTCCGCTAATCGTTCGTTTGGTAGTTATTCGCTACACATTCTAGTCTCCTTGGAATATGCACCAATATTCTACGATAAATCGCTGGAAATTCTTTATTGTTAAATAGAGCATATAATAACTTCGGTCTCTTTCAGGCATCATTTCAGTATACAATTATTTATTTATTTAGAAAATGCACACTACAGAATAAACTCCAATTACAGAGTGCATGATACAGAAACAAACACTAAGATAGCCGTAAAACACAGATTAATAAAAACAACATATAGACACAGAAATCACTAAAAAAAATACAACACGAATTTAAAAAGCACACAAAATGTTTCCTATTTCCGAACATTCTTTGAAAACGCGAAAAATAACTCTTGGGATAAAGCTCAGAATTTCGTTTAATTCGTTTGAGTAATGACAGGACAATTGATGTTTATTAATCACAATCAATCCTTGGTATTTTCTCTCATTTTTCAAGTGAAAGTTGACTTTTAATTCTTTGGGTTTCCCATTTCGTAATAGTTATAAGAAAAATAACTAGGTGGAATAAATGATGTAACTGATTTTAACTCCAAGTATTATTTTTCAAAAAAAATAATAAATAAATAAATCTGCTGTCTTGCACATTTTTTAATTCAATGAAATAATATCAGAAGGGGAGTTTATATGTTTTCAGCGATTCATTTTTGCGTACCTTGTAACATTAGTACCATTTAAAAAAATTCTATGAAAAAAAAACGGTATTTATAATTGGTGCGTTGTTCTGTTTTCTGATAATTATGTTTCTTATAGTTAAGCTATTACTTATAATATAACTATTCTTTCAACGTTCAAGAAAGGGCTCAACTTTTTTTTAAGTTGCATTAATTTCACTTGACTGATGTCCAATTCTAGTTATCCATTAAGAAAAAAAAGTAAGTTGCTTAATTAAATCTGGGGTTTAGAACTTGTAATAAGCTCCTTCCCTACCCTACCCCAATTTAGTCACCAAACTTCAGAAATATTATTACGCCACTCTCTCGATAGAAGACAGACTGAAACAATAAAAAAGACCAAAAAAATCATAAAAAATTAAGGGGGTGGGCGGGAAAGATCAATTGAGTGAAATTCAGGAGGAGCTGTTTAACAGATCCTCATTTTTTTTTTCCCCCTCTACCCCTGCCTCTTCTTTCCCACACCCTTCGGTTCTTAATGATATCCAGCTGCTTCAGCCATTATGAATACATTAACACACTTTCTAATGATTTCGGTTCGGGGTAAAAAAAAATCTGATTCGAGGGAAGTGAAGAGACTCGAGTGCCTTTTTTCCTCTATATCCTCTCGCTTTTTTTTTTTTTTTTTTAATATTTGTATATAATAGGCTCTATAAAAAATCGTCATTTGCTTATATGATTGATGCTAACTCCTTGATAGAAGAAAGACGATCCTAGTCATTTTTTTATTATTTTACCACCCCTGTAATGAATATTTTTTACATGTATATTTTAACGCCTGTAGTTTTTAACTTTTTAATTTTTTTCCCTCCTTTCCCTGTGAGGATGTAAGGGGTTTTGAGACTTTTTTTCCCTTCCTTCCTCCATATTTTTTTTGTTTTAATTTTTATTGGAAGATAGAGATATGCCCTTTCTCGTCTCTATAAAAGGTCCGTGAAGTTTGAGATTTTTTTTCCCTCTTTCTTCTAAGTATGGATAACCATTTGTCAAGCGTTGAATGAAGTTGTTTTCGGGAGGCAACTTAATGAATTTAAAAGTTTTTATATTCTTCCTCTTTTTTTTTTTATAAGCTTTCCCTTCTTTCTTGGCCTCTTGTTTTGAACGTCCCACCCCTTTTCTGAGAACATGAAAGGTAATATTTTTTGGGGAAAAATATTTTTAAAACATTCTCTTTAGTTTTAATTAAGTTTTTGGTCCATATTTAAGTCTTCATTGCTCTAAAATATAAATAATCATTTTGATTTTTCAAATTCTTTGCACTCTTTAATGGTCCGTTTAGCAAGTTACAGTTCATTTAGAAAAATTAAATTTGAATACTTCTATTATATTTTCATTCATTTTATCATATAAATAATCTTTTAAAGAGACGTTATGTTATGGTTGCCCCCTTTATAGAAGAAAAACGATCCTAGTCATTTTTTATATTTTATCCCTCTTGTAATGTACTTTTTGTGTGCATATTTTAATGCCTGTGGTTAAGTTTTTTTCCCCCTCCTTTCCCTGTGAGAATGGAAGGGGCAGATAAAAGAACATTAAGATTTGGGATTTTTATATAAAGTGCTCCTGTGCCCCCCCCCCCCCGGGGGGGGGGGGGGGGGGGGGGCTGAGATCATAACAATTTTGTATCGTCGTGACGAATGTCAAACCTCATGGTTTATGTAAACCAAAACACTTTAGCTTTACGGATTTTCCTCACCTGACAGTAAGAATCATAAAGAACATTACAATACTTTCGATAATTTAATGAAATAACTAACCAAAAATGTTTTCGACCGCGTCAACGCCGCTACAAGTACAAGTGGAATGACAAGAAAAGTAAGAAAATTTTGGAGCCTGTCAAGCCAGAAAGCAGTGTTGTCACGATTTTATTATTTTTTAGAAAATAAAAAACAGTTGTAGCGATTTTAAATAAAATAAAAAATTTTGATTTAGCTCTGGGTGGTGCTGCAGCCCGATACCCCCCCGTATTCGCCACTGGCATGCACTGGAATTTTTGAAGCTATTTTTTGTATATTCAGCAATATGCAATAGGAACTGAAGTTCCTGTTGTGAGAGTTTCATCTTAAGGTTGGACTGCAAGATTTTTCTCATTAACTTGCAAAAATATTCTTGTATAATTTTTTAAACATAATAGCGCACCCAGATCATTTAGTCCTTAATTATTGTTTTTTTATAAATAAATGATTTCGAAACGGTATAATCCAAATCGATATTCTTTGCTTGCTTTTTTAAATCTTTGCCAAATTATTTATACTATGTGCAAAAATAATTAGATTTGCTCCATTTTCTGCTCCTTTTAGGTTGCGAGATTTGTTTTCATTTACTAATTACTCAGCTTGTTGAAATCTGTTCACCCTGCGTTCGTTCCTTTTATGTAATATTTTCCCAGTTTGAGTATCGCAAAATTAAAATGATTTCTCAGAATCGTTGCTCAAGACTGGCAATTGCTTAGATAAAAAATAAATAAAATGCTTATTTGATTGTAGACTTTCACAGAAGTATTACGAATTTCTCTTCCATGTGCACGTCAGTTTTATTTCGCATTTTCGGTGCACGAAATTTTATTTGAAAAATATCAATTATTTCGACCTATTTATTTCGTTAGAATTTTTTTTGTAGTACACAAAATTGAATATCGTTGTATAGTAATTTAGATTCCATTAACTCACATTGCAGGCTTTTACGTCTGTTACGCCAAATGCCTTACCAGTTTACATCTGGCTTGTTAAATTCGTCGGTAGAACTCTGGAAAAATCTCTTTTTTTTAAAATGAGTGTCCATCATTTGTCTGAATTAAAATGGTATATCTTAAGATGAAGCAATTTTCGAAAAAGAGAAGGTATATTAAGTTCGTCCATTTTTGTTTGTCTTGTTAATTCTGCAGATGCATTTGTAACTGGAATGTAGTTATTCTAGAGAGGCTCCGATCTTGGGATTGGAATAAAGATGATCAAATCTGTGTACTTCATCAAGAGACAGATTATTGAAAATGTTTAGAATATAAATGACTTCTTGAAAGAAGAAACATTATCCTCTTGAACTTGTAATCATTAAAAACCTACTGTTTTTAAGAAAAATATCATATTAAATTTTTTTAAATCCTAATTCACTGAATGCGTTTATTATCAACTGAAAATTATCTCTGTGATCATTTTTAGAGGCTTAAGTAACGCCGTTTTTACATTAATCTTTTCGCTCATCCACCATCGAACCCATCTCAGTGTTATTCTTGGAAATTTGAAGAAAGTGTTCACTTCAGTGGCGAATCCAGGGGGGTTTGGGGTTGCAGTCCCCCCCCCCTCAGAGCTAAACCAGAATTCTTGATTTTATTTAAAATCATTACAACTGTTTGTTCTTAATTTTCATTTTTAAAAAATATAAAATCGTGACAACATTACTTTTTGGCTTGACAGGCTCGAAAGTTTTCCTACTTTTGTAGTCATTCCACTTGTACTTGTAGTGTTGACGCGGTTGAGGACATTTTTTGCCTAGTTATTTCATTGTATTTTTTTATTAAATTATCGAAAGTATTGTATTGTTCTTCATGATTCTGATTGTCAGGTGAGTAAAGTCTGTAAAGTTAAAGTGTTTTGGTTTACATAAGCCATGAGGCTGGACATTCGTCACGACGATACAAAATTTTTATGACCTCAGTCTCTCCCCCCCCCCCTCCAAGACTCAAATCCTGGATTCACCACTGGTTCACTTCCAAATTCACTTATACAAAACGTCCTATGAGTGAGTAGGACGTCTTACTTTCTTCCATTGCTCGTATGTTGCGAATAGAATCAAATACCACGAACAGTCATCCTCTGAACTCGTTTATCTACTTCAAAATCGGGATTTCAGGATGCATCTTTTGCATAGTTATAAAATGGGCTTCATTAATGGGAGGGTAGCGTATCATCCCCGTGATCTTGAAAAGAGAGGGGCGCTTTCTTGCGCAAGGGCTGTTCCTATAGATAACGTTGCATCGGCAGGGGAGCATCCATGCAAAACTAGTTAGCGATCGACTGTGGATGGATCTGGTGGGGGGTAGGGGGAAGAGCCGGGGCGTTAGGCCCCTTGCCGAGCACAATCTTATGCGGTCGATAATGCCAGATGTCTCTTTTGGAGCAAAATACAACGCCAACTCGGGCCCCTACTATCCAGTTTTAAACAGCATGGCTATAGGGAAGGGGTGGTGTTGGGAAAGTTATTTCTCGTTTGTGGTTCTCTCTCTTTTCTCTCATGTATATTTTTTTTATATTGTTATCCCATTCTTGATAAGACTGCACTGACTTTTGTCTCCACTTGCCCATTAGGGGAGGTCTTCTTTCTCATTTTCATTCTTACCTCGTCATCTACCTACTTTTCTTTCTTACTTTTTTTTAAAAAAATGATGTCATTTTTGAAAAGAGTAAGAAGTTTTTAAACGGGATAATGGATTTTTCTCTTAGTGTAACTAGCTATGTTGACAGAGGAATGTTGTAGATTCCTTTTAAATCATTTGTTATTTATTTGCCACACGCCACGTCGAATGCTTTGTTTTCAGCTACAGAACACCAAGATCTTTGACATTAGTAAATTTTACTTGCCTTCATTGGGATGGAATGTACATCGGATGTTTTAGGTGGCAACATTAAGAAAAAAATGATACTATTTTGTGAATTGAAATCAAGAAAGTCATTTGTGTAAATTGGATGTTAGATAACTAGTTTATCTTCCAAGCGTCAACACTGTCTATATGTTTTGAGCGTGAAGTTTTGTTTAATCTGTTCACATTTCAAACATTCAATCAATAATGCATTACTTTTTTCACCGAAATTTAAATCATCGCCCTTTAAATTCCGATCTAATGGTGCCTAATGCCTCAAATGAATTTCGCATCGAATATCGCCGCTCTTTCGATATTAATGACGACATCCGAACCATTAATACCGCTCCGATCGTGTGTTGTTCGCTTTCTTTTCCGGAAGGGAAGGTAGGCAAAAAATAAACATAAATAATAAGCGGAGGCGGGAACGCGATTTTGATAGAATATTCGTAGAGAAATAGATTTCAAGCATAGCGCACAAAATGCATTAGTAGGAACCATTTCTCTGCGTTTTTTTTCCTCCCCTTCCCTTCTCCTGTAAAGCACTGGCAGAACAATAACTTCTGAACAATGGCATAGAGGAAAGTAACCACTTAGATCAGCATTATAAAATAAAAGCGTACAGCTGCTCAGATAAGCTTTTGTTCATTATCTACTCAAGAAAATGACATTCTTTGCGTATACGTAATCATATATGCATATAGGTGCATGCAGATTCCCTTTTCCTTCCCCCCCCCCCGTTCTATTTCTTCCTTTTTGAAATCAAATAATGCCTTAAGCCCTTCTTTTATATTGAAAGCTATAAACTTCTAGAAAGCATTATGTGGCTAAATAAATAAATAAAATGAAATAACTCGGAGAGGGTGGGTGAAAATAATAACTCCACACACATACACACAACCGGTTAACTTGGAAGAGTTGGGGGAGGGGAAAGAGAAGTTCTCCGGCGTATTGAGAAAACGTAACGAACCAGCGTGTGTGGTTAAGCCCTTGGATTTTATTTTTGTTTTATTTCAGGCCATGTGCCTCCGTTCGCAGCGTTCCGCCCTTACGCCCCATGTTATACCGGGGTAAAAAATAACAAACAAAAGGGGGGAAAAGAAAGCTTATTGGAAAAAGATCGACCGCATTAACATTGGCAGGAGAGAATATCTGTTTGTTCGTTTATTTATATTTCTCCCTACAACTTGTTGGCCCTAGGAAAACGTTAATGCTTCAAAAGTCTCGCTGAGGCGTGATTATGTGGGGGGAAGAAGGCAATAACGAAATAAACAAACAAAAAACCCTTCAGGGAAACAATAATAACAACAACAAAAAGCACCCGTTCTATGTAAATATTTTTTTTCATTTGTTTCGTTTCCCTGCTGGAAGAAAACGGCCGACGTTACCTCCGCAAGGGGGAAGGTAGCGAAAGGTTTGTTTAAAATGCAAAAGAAATTTGCATGCAAATGATTGCGAAGAAGAGAGTGAGGCAGTAGTAGAGAGAAGATTCGGTTGGTGGTGGTTGTTTCTGCCATTAAAATCTAATCAGCCAACCGACCGCGGTGCATGCGGATGATTTTTAAACAGGCAAAAAGTGGATCATCAATACTTCGAGAAATGTTTCTCACGAAAGGGTTTGTTGAGTTATGCGTACGCAATGATACAGTCCGGTGCTGTAGCCTGTGAGGTGATGAGGTTTTCGCGGAAAAGAAAGAGCATCCATTGATGACAATGTTTATTTTTCCTGCAGCTGAACAAGTGAAGATGATCGAGGCTCTACAGGGATTTGATAGTCTTGATGCCGGCAATCTGTTTGCTAAATTTGCAAGGCTCTCCTTAGTAAACGAAAATGATCAGCATTTTTTGTAAAATTACACTTTCTTGATAAATTTACTGATAGATTAAGAGAGATTTAAATGTTCCGCAGAAGAGGATCTCCATTTACTTTCAATTTGAAATTTCATGTGATCTTCAATCTCGTTTCAATTTTTTCAGCGAGCAATAAAGTTTTTTTTTTTTTTTTACGATGGATGTATGCCAAGCAGCGCTGGATTGAAATTGTAATTTTTGGCCCAAAAGGATGTGCCTATAGTTTTTAATTATAACTTCGAACCTTCTTGCGCGCTTTCTTCACTGAACATTTACAGGTATTCTTGATTCCATTAAATAAATTCATAAACTGGCATAAATTGTTCATTTTTCTTCCCTACAGGGCAATATTTACTTTTTAACAAATGAAATTTTCGCTGGAAATTGAATAATTGATAAATCCTTAGATCAAGACAATATTTAGACATATTGTATTCTGTAATTTTTATTCATTGTCATTATTAAGAATTGATCCTTTTTCCATCAATGCATCGAAATCTAAAATCCAGTGCCTATTATTAGGTTATTTGTATTGAGTGGAGAGGCTCAATGGGTTCTGCTGTATTTTTCTAAGAAATATCGGACAGGATTCACTTGCTAATTTATCATCATTTCGGGGACTATGTGATGAAAAAATATATATATATATTTACAATTATGTAATAATTTTACTTATTATTAATTAGTAACTAGAATTGAATAGGCTTTTCTGATGAAGCTGAAACGGCAATATCGTTTGTGTTGATTATTTTTCTGTGTGCATACTTTGTGTGGAATTCCCGTTTCCATGATCGGCAGTCATAAAAGCCGAAAACCGAGCAGATTTATGAAGGATGAACCTCCGTCCTTCCAACGGAGTCCTCGCAAGTTCGGCTTTCTACTCATAATCACTCCTCGCCACGAAGGTTGGGCAAAACTGCTTCCTCTTTTCCAGCGATGTGCGTGTCATTATACAGGCTACCAGGGACAGACCTATTCCCACCATCGCAGTTATATCCTCTCTGTGAGGCGAGCATTAAAACTTCATTCCAGACGGAAATATTTTCCTTTGCTCTTTTACCTTTTCCCCCTTCCCTTCTCGCTCGCTTTTGCATGCTAAATTTCAGCTGTGAAGAGCGTGCCAGTGCTAAAGCGATACTACCACACCACACTGGTTTTAGAAGAGAGAGAATTTCACTGAGAAATCAACCTGGCGCGAGGTCAGGTTTATACTCCAAACTTTTAAATGACTGATTCCTTTTCCTGGGGTCTGTTATGCCGTTACGGATCGCAGTTATGGATACGATGGGGAGGGCTGGCTCTATTGCAAGCGAGGGGATATTAGGGCTTCGGGCTGTATTAGAAGAAGTTTCTCGGCAAAAGTTTTGTGTGAGACAGATACAAATGGATTACGAATTTGGAAACAATCGCATCTTCTCTCTCTGCATTGTTTTGTTCCTCCTCCCCCGTCCCCTACTACTAATAGTGGTGCGAGAGGAAGCCAGCTTTGCCTGAGTAAACACGAACGCCAGTGAACCCCATTTACTGCAAAGGTAAACCCCCCTGGGTGTCGTTTGGGTTTTCCCAAGGTGCCCCCGGGCAGAGCCGAGACCACGACTGTAATTAGAAAAGAGATTGTGTCCAACCTCTCCTCCACCCTCGTTCCAAGTTAGGCCTAGTTTTCGGAGCTTCTTCTGTTCCTGTAGATTGGATGGACTCGATGCGCTATATTTGGCGCGTTTATTGCCCTTGGTGTGGCATCGAACAACCGTTACTGGAAAAATTCTGAAATCCATTTCTGAATCTCAGTTCCAAAAATTGAGGCTTGATACAAAAAAAAATACTCAAATGTGGTACCATCTTCATTTTGCTTTGAGGCGAGTGTTGTGGTGTCGCCAGAACGGAGCGATTTGTGCGGTCACCTCAGACGCCACTATTTCGAAAAGGCGCAAAGATTTATTTTTTGGCAGTATTAAGCGACTTTTGCTTAATAACCCTGACGCCGAACTTCAAACTAGCCGCAAGTCAGCGAAAGAATTTATAGTTTCATCGGTATTTCTAATTTTGACTTCTAAATTCTGTGCTAGAGTATGTTTGCTAAAGGAGATGTTTAACTGTATTAACTAATAGTGATACTTGTCAAAGTATTTTTATCACCCATATGTATTTTTAAATGTATACTGTATGTTCACAATAGTGTAGTTTAATATTGAAGTAAATTATATACACTGCATAAAATGAGCACCACTTCATCTTGTCATTCTTTAGCTTATTTTTGCTTTTATTTTCTTTGTCTTAAATATGTTATATACATCGGTCGATCCATGCGAAAATTGGGCCGTTTTGCGGCCCCTTCACAAAATTCCACTTCATAAAAACGGCCTATTCACAAAAAATCTAAATTCACAATAACGGCCCCTTCTCAAAATTCAAATTCGTAAAAACGGCCCTTTTACAAAATTTCATTTTATAAAAATTATCCCTTTTTAAAATTTTTCCACGGCCAAACAATGATTCTCGAAAATTTGCCCAGTATTAGGTATCCTTACTTTTCTATATCAAATCGATTTTAAAAGTGAAGATGCATTTCTGCATAATTAAGTGTTTTGTTAACAGAAAGTTCCAATGTTTCAATATACTTTTAACAATGAACCACTATTATTATTTTTTTTTTAATCTGACTTCTTTTTTTAAAAGTTTTTGAGTGAGGCATTGCATAAAATATATATACGAGTATTTTTTTCAATATTATATCAAATTAATGCTTATATTTTGTTCAATGAAACGCTTTTGATATTAAACGTAAAATTTAGAAGTATGACTAATAAAATTAAAGGTTTTTCATGATAAAAAAATTTTCACAAAAATATTTTTATTTTTCACAAAAAAATTTTTTCACAAATTTTTTTCCACAATTTTTTTTCCCCACAAAAATGGGCCCCTAAAAGAGAACTGGATCGGCCCCTGTATAACTTTGGATTTAAATTCAGAGAACGAAATTTGACGGGGTGGTGGGAGCCATGAGGCCAGGATTGCGAAACATCAAGCTGCTTTGCCCCAAAAATCATGCAATCATATCCCTTCTGATAAAAATGAGGCAGGGTTAGAACTGAAGGGGTTAGAATAAGATATAGAAATTCAAAAAGCTTACTCGTCATAGCTGTGAACATTAATAAAAGCTTCAATAGTCCATTTTTCACATGTTAAATAAATCATAGAATGGAATAATGCGTACCTTTTGAAATAATGTGTCTTGCTTTTTCTATAGGATCGAGATTTTGGAATTTACTTCTGACAAAACCTGATGACTGTAAATCGCTATACATTCAAATTCTCAAATAAAATGGTAATGGAAAATCAAAGTAATAATTAAGTAGAGAGAAAATTAAATGTCAATTTGTATGCGAGTGATTTGCTATAATTTGTATTAGCATTCAAAGATAACTTTAAAACATTTATTTTGAAAAACAAAAAACACTTTTTGAAAATTATAAAGAATTTTTTAGCAGGAAAAATACCATTCAGTCGGGATCATGTTTCACGGCGTAGCGTACGGTAAATAAGCTTTCTTGTCGCATAACGTTCAAAGCGGGAAAGCAACATTTACAGGAGACGGCAATCTTGGATTTCGTTTAGGAATGAATGCAAGACAAAATTTGTGTTTCTCAGCGTTCCCAAATTTTTCATGTAGTTGTCTAATACAGTAATCAGTGATAACATACATTATATTAATTATGTAATAATTAACCCTTTGCACTTGAAAAGTAATTAGATGCATAATTATTCACTGATTTGCAAGAACTCGTTGTTGCTTTGGAACGTAAAAAATATGTTTGTGTAGGTTCATTTTTCCTGAAAAATTATTCTACAATTTCTTATAACTTTGTAGGTATTGTTTTAAACCATCGAAATAAGAAACGTCAAAATGATGCGCCGTCTGGAATGATGACTGAGAGGCACTTTTCGACTGCAAAGGGTTAATTTTAATTATACAATAAGTAATTTTAAAAAATTTGTTCTCGTTTTAGAATTTCTTTTCATATATGTCGTAGGATCAACATTACTGCGAATAATCGCCATTTTACGATCTTCTGTTTTATTGTCTTGTTTGAGGGGGGGAAAAAGAATTAAATAATTTTCAAAAAACAGTTATTTTTATATATTTAGAGCAAATTATGGTGTTTAGTTGAGTTCGCGGTCTTATACTGTAATTATCATGTTGATTGGATTCCGTCTCTTTTCCCGTCATCTTGTATGAATATTTTCTGCAGTTATTGAAACATTAGATTTCATGAATATTGAAAAAAAATCGACAGCATTAATTCAGCCTCACAAAATGACTTTTATTTGTTGCGATTTGCATAAATTCTCTTCTTTATTAATTGCATCAATATTTTTTTTTATTTATGAAGATCTTCTCTCCGATGTCGACAAATGAACTTTCTCAACGG
This sequence comes from Araneus ventricosus, assembly GCA_013235015.1. Lineage (NCBI taxonomy): Eukaryota > Metazoa > Arthropoda > Arachnida > Araneae > Araneidae > Araneus > Araneus ventricosus. Next base: position 998,672 of record BGPR01000014.1, read on the forward strand.
GTTTTTTTTTTTTTTCCCTTATGCCTTGATTCTGATTCTTCTGTCCATTCGATAAACAACATGATAAAGTAACTCTCTATTAATAAAACCCAGATTAAACCATTAATAAATTAACGTAAACCTTCCAGCTATTGTGGCATAATTTATCTGATAAGTGTTGTGAATTTATGTAATTTTTAAAATTTTATTTCCGTCCGTAAAAAAAAATTTTTTCAACTTCTGTTAATTTTAATAGCTACAATCACATCAAAGTTTCATCCATAATTCAATTGAAACCTTTAATATTTTCTTCATTATATAACGCGGAGCGTTTTCATTGAAAAGCATTCCGATTCCGCAAAGAGAGAAAGGCTAATCAATTCGGACCCGAACGCGCCACGAAGCGAGTCCGTGATTGACAGGAGCGTCGCCAAAATTCCCAGACAACGCCGCCGACCTTTTAAATCAAAAGGGGGGAGGGAGTCGGAAAATTTGAAAGGGCGTTTTGGGGGGGGGGGGTGCTGGAATATGTCCATTAACCATGATTGGTTGCTTTTAAATCCCCCGATGTCCTGAAGGGGGTGACATGATAATGCGTCTGCATACAGGTGCCTTAATTAACTCTTTCATGAATGAAAATTCACGCTCCTCGAGTATTTATATTTTATGAATGAAATATTGGGCTTGTTATTGGATTAAGAGGAACCGGGAGCCTCCCTTTTCTTTAATGACCATTGCAAAATGCATGATTGGGATCGAGGATTCGGCGAATCGCATTCGCCATAACGCTTTAATTCCAGAAAAATACTGATGTGCTTATATTTAGACACAAAAATAGGAGTCCTAATCCTTATTAAAAGGAGTTAAATGATAACTGCCTTTCTTTCCCAACCGAACGGCGATGTTCGGAGGGTCCTTGAGCTTTCCAATTCGATTCCCATTGAGCCAGGACTTTTTACTTTCTTGTGTAAGAAGTTATAAAAAGAGAAAGTATTGTAATCGTCAAAAAATTCGAACTCGAGATTTTGACGAATCTCCACGTTTTAGACGTCCCTGAGTCCGAAAAACACGATTTTGGAATTATGTCTGTTTGTAAACACGATAGCTTGAAAACTATTACAGCTATAGGGATGAAATTTGGTATGTGGTCTTTACACATAATTTGTAGGTTTCTATCGTATTTTGGACAAAATCCGTTTACGGGAAGTCTGTTTGTCTCTGTCCGCGTTCCTGTGAACATTGTAACTCAAAAACTTGAATAGCTAGATGGATAAAATTTGGTACAGAGCTTTATCATCAGGAATGTAGGTCCGTATAAAATTTTGGACCAAATCCGTCACAGGGTTGACTGTCTGTCGGTCTGTATAATCGCATACTTTTGTGCGCAATAACTTCTTAACAAAATTACTTAGATAATTGATATTTTGTATGTGGCCTTCTAACCTTAATTGTAGATTTGTGTCAATCGGTTAAAAAAAGGGCGTTCAAATTGGAAATTTGGTTTTCCTTATCTAACGTAGCCCTATTGCGTAATCACGCCGTCTTCCGATTCTACTTCCGCTTGACCTTCGGAAACTCGTGGTATGACGTTTCGTTTATTTTTTCCTCCACTGCGTTAGGAACGCTTGTTCGTTTTACCGCCATTTGGCTTTTTTTTTTTTTTTTCCTCTCTACATGTGTTAGGGAGTATGCGAGAAAGTTTAGGGGAGGCCACTCCCGCTGGTTGTACCCATGACCCTATTCACCCTTTAAAATTTTTGTTTCCCCCTTATTTAAATAAAAGGATTTCCCCTTTAAAAATAACACGGTAGATTAGAAAGATACAACATGCAATGAATTTTTGGCTATGGATGTATTCAAGCATATTCAATCAATTATCCCCCCCCCCACCTTTTGAAGTAAGAAACGTAACTGAACTGTCGCTGTGGTTGGCTATTAAAACTTCGTCTGCTTCGGAACTATCCAGCGGGTGTAAGTGACGGAATTGGAAACTCACAACGGTTACATTCGCTTTTCCGAAAAGTTTAACCGAAAATGCGGGATAATAGTTTGCAAGCAGTAGATTGTTTAATGGGAAATATTATGAAAGTGATGCGTGTATAATTGCGTGGTTATTTTGTTCTGTGCATAGGTGTGCTGTGGTGTTTTTAAAATGTGGTCGCAGTTACTCAGATTCTTTATGAAATTTTCGGCTTTCAATCCTCTCTTGTTTTCTTGGTGGATTCCATTGCATTCAAATTACAGGCGACAATTATCTTCTAAATTAGCACTGGTACCGTAAACTGTGAGAAAGTAGTACCAATATTTTCATTAAACAATAAAAAGTACCGAAAGAGTGTCTTCATTCCTTATTTTGTTTAAACTAACTTTATGATATTCAGAAACGTGTAGTTATCAATTATTAAATGAATATTCTTCAGTACACCAATCGCACATCTTTCCTTCATTTGTAAAGAGATAAAAACATCCATAATTGAAATTTGATCTCTGTTTTTGTATTACATAGAGTTTATTTTGTTCCGTGATTATATCAACTTAACCAAAAACTTCCAGAAGTATATCAGATTTCGTTATTATTTTGGGGCATTCTCTTGAATAAAGAACAGATTTTAACGACTGAAATCGGAATTCAATGCGTACGCCGATATTGAAATTTATCATTATCTGGCGCAGTGTTTCTATGGGGTCAAGTGTTGAATGCCCACTTTACACGCCGCAAATGAAATAACTCAATTTGAAAATTCTCCTCTCCCGTAATGAATTCTTTCAAAATACCCGGAGCTTAAAAAAATGGAAACACTTAAACCCACCGAATTCACTTAAGGGTCTCACTTTTTTCCCTCTCTTTACCCCCTTTGGAAAATAACAATAACTTGTAAAAAATAATTCTTCGTTATTTTTTTATCATCTTCCTTCCCACATCGCTTCATTTTTTTCCCCTACCGCCTATGTATAGGTGTATTATTTCTAAAAGCACAAATTACTTTGACTCCTTTTCATTGCCGGATCATTAATGTGAATTTTTTTTCTCTTCTCCCTCTCATGTGTCTTCGTTTTTCTTTTAATTTTTATAATTCTCCACACCCCGTAAGGATCCTTTTCTTATTAATAATAAACATTAGAAGAGAAAAAATGCAATTTCCCCTTTTTTTTTCCCTTCCCTTCCTCCCTCAGTAATGACTGAAGGCGATTGTAATGTTAATAAAGGAAACTAAAGGGGGGGAGTCGGGTTTTCAGAAGAGGATTGCCCCCTTCCATCTTCATTGATATGATGATAGTGTTAATTGCTTTCCCAACAATTCGTAACACGAATGCCCTTGGCGAGTGCCTTGGAGGGGGGAGGGGGAGTGTCGAAATGTAAATGAATAGAAGAAATTGAGAAATACGTAATGGAAGGTAAGATGCAATAATAATAAAAGAGATGCTCTCTCTCCGAGTGTGTAAAGTTGATAGAAGTTTCTCGGGATATTTTTATTATCGTTATTATTGTGATGGGTTTTTTCCGTCCCCATATGCTTTTCTTTGGAAGCGTCTAATACAATAAACGGAGAAACTATTTTAGGTATTTTTATTATTGTTTTGTTATGCATCCTCGTTTCGAAGGAGGCTCTTTATATTTGTGGGTACACTTTTTTAAAAATGTGTGTGTAGTTTGTAATCTTGAAAATAATGTTTTAATTTTCTTCCCTCTTTGTGGATATTTTCGAGTATTTATAGTAGTCCATTTTGATGCAGATATAATGCTTTTATTTACTAAAGTTTATTTTGCGCATTGAATTTAAGCCCTATTTTAGTTTTTTAAAAAAACATTGTTTGAGTGAGAAAGAGGTAGCTATCTTGACGTAATTAAATTTACAAATGAGAACGATGCCATGTGCTTGTTTGGTTATAAATCATGTAAACTATTCATGTATCTCATAAAATTCGAACGTATGTTTTAAATCATTTCTACAGATTATGTTTGCATTATCAGTTTACAGTATTTTGTTAGCTGTTGTCTGATCTATGAACAAGTAAAGTTCCTTCCTTGGAACGACATAAAAGAAATTATATAAAAGAGATGATGCCATGCTTTCTCTTTTTCAGTTCCGTATCATTGGTATATTTGAGCTCACAACAAACGAGTTTACCATACCATTTGCTTGTTGAAATTTCCGCATTTGAAAATATATGATGTAATGCGACAAAATTTCTGTCAAAGATACTGCTGCAAAAATTTTATTTTATTTATGTATTTTTCGTGTTAAAAATGCGCATAGTTATACAGTGATTACAAAATCATTTTTTTAATCATGGAGTATATGTAAATAATTTCACTTGGGAAAAAATATTTTATTTATATAAGTGATTTTTCATTGCCCAATTAAAGTGAAAATAATCGTATTATTTAAGTCTCAATTCAACTTTTTTAGAAAAAAAACTTTTATAATCAAAGTTACATAGAAATAATTTGCATTTGTGTCAAATCGTAGTTTCCTGCATGCCAAATAATTTAAGTGTTAATGTATTTAATCGCAATGCTCTTCCGGAATTTCCTGTACTGTTAAGTCCTTTTTTTTTAGTAATACTGCTGTGAGTAGTCCATGTATTAATTTTTATATTATTTGTCTATATTACATCCTAATTCATTCTCCCAAACATTATTACATTCCATGCACAAATATTGTATCTTAATTTTTTCTGTGCTTCGTTCATTTATGGAAATTCAGTTTCATTCCAATCTCATTATGCTTATCTCTTCAGATCTTCGACTGTACTCCTGACACTCTAGTTAATAGCCGCTGCGCCCCTTCTAAAAATTAATTTAAGATTTAGCCAACTGAGAAAAGAAGGGAAGAAAAAAATTCTCCTGGTATTTCTTTTCATTCCAAGTACTCTTCCCTTTTTTGCTTTTTTTCCCTTAATCAATAATCTCCACACAAGTCGGAGGGTCTCTCCTATCTCCGACCCCCACCTTGCTCGGACTGGTCCATTAAAATTGTAATAGATGACCGCTCCGGGGGGCATATAAACATTCCCTACTCCAGTTGAGTCCGATAGCAACCTACGACGAATCTGATTGGACGACCGAATGCGAGAGTCTTTGAAACCGAAACTTTATCGTTTTATTGCCGGCCGCTTGTTTCATTTCGGTGTGTTTTCGACTACTTGTTCTCTGGGTTGACTAATATGGCTCTTCAAAATTCAGAACTTCCTTCTTCTTTCGAAAATGAAGTTATACCATGAAATACAAGAGAGTTTTACACTTTAACGGACACGATCAGTTATTTCATGGAATAACTAGGTATTCTATGAAATAACGGATTTCATACTTTAACGGTAACATATATACCTGCTTTCATACAATTTTTTTTTTTGTAGAGCACAATCTTCAATGTTGTATATTATTTTATATATGAATGTATTGAATATGTATATACCTGCTTTCGTACAATTTATTTTTTCGTAGAGCACGATCTTTTGAATCTATTTCTGTGGTAGCTCCAAAATGTGAAATATTTAACTGTGTTTATGAGGAAGTTTTCTGTGATTGATTATCAAGTGTTTTTTTCTTTTTTTTTGCTACACGTTTTTAATTTGTTTCAATGTTGTATATTATTTCATATCTGAATGGATTGAATATGTATATACCTGCTTTCATACAATTTTTTTGTAAAGCACAATCTTCAATGTTGTATATTATTTTATATATGAATGTATTGAATATGTGTATACCTGCTTTCGTACAATGTATTTTTCGTAATATATTTTTTCGTGGAGCATGATCTTTTGAATCTGTTTCTGTGGTAGCTCCAAAATGTGAAATATTTCATTGTGTTTAGTGGGAAGTTTTCTGTGGTTAATTTTCAAGTGTCTTTTTTTTTTGCTTTACATTTTTAATTTGTTTCAATGTTGTATATCATTTTATATATGAATTTATTGAATATGTATACACCTGTTTTCGTATAGCACAATCTTTTAAATCTGTTTCTGTGATAGCTCCAAAATGTGAAATATTTAATTGTGTTTATGGGGGAGGTACCTGATGCTTTCACTGTATAAAAAACGGCCCTTTTCAGGGCCAAAAAATTTTATTCCTTCTTGATTAAGGTGAAAGCATTAAAAGGAAACCAGCTTTACTTATCTTTTTTGAGGCTAAAAAATTTCATTCTGTGCTGATTTAAGTTAAAGCATCAGAAGCAAAATAAAGCGGATTCATATATGTATGAAGATTTTAGAATAGCTTCCAGGACACAGTGTCTTCATTATAGCAAGCGAAGTGGGGTTGGCGAGCTTTAGAGAGCAGGGGACAGAGTCCCCTAGTATAATTCTTATTTTATAAATAATGTACACATTTAAGTGTAGGAACATTGAGATTTCAGATGAAATTAAGTAATTAGATTAGTTTAATAAAAAAAATTATGTAGTCTTAAAACATGGCAATTGAACGATATTGATGTTCGTCCCACAGACTGAAGCTAGTATTGAGTAAATGTCTTGTTTTTCTACTTTTTTCTTGTTTAATTGAATAATAGATGGCTTTTCATGTGTGTATCGTGAATTTATTATACTTTTATGTAAATTATATTTTTTCATAGTTTGTTCTTTCTTTTATCTCAAAATATATTTATATTAAAAATATTGTTTTCTGTCATTTTATTACAACTTAAATCTATAACAATGGCAAATCTCATGTTGAACATTTTCCAATATTACCTTTACATTATTTTTACTCAAAAGTAAGACTATTCTATGATAAATTCATTTTATTTTCAATAATATGGCTCTATTCTCTTGAATTTCTCACAAAATGCAAGCAAATAAAACACTAATTATGATTTTATGCTCTTATGTTTACAGAGAATATAAACAAATTGTAAACTTTTCAAAAGGTTAAGAGTAATATGAATTTTCAATATTGTTAGAAAGATCATGAATAAAAATATTTTTCTGTAAATAAACAAAATTAAGAGCTTCAAATGGGTGGTGATCTCTCTGAAGCATTCCCTCCATAAAATGATCATTTTTCTATTCAGTAAATTATTTTCAATTCTCTGAAGAATAATCCCAGAATTTTTGCCCATCCTTAACATTTTTGAAAATAATTTTGTAGAAGATTTTTGTAAAATGGAAACCCTTAGTTTAGAAGGTTTTAGGGCTGCAATCATAGTTTTAGATAGATTCCTTATAGGACTTCCAGGAAATTTCTACAGCTCTTCACCGATCAGGATCCCTAGAACCCAAAACCATCTTTCGTTAAAAAGTTGATCTCTACTACTAATAAATAAGAATCTGTGTGTGTTGGCACTGTACAGGGTAGAATATTGATCCTAGAACTACCAAGTTTGGCTCACACATAATTAGGAGGATGGAAATGTGCACCTCGAAGCGAGGGGTTTTATTCAGATTTTAATTACAAAAAAGCGTTATTAAAAAAAGCAAGAAGCATTATTAAAAGTTAACCAAAACTTTGACGTTTTTTTCCCTGTAACTTCCGAAAATGTTTTAACATAAAAATGATTTTTCCATCATCTTAAAGTTTAAAAAAAGTAATTTTTTATAAATTTTATTATACGAATATTTTTTTTTTACTTTAATACAAATATTTTATTTTTTAAAAAAAATACTTTTAGAAATATTTTATTTAAGTGTATTTGAAAACAATAATTGCTGCAAATATTTTATCTTCGGTTTTTCTTCCATAACCATGGTAAGAAGATACATCTTAATTTTTGCATATTGTTACAAATAATATGCACGATGTTAAACGCATGATATTAAAACGTGCTTTTAACAAAATTTTTGAATTAAAAAAAAATTGCGGTAATTACAGTTAAGGTTTAACTATAAGAAGTAAGGAATTATGAAAATTTCTTATGGTTCTTCTATTTTTTAAAGTTTATTGTTCTTTCTTATAACATAACTGGATGCATAAAACATATTATCAGAGTCGCGGTGACCTAGTGGTTAGGTCTCTAATATAGGGCTCCAGGCTTGAAACCCGGATCCGCCGTGTATTGGGCCTATTGCACTCTAAATCATACGTGGGGGGGCAATGCCCCCCCGTTGGTGTGGAGCGAAAGCTTGGAGAGGGGATGCCAGCTAAGGTGTCGTCCTCGTCATCCAACTGTGGTTCACAATTGCGAGGTCTGTCCCAAAAGAGCCCTCATGTTGCTTCAAAACGGGACATTAATGTAACTAAACTAAAATAAATTATAACTCTTTTAGCTCAAAATTTTGCTTTTTGCGTTATAGAACAGAGAATCAGTAAACAAAAATCCTTTAGGAAATTACGTAAATTATAAAACATCTTCGGTTTTGTTGAAATCAGTCCAGTGGTTTAGGAGGAGATGTGGAACATACACACATAGCCACAATAACTTTTATTTAAATTAAGATAATTATTATATAATTCTAAGATTAAGATTGCTGGCAAATAGCATGAACCATAAAAAGGTTTTAGTGGAGATTTTGTCACAATTATTTAATTTTAATTAAGTAAATAGTTAATTTTAATTAATCAAACAGTTAATTTTAATAGTTAATTTGATAATTAGTTAATTTTACAGATTACTTTAATTTGATATTTAACTGAACATGGCGGGACCAGGATAATTCAATATATAATAGCCAAAAACGAAAGATATTTAAATAAGAGTTTCCTTTATCCTTTTTGATATTGAAAAATATATCCTTAACTTTAAAATTGTTTTGGGATTTTCTACCTGAGTATTTGGTTTTAACCGTCGATGGAGATTTAAATTACTGTTCAAATTGGATGCATTCATATCCTATGCTTTAAACACACATATTAAATTTGTCACTCACAATGTTTAATAATTTTTATTCTCTTATATGTTAAGAATTTAGTCACTATTATCTCTGTAACCAGGGGCTGCTCTAAATGAGCCCATTCTAGTAGTGTTTCATGTCATGTGATTTCACCGTATGACAAAGTGATGTTCGCACAATTATATTATAATCTAGATTAAATTAATTTTTAAATCTAGAGTCTTTCTTCATTCGTGTCAAGAGTCAATTTCGTGTTACTGTTTCAGACAGGCTGGCTTAATGTTATCTAGGAGATATTTGCACTGCTGAGATGTTTATTTCTTTATGACTCCTACCTGTTGAATGATTATGTGTTGAGATATAAAAAAAATTGACCAATGTACTGACCGATAAATCTAGCATAGTCTTTTGGAATGAAAAATGGAATCATAAAACCTTTATATAGTAAAAAATTAAATGTCATGGAAACAGAATCACAGCATAAATATTGCAATGTGTAGAAACAATGAAGTCACTGGCTATGTCTGCATTGATCAATATGTAATATTTCAATACTTTTGTAACATTAACGTAAAGGAATCTGCCTTTGCCTTCAAGCTCGCCGAAAAGGGATTTTTTTTTAAAGACGATGCTTATATGGGAATTGCAATATGTCTAAAAGAAAGAATTTAAAACAAATACAAGGTAATTAAATCACGGAAAAGAATTATTCCTTCTCAAAAATTAAGCAAGACAGTATCTTGTAGAAGAACTTAATATTTTAGGAAATAACATTCTGAAATTTGTTCCTGTATCGCATTGCGCGAGTTGCGTAAACATCGCCTATTCCGCTAGTGGGAGGGGGCCTCGCATTCGCTCGTCCAATCAGATTCGTCGTAGGTTACTATCGGACTCAACTGGAGTAGGGAATGTTTATATGCCTCCGGGGGCCATACATCCTCAACTTCGCGTCCGCACCAACCTGCCTCTTATCGTCCCGCTCACACACTACACTCGGTGCGCACTTTTCATGCACACATCCCACCATTTTTACTGCTTTTGAAAGAAAAGTTCTTCGACTGTGTTTCAGCCATGCGCCTAAAGTCCATTTTCCGAACGGATCGAGGTTTGAATGTAACATTAAAACAGCGCAATTACTAACACTTTCAGTGCTTATTTCATGCTATAATACTTAAGGTACCCGACTAGGTTCGGAGAACAAGTTTTTAAAAAGCATGCGCACAAAAGATTTACAGAGCTAAATAACAAAAATAGGCTTAAATAGTCACGATTAGAAATAAAAATTCATATATCATCAGTAGTTTTTGAAAATAATAATTTTTTTTTTCAAGAATTTTAATAAAAATTTCAATGTTAAGAAAAACAGCATATTTGAAAAAAATTTGGGGCATTTAATTTTAATTTCGCATGCGTACTTCTCTAACTATCTATAATGTAATAGACCGCAAGATAAAATTTATTTTAATAAATAAATATTTTATGAACATTCCAAGTTGGCGTCATTGATTTTTCGCCAAAATTATCCTATGTTTCGAACTGAAAGCGACTGTAAAACATGACTAAATGAAGCTATCATAAAATCTACCGTCTATTACACCTTCAAAAGGTTTTGACACATGTGTACCAAATTTCAATGAATTTTTATGAATTGTTATTGAGATATCACGTTTTTCGTGGACCAATTTTAGTGAAATTTTAATTTTTCAGAAAACGCATTTAAAAAATATAATAACACATTAGTTCAAATAAATATCAAGAAATAAAATATTCAATGAATAAGAATTAAAACAAAGTCTGTTTTAGAATCTTAAAAGTAGTGGCTTTATTTTTAGATCATAACAAAGTTTTTGAATTTTTCTTCGAAAATCGCTTTTTCAACCTGCTTGGATACCTTAAGCGAAAAAGCTGTCTTAATTGTGTCCTCCAACATATGCTTTTCCTGAAAAATATTTTATTACTTTCCTCGGGTATCTGTAGGCGCCCGAAATTTGTTGCATTTTCTCTAAAGTTGTAGTGAGTTCTGTGCATTCCCTGCCGTTGAATTAAAGTAAATGGTGTATTCTTGCATGGATTATGAAATAGTTTTTATACCTATTGTATATTATGCTTCTTATACAGAAGTTATACAATTCATTTGGTTGCATTGGACTATGCTGTAGTAATTTTTGGTCTTAGTGTTAGATCATTTTTAAGACATAAATTAATGTATTGTTTGCGTGTTAGTTATTAAAATATTGTTTTTATTCATAAATATGAGAGTTTATAGGAGTTTTTTTTCCCTCCGTAAAGAAATTGAAAGAATTTTTATATAGCAAAATCTCTGAGTAGAGAACAACAGCAGGAAAAAAATATTTCTATTTATGCAGTGTTTTCTCATACTGATGGTTTACATACCCATAAAAAAAGTAAGAAAAAAAAAACTTTTATTTCACAACTAAAATTTTCGAAGCTTATGCCTTCAAGCCACCTCTCAGTTTTAAGAACCACTAATTTGCATTATGAGCCAAACTAGAAAATAACATAGATATTAAGGAAACTTTTAAAATTTTCGAAGCACATAACATCTTTGCCAAGGTTTCTCATTATAATACATTTCTTGTGAAATAACTTGGCGTCAACTAAATTTATCTTTGCAGTTAGTGAAAAAAAAATATTTGCGTAGGTAATTTTATCGCATGGATCTATTCCCCATCTCTTAGTTTTTTAAAGATTTTTCTACGTCTATCGTAAGAATTCGTAAAATTAAGCAATTACATTATTATGTATATTTCTGAGGAATTCATTTTTGTCTAATATATAGTAGGAAAACTCGTTTATTAATCTGCAGCCTTCTTAAAGTAAAGGAAAAAGTTACTGTTTTGTTTCAGTACGAATATAACCTTTCTAATGTTGAGGATTTTCCCTTTAATATATTTAATATAATTCTGTCCCCCTAAGCCTCGTGCATGTGTATTTAAATATGTAAGAAGACTGTCCTTTATAAAAACTTTTTTGTTTACCTTAAAAAGATGTGCATAACTTTTCTTAACGCTATTAATAAAAAATGTCATAAGAGAGTTAAAGTGAAATCAAGAAAATTCGCAAATAACCTTAAAATTTGGATTACACTGGAAAAGGAATGACTGTCTTGGTGAAAAAAAATTTAAAAAAATCCCTTCCGCTTGTTTTTGACCGAGTAACAAAACATTGCTGCGACTGCTTTTAAAAAAATGTATTTTTCCCTTTTATTTTTCCCCTCTCTTGCGTCCAAAAAATGTCCTTATAAAAAAAGTTAATTTTATCTTATTAACTTGGTGGCAGAAATTAATGGAAAAATTAATGTTAGTATTTTCTGAAGTGCGTTCCGGTGGAAAAACCGCAAGTTACGTACACTTCTGCTTCTTTTATACGGAGATTAGAAAGAGAGGGGAAAAAAAGCCCAATGTATAAAAAATTCCTCCTATTTTTTTTATAATTCCAACCCAGGTATATTCCTTTCTTTTCTTTCTTTTTTCCCCCTCTTCTAACATTTTTTAACCACCATATCATCCGAGCTTTGTAGAAATTAAATCTAACATACAAGGTGGATAGTATAAAAGTAGTATTTTTTTCATCCTTTTCTTTTTCCCCCCTCATCTTAAGTTTTAACAGTTGGAATCAACGGCATGGAATTAACACAATTTTTTTTCTCCCTTCGCATTTTTTTATACTAGCGGAACTTGAGAAAAAATCTTATTAATGATAGGTGGGTTTTATGTCTGGGGAAGAAAAAAAAAACTTTTTTAAGCACATTTAAAAAAATTGATTATGTTCTTTGAGCTCAGGTAGCTAAGGTGCGCTTTTTTCTTAATGAAAGTAACGTTTATTAAAAAACTTTGCATTCTTTTTCTTCCTTTCTTTTTTTCATATTAAACCCCCACACGCTTCTCTGTTTTTTTTTCAATGTATTTTTTTCTGCGGCTTTCTTCCTAAAAGATTAAAAACGCAGGAAGATCCCCGCAAACGCGTCGTAATGAAGTATTATTATAATTAGTGATCCTCTCTCACGCCCGAAATTACATCCGAAATTAAAATTTAAACGCATTGTTCGGATGGCTTAGAAATGGTGTGCTTCGCTGTTATTTGTCGCTTAAAGGAATGTAAAAAGCGTTTCAGGTTCAGGAATAGGTGCAGGCGTTTTCCTACACCTATTAACACTCCTTAAATTAGTACCTTGCGAACTAACTTTATGTCACTGCTGAAAGTCTTTTAAAATGTTCTCCAAAAGAACCGTTCTTATATTTAGAGAAAGAATCTACTTCAGCTGTTGTGCTGAATGTTTATTTAATTTAATGATTCGCTTCTAGTTTAAAACAAAATCAAATTGCATGTTTATTACCCAGTATTTTAAAAGAATGAATTCGAGTTTGCTTGGTCCAAATGGTATTAAATTGAATATCGTTCGAAGAGTTCTCAAAAATTTATAGAGTTAAAGTATTTTTACACTTTGTTATGTGTAGAAAGGACTTTTAGATTTTTCTTTATTGGGAGTGCTTTCGCTTTCTTACCTGCTGCTTACAAAAATAATCACTTAAAACACGAAAAATTGTCCAAGATTGTAAAATATTCCGAAAATTCCACTATTAGTATTCGAATTTTGGTTGTCGGACCTTCTTTACCATTCAAGTGACTGGGTATCATCTTTGAGAAAATGAGGTCGCGAATGCTTCCAAAGGGGACAATATATTTGAAATCCTGTTTGTTTTCTGTGATTTATGACCGATTCGTTTGTTCGAAATATTTTATTTAATGTTAATTTAAGAATTTGACAGTTCATGGACAAATTTGAGGCTACCTCTTGACAGTTCAGAACTCTCTTTACCTATTAATAGTATTGTTTAGTTGTTATAACAAGAATTAGCTATTTTTACTCTGCTGATTTGTAGATACTGATTAATCTGGAAGACATTTAAAATTCTTAGTAGCAATATTGATTATTTATGAGCCGGATCTTGACTCGTTTATTTATGAATGTTAAAATTCGATTTGTGTATGTGATATATAAATACGAAGTCTTTACGATTTCATTCAAAAGAATAATTAAATTTCTGCTTCATTTTGGCCACTTCCCACTGCCTATTTAGATTATTTTAAAACCGTGCTTCAATGTCCTGCGAAATGAGGCTTTATAGAATTCCTCTGCCCCTCCCCTCCATCACGTGGCTTTCTGATGAATTATTTCATTGTATGAATGCATACTCGAGCTGCGATTTTGATATTTCTCTCCTCTTGGTTTTGAAATCGGCTTGTCTGAGCGTTATGTATAGTCGATGACAAATGAAGTTGGCAATACCTAGAAAACTCAAACAGCTGCATCGCCAGTTAATGTGGTGATACGCTCATTCCTTCTCTTAAAGTTACATAAAGTGCTCCATGCAATTAACAGTTTTTAATATTCTGTTTATTACCTAGATTAAAACTAAATTCTGTTCACTTCTATCAATTACTTTTCATTTAATATAGGTGAGAGTAGGAATACTTGAGCCATCCCTTTTTTCTCTACAGCAGGTTTATTTTTCTTTCTCCAGTTGATAACATTTAAACACATTTATATTATTTATTTATTACATTATTATAGTTTATTATTATATTATTTATTACACATGTGAAAAAGAAACCTAGTAATTTGGTGCCATTTTGAAAGTGCCATGAACAATAGTTCTTAAAATTTACTTCAGACAGTAAAAAAAGGTGTCCAAATTTCATATTTTTTTGTATTCAAATTTTGTTTTTAAGCTGTAATAGTATTCTTAGTTGAAATAATTATAATTTCTTGTACTTTTTAAGTTTAAAATAGTTTAAATATCTACAGGTTTTATTTAGTTATAGCTTGGTAAACAGAAATGGTGGTAGTGGGGATACCTGTGACACTGAGACTGGAGATATCACGAGCCATGGCTCAACTATCCCTACTGGGAAATTAGTTTTCATTAATTTTGTTATTTAGAGCATTTGAGTGGTTTATTTTTACAAAATTTTCGATGGTTAAGATATATCTGAGTAGCAGGCTTTCATAAAAAATTATAAGGTAGGGGAAAAAAATAATGTCACTGATATAGGTCAGGTACGGAGCAATCAAGTGCGTCTTTTGAAAATTTCGAGATTTCTTCAAATTTTACTCCCCGTGATGATGTCAACTTGCGTCAGAGTATTGTCATTAATTTTTCTTTTTCTGGTCATATGTCTGTAAATTCTCCTAATCCTGGGACCTCAGCTAGTGAAACATCTGTTTCTCCAGGTTGAACCTAATTCAAAAGCCTTGCTTCGCATTATGAAAGGGTTTAGGAAAAGAGCTAAAACAGCTAGTTTGACTTCCGCTGCCGAGAAACAAATAAAAAAAAAAATGAAGAAAAGCTGTTGAAATATCACGAAAAGAAAAGCAACCAAGATCACAATTTAAATTTTCTTGAAAGCTACCAAGGGTTAAAACAAAACCTTTGCTTGAAAAAATCGAAAAAAAATTATGAAAGACTCTTACGATACATCTGATTTAGATTCTGACAATTATTCAAGTAAAAGTACAAGTTCAACAATGTCAGTAGATGGAAATACTGAAAGTGGTGGTGATTTTATCAATAAGAAACCTGCTCTTAATGCTTGGTTACTGGTAAAATATGCTAGGGAAGAATACCATAAAACAATTTGTTGGCCAAATTCTTAATATTTTTTAAGATGGGTTGAGCATAAATTTGCTCTAAGAGTTGCAATTTCCAAATTTAAATGGTCACAAAATTATGACATTGCTTTCATTGATGAAAACAAAATTGAAATGATTCTGCGATCACCAAACATAACTTCAAAAAATGACCATGTTGTTAATTTTGTTTTATGACTGGTTTTGAAGGACTTTATTTTTTTATCTTAAGCATGAAGCAAAACATTTTGAAATAATAATAAGAAATAAAATTTAGAACATTGTATTTTGCAGATATTTTTTCAGAGCTGATTCAAGCATCCTTTCACTGTGGATCATGTATCCCTCTCATGGGGATACTTGAGCCACTATGTGAAAGAAAAAGTAAATATTTATTAAGCAATAAATTTGGACGGAAATGGTAAATTTTCTCATTTAATTTTGAAGACAAAATACCAAAATTTGCACTACAATATTCTATTCTTCAATTCCTAATTATAAAAAAATTCAAAAATTGGCTCAAATGAGATTGAGGACTACTTAACAGTATGTAATTCTACACCACGTAACTTTCTCCATTTGTCAATTTCAGTTTTCACTGACTGTGAATACATTTTTAAAAGTTATGGTAAAATAAAAGAAATGCTACGTTTACATATTTTTTGAGGTTCAGCTTTGAATTATGAAAGGTGAAGAATTGAGGCCATATGGGTTTGGAATTTTCGGTCGAAACTAAAACTGTTGCAAATGTTGGTGTAACTGGTTTAATTTTTTTTTGTTGATTCGTCTTCGAGAGTGTTTACAAAACAATTGGTATTTCAGGGGATGCAAATGGTTTTTATAAAAAGATTGTTCTTATATTTATTGCTGAATCTTTTATAGTTTAGTCATGTTCTTGACTTAAGATGTTTCTTTCTCTTTTCTTTAGTCCTAAGTCTTCGCAACACGCAAGAAGACGAGCCCCCCGACCCTCAGCTGATGCGGCTGGACAACATGCTGATAGCGGAGGGCGTGGCGGGGCCAGAGAAGGGCGGTGGGGCTGGGGCGGCGGCCAATGCGTCCGCGGCCGCAGCCTCCCAGAGCCCCGGCGGGCCCCAAGCCGAGAATGCTATCGAGCACTCCGACTACAGGGCGAAACTTGCACAGATCAGACAGATATACCACCAAGAGCTAGAGAAGTACGAACAGGTGAGTCATTATTTATTATTTTACCTGGAGTTACGTAGGTCAATTTATTTTTCATTGGTACGTATTTGTATATGAAGTTTTTTCACTTGAAAGCTAGTAGACCAGCATAATCTAACTTTAAAAAATTTGCATTGGAAAATATTATTTATCGATTTACATTATAATACGAAAAAGGCTAATGGGCAGCAGGCGTGCAAACTGGATTGCTTCATATTAATTTTTTCCCCTTTTTTTCATGAAGCAAGGCGTCATTTATATTTTTCTCATGGTAAACTCTTCACTCTAAATTTTGATTTTTATGAATGTCAAATAATTCTTATGATATTTCCAGTGATGAATTTCAAGTTGTATAAAATTTTAATAATTTGAATACTTTATTGACATTGATGGTTACCACTTTTGGAATCGTCGAAAAGGGAAAAAAAATCTTAGATGAATGACTTTTGTTAAAAATGTTTCTTATTCTTCATTTGACCAGTTTTCTCTCTCAAATCTGTATCTTAAGCTGATGATTTAAAATCATTTTTAAAACTTTTTTGAAAATATTTTAAATGAATTTCACAAACATGTACGATGATAAAATATTCTATGTTTTGAATGAGTTTTCACCACATCATTTTCAATTCATTTAACCTGAAGCAATTTGAAGTATTAATAACATTGTCACACAGTTTTTTTTCCCAACAAGTGCAGGTTGCCGACAATTTAATGACGCGAGTTGGCGAATTTTTCAGGCGGTGGAGAAAAGGAAATTAAAGTAATCAACCAGGTGGTTCAAAATCGAGTTTCTCTACCTGCTGATTCAGTGCTCCTTTCGATTAAGTTTCAATAAAGTCGCCAGAGGAGTTCCGGGGGCTTTTAAAAACCCATTCGTTGTCAGACGTTATTAGGCAAACAAGGTCAAAAAGACAGTCAAAACAAAATTGACTTTTAGGCATCCTGCCGAGCTTTACATTATCTTTTGTCGTGATGGCCAGCCATATAAGGAATGCTTCTAATGGCTATTGAAGACTATCCTGGGCTGCGTTTTCATTAGTGCCAACACTCCCCTGTATTAGCATACAAATTGGACCAGTTTATGACAAGCGAGGGCTTGCTCCAGTAAAGGTGTGGTTGTTCTTCGCAGATGTTCTTAATATTACCTTCGAGGCCTCGCCCCATTGATTAGGACGACCTGAGAATTGTTAAATGAGAGAATGTCCGAATATCGGGAACTTCAAATCGGAATTCTCCAGCTGGTCACCGCTGAAACAGCAGGGGGCCAACTAAGCACGCAAATAACTGAAACCGAATTGATTTTCTGGAAGTAAATAAAAATAAAAAGTATAATAAAGTAATAGCAATAAAATAAAAGTGCGCTTGTCCGCCCTTGTTTTAATGAGATGGTTCAGGGGTGCGTTGTCACTCCAGTTTCGAACCAGCATCTTTTAGGAGCAGACAGAGCAGCCTTCGAAATAGGAAGGAAAAAAAAAAGAAATAAAATGGAACGAGAACTTGCGTTTGGTTTCTTATGCCACGCCGATTTACGTAGCTTTTCCCTACGATGATAAATTTCCACCCAAAAGGTAAACACACATTCCTTAGGAATTCTTATTGAATTCGGAACACCTGATCTCGTGTGCGGACGCGATATATCCGCTTTGCTGATTTTTTTTTTTATCATCTCAGACAAAAGGAAAACACGGAATAGCATTTGCTGAAACCAGCAAAAAGCCAGCAAATATTCCTTCTATTTTTCCTTTCCTTTTCGATAGGGGGAACAAAAATATAAAAAAAAATAAGATTGGAAACAATGATGGGGCAGCTGGTCATCTTGTGGTATTAGATATCCCTCCCTTTTTTGCAAAACTGCTGAGACATCTAATGATCAGTGTAAAACGATACGGAAAAACTCTAAACCCCGCCTCCCTCTGCCTATTTATCAATCCTACCACAAAACTTACCCAGAGATGGGTCCTGGGGGACCTGCACAAAGTGAGTTTTCTCCGGGGAGAATCTGATACGCTCCACTGGACACTGAAGCCTCCGGTGACAGATGGCGCTTTTTTCAAACCTCAAATCATGAGCACCTATCTATCCGTGATTTTTAATGCGATATTCTTATCGTGCATGAATTTCATCTTTTTACGCGTGAAATCTATTTTTATAATTTTCCACTGTCTCATACAATCATTTTTGGATCTTATAAATGCTAATTTCTCTTACAAATTTACTTTTAAATGAGAATTTCAAATTTGCTTGTTGATACGTAGTTAGCTACATAGTGAAATTTTAAATTGCTTCTTTCTAAATCGATGTGGGGTGAGAAAGTTATATAAATCAACTCGCATAAATTACTCAACATCATTTCTTCAGTTTGTGTTTGGTATATACCTTGAAATTTCACTGACTAAAATGTATAAATTGTTTCTCACTTTCATCTCTGCACCTCAGTGCTGTTTTATAATTATTTAGATTTTCTGTGCTCCTATCGGATTCGTTTTCAGAATATGCAGCTTTATGAGACGATTTCTTTCTTTCGAAACGTTTTTAGATGCACTATAAAATTTATTATTTCAGCTGGCGCTTTTTTTTTTTTTTTCACAAAAGAAGCTACTGCAAATAAAATTTGAATCAGTAGAAACTTTTTTTATTGCATTATCTAAAACTGGATTTCATTTATTATTTATCCCTGCTTATTATCCTTAAATTAATGGCTTCATTATTGTTTCGGAGCATATATTGAGGTTTGTAATAGCAATTATCCTATTTGAAATTTTACAGATTCATTGTATGCCATATTTGTAAATGTGCCGCCTCTCCATACACACAAATTTAAGTTGTGAACATTACTGGAGAACTTTAAGTAGGCATTTAATGAATAGGATCTTGGAGATTGATACTTTTGAAATAAGGTTATACCTGGTTTTTTGGATTCATTTCTGTGTTAATGAACAATGATGATAATCTATGATTTGCAGGAGGGGTTATTTGTTTTTTCCTTAAAAACTTGGACAAGTGGCTATTCTTTGTTGGAAGAACCCTTTTTATTTTATACCTTGCCTTGTTTTGTGAACGGTTCCCTCTGCTCCAAGAAGATATTCTTTGCTTCCTCAAAAAGGCTTATCATGGGAAGAAATGTATGTCGGGAAATAGGGGCCGGGTTGGAAAGAAAAGAAAAGAAAAAAAAAAACTCAAACAGGTCGTATTCTACATTTGTTTTGTTTTCTTTATACATATATACGTTTTGTACGTTCTATCTAAAGGCCCGTATCACGTGTTACTACCGTGACAAGCTGTCCTACTAGCCAGCGCAGCGAATTTTCATTTCAACCATTTCTCCTATCCTCCTCTTTCCCTCAGAACGGGGAAGGGGGGGGGGCGAAGAATTGAAATGGCTCGTGGTATACACACATATGAGGAGGAGGGGATGAAAAAAAAAGTATTATATAAAATGGGAAACGCAAGAAAAACAGTAAGGCATTTTGAAAGCTTTGTGAAGGAATAATGGTTTTCAGGGGGGAGGGGAAGGTTTTAAAGGTGAAATAGTACTTGGAGAAGGGAGCGGATAGCCGAGGTAATGCATTCTTTTTCCTCCCCCCTCACCTCTGTGATACCAGATGTGTCCAGTTCTATGTATGACCAACAGGAGGTTTCTGGAATTTAGGAACTTGAATCCATGTGATCTGTTTAAATTTTTCATTTCCCGTTCCTGAGGGTGCGTCGAGGATTTTCCCCGACGTTTTTGGGGTTAAAGCCCCCTTCCGCTGTTCCCCCTGAGCCACTTTATTTCATACATTTTATCATCACCAGGATTTAGCAAATGCGATGCACTGCGTCTATTTTTCGTACTTTTCCACAACTGTTTTGGATGCAAACATACCCGTTTAGGGAGGAGCCACACTCTCTTTAGCTTCTCTCCTTTTTTTTTTTCCAAAATTAATACAGGAATTCACACAATTGTCGTTGGTGTGTGCTAGACGACATAAAGCAGCTTTAAAGGTTTTTTGATGCTAGCAAGCGATTTGTTTGAAAACACATTTTAAAGAATTTTTCATAAAGCTGAGATTAATTTATTTAAAAAATGAAAAATAAATGCATGTTCGAATTCATGCCTTTTTAACATTATGGCCCCATTTATTTGAATTCTGTCGTGTAGAGTTTATTGACTTCTCCGACACAAAATACGGTTCATATGCTTTTGGAAAGTCTCCCAGGAAAACATCCCATTTTTTTTACCTCTGTTCAGAGCTTTCTTACCTTGCTTTAATTGTCATGCAACATTTTCCTTTTTGCCAGGTCATGTTTTATGCACTCATTTTGTGCATACCAGAAATGATAATGCGATATCTTTTAAAATCTCATTTCCATTTTGAATTTGAAAATCAAGGAAATATTAGTAGATTCCCTTTCTTGGCCTAAAATGTGTTCGATATTTTACATATAATTAATTAGTCCATATGATACCACCATTACAAAGATACTGTTAAATACTACTGTGTATTTGATTGATGCTTAGTGGTTTTTAAGCGCTGTAGTCTAAAAAAAATCCAAAAAGGTGTTTTAAACAATAGGATTCAAATTGTGTTTCAATAGGTTTCAAATTTCGGTGTTCATAAGTTGACTGCAATTTTATTTACTTTAGTTAAAAAGCCCAGCTTTGTTATGGTTAAAGTGTTTTTATTAACTAATAAATATAGGCGAGAACCTGTTTTATGAGTTTTAAAGAACGGAAATGGCATTATGTATAAATTTCAAGTAGAGTCAAATTTATCTTTATTTTTGTAAGTTAAAACCGGAAATTTTTCTCGGTAGAAAAAATAATAATAAATGGAAAACGAGAATTGTATTTTATGAGGAATTCCAGTAACACAATTTATGAAGAATACCAGCATAAGTTCCTTTTTTAAAAGTAAGTGCACACTTTTAATGGAAAGATAGTGATAAATTAATTTTTATTTAGTTCCAAGGAAAGAATTCAACGATTTCGTCACTAAATTCAAAATGTTGTAAGGAAACTGAAGGAAAGCTTATCGGACATTACAGAAAATTTTGTACGTTTCCTCAAAATAGTTGTGCATTAAATCTGATTTCGCATAATTGATATGTTGTTTTAAGACGGGAAATTTGTTAGTAGAGGTTCGACATCATTATAAATTAAAAAATTGAAAAAATTCTGACTGTTTTTAAATTTACAGTTAAGCCTTGAAAGTTACACTGATTTTGAAATTAACGCATCAATACATTCAAGGTCGGCGTATGCTTCATCAAATGATTTTTACAGAACAATGGAAAATAATTTTAATTTTGACTGATATTTTGGAATTTTACATGTTAAAAACATGTAAAATATTTATCATCCATTATTGGATAAAATGTATCTATCATTGTGAATATAAAAATCCAGTCTGCCCTAATCGGCACCGATATATGTGTTGTCATTAAACAAGCTTTCTCTCACCAAGCAAAATAATTTTTAAGAAGGAGCGAATTTCTAAAATATGAGAAGTGGAGGGAAAAAAACCATTACAGGTTTGTAAGGATCGGATCACCATTTCAATCGGCGCTGTATCTTATACGTGTACTTAAATACCCGGTATGCTTTTGATAATTGAGTTGAAAGGGACATCAATAATAAATGAGTCCTTGAGTGCCGATCTCACAGTCGGAGGAGCCCTGGGAATAAGTTTCAATTAAATCGAGCTTTTGAGGGAGCCGCTCTTTTAAAAATTTCAATAAACTTGAAATGAATCCATTGTGGGGAGGCTCAGTTAACCTAATATGTGTAATATCGGGTAAGAGAAAAGTTGTTTTTGCTCGGCCCGCAGTTTGGCATAAAATCAACTATGAAATATTCACGTCTTTTCTTACTTCACACTGCTCTTCCTCCACTCCGAAGCCTTTTGCGACCGAACATAATGACATTAAGTCGAGTTTAAGATTGATGAGCCCACCTTACGCCCAAGAGGAGGGATCGGAGGCCCGCATTTGGCGAGATTGCGCTTCCTTTGGCGAGGTTTTTTCTTTTTCCCTCTTCTATTCTGATTCATAAACGAGCAAAAACCACCGATTTAGATTGGGATATTTAAACTCTCTTAATGAGGAGCCTTAACTATTAAAAATTACTTCAGAAAGATTTTCTACTGGTATGAATGGCAAATGAGATTTCAGATTTTACCTTTTTTACCAATGAAACTTAAGAGTAAAAACTCGGTAACATTGCGAAGATGCAAAGACCCAAACCAATCTATATGTGAATATAATTTCTATAGGAAAAAAAATAACTCTGTTTAAAGAATGTCTTTTGTTAAAAGTGGAAGTCAGTTTTCAATTAAGTTGGGTAACAATTCATAATTTTACGATACCTTGAAAATGCAGAAGTGATCTTAATGGTGCATAACACATTTTTTTTTTTTACCTATCCTATTGTATTTAATTGGCAGTGAATTTTAGAATCCAAATGCCATGGATTTGTAAACTTGAAAGAAAATATTTCTGGTATTATTAAAATTTTAAAAAAAATTCTAATATATTTTCTGTTTTCTACTCCTTTGTATTAAGTGTCTCAAATTTTGCTTTACTATTAACATCCTCTTAAATTTTGAAATGAGCAGCATTTCAGTTAGTGTGCAAATTGTTTTTCTTGATGAATAAATTATTACAAATAGCTGTTTTTACTAAAACCTATATATATTTTTGGAATATTCTAAGAATATAAGTATCGTTGTATTTTCTATTTAGGCACAGTTATCATTAATCGTCTATTACTATTTTACCTGTTACTTAATTAAATCACGATATTTATGTTTAAGGTATTTCTTATATTATAAACTATAATATGCAGCTTTAGATTTCAGACTTCTAAATTCTTTTGGGATTTCTTTTTAGTAGTTTCACAGAAATATCGTGAGATGACATTCTTTAAAATCTTATTTTCCTATATGTTTACTATTCTAACCCTTAAATTCACGAAATTTGTCGTTTGATACTGTTTACTTCATGTAAAACTCTTCAGATTTCAGTGCTAGTATTTTAAAGTGGTAAAATGATTTTTACTCATTTTCTTACGATTCTTTTAATAGTGAGTTTCCAATTTAACTTAACCTTTTTAGGGAGTAATTTTTTAAAATGAAAAAAAAAAAAATCTTGTTTATTCTTTATACCAATAACAATTTAGTGATCCGTAAAAATTTCTTTCTTATAAATTTCTCTCTGACGAATTTGATTTTTCCCCACGTAGAATCATTTTTATATCTAAGTGGAAAAAAATATACAGATAAGTGACAATGCCTAAAGAGGTTAGATGAAGGGAAAATTTGCTGACAGTTTCTCTTCGTAATCCAATGTTTCCTCAGTGTCAATGCCTAAAGAGGTTAGATGAAGGGAAAAATTTGCTGACACTTTCTCTTTGTAATCCGATGTTTCCTCTCGGACTTGCTTTTATCATTCATAAAATCTAGCGGTCATGTCTATAGAATAACATTTTCTTCTTAAATATTAACAGTGGAATATACGATGTGAAAATGTGGTCTCTACCACGTGGAAGATTGGCATTATTTCGAGTCACCTCTCCGAGTCGTTTGGCGCGAGTGCATCCCGCAACCCAATCCATCCCGGCAACCCCCTCATCCCAATTGAGGTTCTTTATAAGCGCGCGTAAGGCGATACAGAAGATCGGAGGAAGAGAGAGCGCGCCAACGGGGAGACCTGATTATTATTATAGCCCCCTCCCCACTTCCGAGAAGAGGACGCAAAAAGCCGGACCTCCCTCCCCCTCTCCTCCTCAAGTCCTCGAATATCATTTTTAATGAATTAGCCCACCGTCCGCACTTAGGGGTGGAAAAATTTCCCCTTCTACCCGCAAGAACGACGCTAACTGATGAAGGTATAAAGATGTAAAACAAGAATATGATTAGCTCGCCGCAGCAGCGAGCTAGTTAAGGAAATTACTTCCCACAGCCACACGGAACGAGATGGATATATATCTATAGCGGGAAGCGCCAGAAAAGGCTATGTATTAACGCTGCCTGATGATACTAAGTAAAGGAGGAGAGAGGAAAAAGTTTTCAGAATTCTCTCTCTCCAATGTGATAATCTTTATGAGATTTGCAAACTCCGTATGTCATGTCTGCGTGTGTCTCGCTCGCCTCCGCGCTCATTAATAATGAGCTGGAAGGAAGTTTTGAATGAGCATCGCGCGAGAAGTGATTATTTTATGGGGTTTTGGTT
Source organism: Araneus ventricosus (assembly GCA_013235015.1). NCBI lineage: Eukaryota > Metazoa > Arthropoda > Arachnida > Araneae > Araneidae > Araneus > Araneus ventricosus. The sequence continues at coordinate 1,023,471 of BGPR01000014.1, forward strand.
TTTCTTGTCGAAGGACCGGGTTTCGTTTTCCTGCTTTTCCCTCTTGATGGAAGAGGTTGTTCTTAAAAAATTAGTTTTTGTGTGCCCGAGTCCTCGTGAATGATACCGATCGTTAAAGGAGCGAGGGGGATGAGGAGGGAAAAAATAATAGTTCATAAACAAAGTCGGCAATGGGGTTTGTGTGGGAATGGCAGTTGTTGACAGGATTGAGGAACAAAGTTACTTTTTGAAGAAGGGCATCTCGATAAGTCATGACTGCCGAAAAGTTTTGCTGTCATTATATCGATGACGAATATCTTTCTTATGTTAATGAATCTCCCCGTTGAACAGTGAGGCACCCTCTAGATCTGGTCATATGTTGTTAAAAAGTTGTGATGGTGCATTTTCATGTTTTAAAAGAGTATTGCTGTTGGTATGGCAAAAAAAAAAAGTAGTGTTTTTTTTAGTGTATTTAGCTGTGTATATTTCATGGCATTGCTCTTGGATAAATCTTATTGGATAGCAGATGATTAATATATTGTCTTTTATATGCATTATGCAAAATGCTGCGAAACGACCGATGAAACAGACGTGGGTGCCTTTTGAACTGGGCATTCTTTTACAGTAGAGGTTCCCAACCTGTGGTACGCGAAAGTGATCTTGAAAATGGCGGAAAACAGAAAACCTAAGAATATAAACATTTTAGTGCTGATGTATAGTTGGGGGGATACAACAGTAGGGATACACAAAAATAAAAAGTCTAATCAAGGGGTACACGAGTGGAAAAAGATTGGGAACCACTGTTCTACAATGTTCCAGCTGATCACCCTTTTGCAATCCTAGCTTCCATTTAGGTAATTCTTTGATGCATGTTGCTGAAGAGCAGGGTGTATTTAAGGAACTGGTAGTTTTCTGAATACGCGTGATTTACGGATAGGTATATCCCGCCAAAGCTGTACCTACAGCTCTGTATCTGTCCTGCAGTTAGTCTGCTTGAGAGAGTAAAACTGTTTCGTGAAACGGTCATCTTTGCTTTCCTGCAGTGTTTCAATCCGAAACTTAAAAGAGTGAAATAAGTTGCCGTTGCCTGGTTTATCATAATTAAAATTTAGTTTTTCTCAAACATTCATTAACTAAATTAATCATTAAAATAATTTTCAGTGTTCAATCAATAAAAAAATCTGTTCTTTTGATAATGAAAGCAGTAACTCAAAAAGACATTAGTAACGCATCATTTGCAAATATATATATCTTTTAAAATGGTAAAAATATCTTTTTGATATCCATATTTAGTAAAATGTTCTTGACACTCTAAAATTTTAAACAAAAAAAGTCCCACTTTTTTGTGACTAAAACTTACCGAGTTATGGAGCTTTGAATATCGCTGACTTATACCACTTTACACCTTTTCAATAGCTGTCTTGAAGATGATTCACCAATCAATGCGCAGCAATTGCTCGACGAGGCCTCTAGTTGGTTAAAAATCATGAAATTCGAAGCTCCATAACTCCCTCAGTTTTAGTCGTTGAAGAGTGAAACTTTTTTTGTTTAAAATGCTAGATTTTCAAGAATATTTTACTAAATATGACTGATAGGACCGGGAAACCGTATAAAAAGTTAGAATTCGTAATTTTTTCAGAAATATATTTAGTGGCTCAAAAAACATAAAATATAATTCTTCCCTTTATTGAAAGCATTTTTCCAATTGGAACTATATGTCTATCTCTTACGGTTTAGAAATTAGCTATTGGACCACGATAAGTGTGGACACCCTGTATATTTGACTTATTTTATAAATTGAGTACTCAATACTTCGTATTTGTGCTTTTCGATGAGTGTAGAATTATACATTAAATACGCAGTATTCGATTGGTTTGCGAGTTACGTACATAAAATGCGTGAATGAAAATGCTTTAATCTCCTGAGCACTAGTCTAATGGTAAATATTCTTAATGAAAGACTTCGCTGGAAGATGGGGAAAGCCGGTCTGGAAATTCGATTTGGAAGAGTCCGATCAGTTCCTTTTTTTAAAAATTCTTAATAGTCCATTCCAGAAATGAACATGTGCGTTTTTATCCTCTGCGGAATGAAGAGCGAACATTCCTCGCAGGCTTTCATAAACAAAAAAAAAGCAAGTTCGTCCGTGGCTATTTACGACCGTCATGCCAGTTTATGGTCGCAGATAAGATGAAATCTTGAAGACAGTGATAAAACGATAAGATTTATTGAAGTTACTGCGACAGATAACAGCAAGTCATTTTCAACGGCTCTTCCCCTCCCCCCTGCATCACCCGCACAGTGCGCGAAACACAGTTTTCATGTGTGGAAGGCGAATGCACAAGAGGTAAAAGCAAAAAGAAAAATTATAAATAAACAAGCAGCATATGAACAAGTCGCCCGGAGTTGCTTTTTTTCGCTTCGTACGCACTTTCCTTCGAAAGACAATTCGCTAGGCGGGAAGGTAATCCTTAAATTATGCACGGGTCGCGTGGTTCATTCCGATTGTTTGCCTGAGTTATGGTGGTATCGCCTGCATTTATATAGTTCTTAAATCCTACTTAGCTCAGGTGCGGCCGTTATGCTGTTCAAGACGCAGGTCGCCTGGCTGGCAGTTGAGCTGTTACAAGAGAATGGCTGATTGTTAATAGTGTGAATATTCAACACTTCATTAGTCAGGAATCATTTCATTGTGATAAGGGATTTTTTTTTATCAATGATTATTGGAATAGTATTTTATAAGTTTTATGGAGAGTTTGTATTGAAATGTTTTATATCCTTTTAATGAATGTTATGTAACACATAACCCGTTGTTGAGTACGTTACTACATAGCTCGGCAATCAATCTTACTGTAACGGTTTTGCGCAGTTTCATTGATTGTTAACGATTTTTACAAATTTTGGGCGCGATAAGATTTACAAATATAATAATGAGAATGGATTTTATGAATTCCTGAACTTTTTTTAGATAAAATCCCAGTTCTCCCCTCTCCTTTTCATTTTAAAAGGAAAAGGGTGAAATGCATGTCACTGAAGGATGCGAATGATCTTTACGAAATTTATGCGCAGGTGACAGATTTAACTGAATTGTCTTAATATCCAAAAGAGCAGTCGTGGCGATAGTTAGTTTAATAAACATATAAAAAAAATGAAACTAAATCTTATTCAAACGTAAATGTATATTTAGCTTTTTAATTCTGCATGCAGTTTCATCGGTGACCATCATCCACCATATCAAGTGCTTTTGATTGCAGACTAAATAAACAACTTAATTTAGAAATCGATTTTGTTTCATTCTTAAAATCCAGTTGTCCGGGACATAATTAATTACGAGGCGTGGACTGCAGCGAGGTGGAAGGCGCGTTTAGCAAAAGGCATTTAACTGCTACCAGTTTCTGGAAATGATTCCATCGATTATGTTAAACCCCAATCAGACAAACGATTTTAAAAGGCCTCGGCTTGCTTTTCGAGCTCTTTTACGGAACAGATTTGGCGCCATTACGCTTATTATGTTTCTCCAAAAAACTATCCACCACTGCTCTTTGTTGCTTTTTTTGCGTAATCCCCGATCCGTTTCTGCGTTCCCATGGTAAAAAGAACCAGATAAAAATTCGTTCCGAAATTACAAGTATGGAAAAAGGCTGTTAAAACGTATAATTTGGGATTGCTGCGTTCTTTTTTTTTTTTTCACTTTAATACTCTTAGGTATAACCGTCGTTATTATTGTTACTGTTACGGTTTGGTTTTGGCCTTGGGAAAAAAACTGGCTAGATAAGATGGCGGCCAATGGCAATCCGTTTAATTCCTGTGTTTTGAGCAGTGTTTAAGGCGGGATAATTGGCATTAATTTTCTCCGTCTGTGATTGGTTTATTATATTCGATCACGATAAACCTAACTCTTGTATATTCATCTCATCTATGTATTTTATGTATACCCTATATAGAGAAAGCACGGCGAAGAAACGATTATCCCAAATTGTGCCTACTTCGCGTTGGGGGGGGGGGGGTAATTTTTCCTTCCCCCGGTCCGAAGGCGGGGGAGGGGGTGCTTTCAAAATTGCCCGCTTGGTGCTTTCGTGTAAGTGTTTAAGTGGAAAGTTAAAATGTTTGATGGAAGTGATCTAATGTCGAAAAGAAGAAAAGGTAATTATTATAACCTGAACGATGTATTGCTATGCATTCTAACAACGTTATCGGATACTTAGATTTTGAATGGCATTTTATGTGTGTGTGTTTACTGTGTTCTGCAGCTAGCATATGCTTTAATTGTTGCGTTTGTTAATACTCTGTTGAAAAGAGCCCATTCGTGTTTTTTGGGGTTTCAGTTTATAAGGAAACTGAAATACTCGGTAAAATTTAGTTTCTTGATTATATGTGCAACTAGTTAATTTCGTATAGAAAATAAAATGTTCAACATCTCTAGTGTCCTTAATACGCTTTGAAAAATTTATTTAGTTTTTATCACTTTTATCTTTTTTCCTTATTGTATCTGAAGATCATGTTTTTTTGGACTGTACACTTAAATTTATTTTGTATTACTTTTTTTGGTAAACTTTTCATTTGCTCTCATTTATAAGTACATTACAAAAAAAATATAACATTGTTTTCAATAAGTGCTGACGAACCCTCAAATAGAAGTAGTCAATTCATTCTCAAATGAGACACGTCAAATATACCTCGGGAATTCCATATGGCAATTAATTGCGCAACTTGCAAGGGGTCGGGGGAGAGAAAAAAAAGTTCGTGACGTCACACCAGGGCGTAAGACAATGTGTAGCGAGATGTTGCGAGACATGCGCAGTTTGTCATGTGATGCCGTTTATATTCACCAATAAATGTGTACCTTTAATTTATATTAGTGACTAATCGTTTTGAGGATACAAATCTACTCCTGTTTAATTGGATCTATCTTTTCTAGATTCCTTAAACCTCTAAAAGTACCCATCATTAGTTCATTTTGCCACCTCATCTTTTCTAAAATACCAGATTTTTCGAGCACTCCTCGAATGCATCATTTTCTGCACAACACCCTCCATTACAGCCGTTCCATCTCGTACAACTGACCGGCACTGACACTTCATTGACATAATAATTCTTCCTCAACCACTTTTCTTTCTCCGTCTTTTTTTCTTTTTCGGTTGCCACTCGTTCCCATCACCAAGATGTCACCTCTGGAGACAGATCATCTTCTGCGGGACAGTTATCATTTGCCTCCCAGATATTATATGGATTCCTTTCGCGACTGGACACTGCCCTTTAGGAATAAGACATGGCCTGCAGGGGGTGGGAAGAGGCACCCCCTCCTTCATTCGAGCCTCCCTCATCTTAATTAACCCCTCGGTGTTCTTCCATCCCCCCTTCTCTCCCCTGCTGTCTCCTAGGTAACCCATTGAAGCGGTCGCCATTAATTACGATACCGCGCGCAGCAGAGACACAGAAACCTTGTAATTTTGTCGCTACCGATTCCAGTGTCCCCTCTGCCATGACGACAGAATTTATGTCCCGCGCTGTGCCCCGATCCCGTGAAACAGTGGTCTCAGTCCGAGAGGGGGAATTCTGTTCGCTCGAGTTCAATAAGGTTTGAAGCATTATTGGAATTTCTCCAATGACTTTCAGCTGCATTTGCCCTCGAATGTGTCATATCAGCGGAAGTGAAATTAGCTAGCTCCTTCACTTTTGTTAGATCTTGACATCGAGCCTTAAAACTTCCTGTGGTGAGAAAGTTAAATGAATCCGTCCGTGGAAGCATAAGATAAAGTATCGAATAAGCTTCGATCAGCATTACTTGGCACGTAAATAGTATTTACTAATTAAATGTTCCAGTTGTGTATTTGAGTGCACTAGCATTCAGACTGCATGCATTTTATTTCTTAAAAACCTGAGTGCAGCATACGTCCAGTTCTGTACCGGATAAAAGATTTGTTGGTGAATTGCTTTCATTTTTATGAAATTCAATCATGTTATGCAAGACATGTTCATTAATGCTTGCAATTTCTACTAAAGCTTGCTTTGTGAGACGATCCTAGCTAAACAGTTACATTTAATCAATTGTCATAAATAAATACCTCTATCATATAGAATTAAAATGACCTCTTTCATTTTGTGAAACGGAAATTTTTAATTTTTAGAATATTTCAATAAATTTTGTGTTAATTCCTCTTCTCTTCGGTGACTGAAATACCTTTAACTTCATCAATTCATAATATTTATCAGTCTTGTGCCTCTATAAAATTTTTAACTATGATTTTCTACTGCGTTTTAGGTGACGAGAAAAAGTCGACAACACAAAAAAAATAAATAGGCACCGGAATATACATAAGAAAATTAGTAGATCCATCCTAAACACATTATAAGTCCTTTTATAACGCAAAAAGTCGGTTTTAAAATCGTCACACTATCGTTTAAAACGCTTTTAATTATCATTCCTTCTTCCTCTCCTATAGAGTCACTGGTAGTGAAATACCTTCCAGATGGTCATTTCCAACTTCTCTAATTACATGGAGTCCAGAAAGATCTAACTTCCTCTTGGAATTATGCTATTAAGAGCCTTCCTTAGCGTCGTGTCATTGTTCCACTTTGTCTCCGAGGGAAGGTGGCCGTGGACGTCACTGAGCCTGAAAATTCCATGACATATGTGCGAAATGGGCGGATGCAGTATCCAGCGAAAGTCTTTAAGTCATACCAGATTTTCTGTGGACGGCGTTAACTGTCTTAATGACAGCTTTGCGCTGAGCTTTAAGTGATGTCCTTGTCTCTGACATCTAATATATATATTATATCTTTTAACCCGGAGACCTGGCTCTGTTCGCTCTGAGCTAGGGGTCAGGCCACCAGAACCATTATTAATTTTTGCCTTCTGCCGAGACAAATTGGACAGTACTGCTCCGCTCTCTTGTTAATGGCTTTTTGAAAGAGGGATGCCGAAAGAATCGATGCTGGTTGTTAAAAATCTGACCATTACCATCAGTACGAAAGGAGGAATAGTTTCCGCCGTCATTTTGGGTGGTTTACCGCGGTAATAATGTGGTTTCGCGTTATATTCGGATCTGTCGTTGTTAATAAGCTACACATGTATTGATCCATGGTCTCACTCTTCAAGGACACGGCGTAAATATGCTGCCCCAAAGCGTAAAATTAAATATCGTTTTTAAATAGTCTTTTAAAATTTCCTGTGCGTTGTTTGTTTTTGATGAGCAGTGATGTCTGTCTGTGCACTAATTCATGATAATATGTACGTCGTTACAGTCCAAGTCTGGTTAATGACAGAAAAAATATTCTCTAAATTATTTTCTAATGGGAACTTTTATTTATTACTGGATAAAATTTTCATAGAAAATGAAGGTGCGGTTTGTGAAATTCATGTCATGAAACAAACCGCTAATTTATTTAGTTTGCTATTCGGGAATGGAAACTCTTCTTTGTCAGAAGCAAGTTAATCAGTTGCGTCATTTTCTGCTTATTCCTTTTCCTGAAGATCCTCTTGGATGTAGGGAAATTTTAACTTTTTGTTAGAATCGCATAAAATTTAAAAATCAATATAGATAGCATTTTTCATTAAAAATTAATTTAAAAAATATAGAATCAAATGTAAAAGAATTTTTGGCATATTTGAGCAAATTATAAGTGCGACAAATTTTGCATTTTATTATGCTCTGTGTTGGGCGAGAAAATGTGTTGCCGCACCATGGAAATACAACTTCGTCCGTACTCCTGCACTTGCCTGTAGCTAAGCCACTGTAAATTCGCGCTTTCCTTTAGCTGATTAGTTTTCAGTGGCTGAAATATAATATTATATTGCAGCAATATTCATTATAATATTTTAAATATGAAATAGAATGTATACACAAACGTAAAATTCATCCCCTCCAATTAGAACATCCTTTCTAATAACGAAATAAATATTTTTGGCAATCATTATTTGGCATGTATCTTAAGATTTGCAGTTATTTCAAATTTTGAATATTATTTAATTCTTTAAGCAATTTAACATGGTGTATGAATTCGGCAGTTTTACTTGATGAAACAGTTTACCATCATTTCTCCATTTCAACACCATAACTCTGGCATTTTTTTTGCCCATATTTTCAGATATTTCCTGGCAGAAAATATTGATAGAGTAGAGCGCGCTGTCCATCCTCGTAGGATTCGCCAGGGATATATGTATAAAAAAAAGTTTGTCCCCGTGGAAAGTTTGCGAAAGCAGTTCTTCACATTACCATGAAAAATGATAGTCGGGAGATCTCGGGTTCTTAACCACCCCTGTCGCTGGCTACCGTCTACCTCAGCCGCGAAGCGGGGGAATTAAGTTCTTTTAAAAGACGCACGAAAAAGCACTCAGCTTAAGAATTGCCATAAATCAGACGTGGTTTAAGTATCCCCTGCACCGGCAATGACACTGCACGACCGGCCACCATTATTTACTTACCATTACCACTACTTACTTCGCCATTAAACAAAAGTAATGCTTTTTCCAAAAGCGCTCTTCTGGAGAAAGGAGAAAAAAATCATTATTAATCATTTCTACTTCTTATCACTTGCATCCAAGGAATGACACCTCTTAAGACGTAATCAGTATCATTGTGCTATTAAACTAAACACATAATGTCAGGGGGAAAAGATGAAATTGAAAAGGGGGTAGGCTGTGTCCATTCCTATTATTAGAGGGCACCCGCAGAACTTAATGTTTTGGTTTCGAGTGGAGTGATAAATGATCCTTCATCCAATTGAGTTTCAAATGGAAGGTAGGGGTGGGCCGGCCGCTGACTTCTGTAACTGCGATTGCTGGTGTGATTTCCCCCTCTTCAATAAATGTTAGTACCTGTTATACAAAAGTGGTTGGGCAGAACCGAACGCAACTCACATGAGAAATGGGCGGTTAAAGATGTGTACATAATATGAAGACTATGTAGTTGAGTGGGAATCGCTTTGGATAATCTGACACTAGATAAATTTTGGGTGTTCTTCCGGAAAACCGATGTGTGTTTTCGAATCATTGGCTGGCCGCTGTTCATGCTTTTGATGTCATGTTAGCCTAACCTAATAAGCCCATTTTCTTTTGAGTCATTCACACTGACTCTGCAACCGATGTGAACATCTATATCGAAAACTGCATTGCTATTGCAGTGATATCCATTAATAATGGCATCATACTTAACTTAGTGTGCAGTAGAGGTAGTAACGAAACATGTTATACATTTCTTCGAGTACAAACCTTTGTAGGATAAGAAGTGTAGAAGAAACTCATTTCTGACGAAGATGGGAAGATCCAGTTAAGGCCCGGTGCACACTGACCGATTTGTGTCGTTGGAGCAATAAAAATAACAATAATTACCCCTATGTCCCCTGTGGAGCCACAAAGGGGGCACGTGGGTTACTATTGTTATATTTTATTGCTCAATGACACAAATCGACTAGTGTGTACCGGGCCTAAGTTTAATTTTTTTTAAAGGAAATTTGTGAGATGCTTATATAATGGAATATATCGTGAAGCATTTTATTTTATTATTTCTCTCTTTCTAGAAGTTAATAATTTTTTTTCCTGAACATGCTTGCTTATAATTAAATTTCCATTGAAAAGTAATGTGTTTGTTTCTTTCAGGCGTGTAACGAGTTCACGACGCACGTGATGAACCTCCTGCGGGAGCAGAGTCGCACGCGTCCCATCACCCCCAAGGAGATCGAGCGCATGGTGCAGATCATCCACAAGAAGTTCAACTCCATCCAAGTGCAGCTCAAGCAGAGCACATGCGAGGCCGTCATGATCCTACGGTCGAGGTTCCTGGACGCAAGGTAATGCTATTCTGACACAACCATGATATAGAGTGAAAGTCTGAGTTTTGCTAAGAAGTTGACAACTGCGCATCTTATGATCATAGACGCGTCTAATTTCCTCAAATATTATATTGAAGGATATGTGTGTACCGATAAATATAGTAGCCTTTTTACACAGTAGTCTTGGTGAAGATGCCAGCTGTTCCTTTTTTAATACTATGTATCCCCGACCAGAGGATTTCTTTTTGAACGTGCTAACTTTCAAAGCTCTGCATTGAATATTTAATGGAAGAAACTGTTAACACACTGTCAGTACTTCTGAAACATGGCATAATTCGTGCTGATTGTGCATATTTGTCCACTTGATTAACCTAGTCTTGTAATTCCTCATATGAGCCTATTCTTCACCGAATTTTTTTAAGAAAAACATAACTGTTTATTGCCCTCCAAGAACTAATAGCTGCAGACATTTTATTAATATGTCTAAATAGTTCCATTCCCTAAAATATTCCTATTTTTACTCCTTCTGTTTTGTTTTTTCGAATGTAGATGGCGCTATGAGACTAGCGTTTTTTTTTTTAAATTAGCTTATACCTTTTTTTAAAAGAAAGAAAGCGTGGGTTTGTGCCCACGCTAGGGGCATTTTTTTTAAAAATCTTTTTTTCTCTATTCTGGGCATGGGGTTAAGTTTATATTTATGATGGCTACCTTTAAAAAGCCAGATGGCTGATATTTTTAAATCAATCTTATTAGTGTTTTTATGTTTGTGTTTTGTTTTTCCTCTTTCTTTTGAAATAATGCTTTTTGATGTACAGATCTCCTTTGTCTTTTGTTGGGAAATTTCGGGCTAAGGGAAGCTATATTTGGCGTAATGCAAGCTTCTAACAAAAAAATTTCCCAATTATTATTTTGAATCCATTTCAAATAAAGTCCTTAGCCCTTGAAAAAATGGTCTAGAATGGATTCCTTGTTTTTTTGTTTTTTCGATTACCTCTGATAATCTAAATTCGAATTTGGTTTCACGCTTTCTGTGCTTGTTCTGTTAAAGGCCATGATCACAGCTTGCTTATAAGTTTTTAATTACTGCGTTTTGTGTTTTCTTAATAAAGTTTCGAAGTTAGTAGTACCGAAACGTATCTGGAAAGAAATTATATAGATTTACTTGGAAATCTTTGCGTGTCTCTTCACGTGCAATTCGATTCCAAATTTTTCGTTGACAGACGATATCAAAGATGACGCTTTCCCAACCATTCCAAGCGGAATGGAAATGGGGCAACCGATTCAAGGGGCTTATTATTTTGCTCCCGATTCAGATATATAAGCTAGAATAACATCTCGGAATGGCAACGCTCGAGTAGCCATATTTCTTTCCCCACTTTTTTTTTCCCCGCGAGGGTTTTTATTTTTGAGTAATCGCCAGCGAATAAGAGAAAGACAGAGCACCACTTTTGGATGTCGGCGCGAGTCTGACTGTGGATGTTAGCAAAAGATGAAGGGGATATTTTTTTCCCTACTTTTTTCTGAAAAGGGGGCCCCGTCCATGCAGCATCGAATTTCACCAATTTTTTCTTCCATCCCCTTCTGTATTCTTGAAAAATGTTTCGTTGAAATGTCTCTCATTTTTCCTCTCCTTTAACTGGAGATGAAATTTCTTAGAGGTTGACAGAAACAACGTGAAGACGAATTAGGTTAATGTACGAGTGTTAAATTCGTCGCTGTATAATCTCTCTTTTCTCACGCCCTGCGAGAAGTGGGGAGAGCTTTAAACAAAACTGTAGGATTTTTCTTTCACAAGTTATCCTTTTTTTATTAGTATTATTACTCCCATTCCTGTCTGTTATTAAGTTGTTTACAGGGCGTTCTGACGACATGAGCTTTGAAGTGATCAATGTAGACTTTGACGTGAAATACATTAGTTCCTGAGCTTAATTTTTTTCGTCGATGTCTCCTCCAAATGAAGCTTTTTATCACCATGTAGCCTGGAATTTTGCTTGTCATCGCGTAATATTTCTTTAGGTACATGAAGTGAAGATGGTCGATGTATGTTCAATCCTGATTACACGATATTAGTTATAATTAGGTTTGAAAAGTTTAATATGCTATTGAAATGGCGACAGATCCCATTTAATTGTTTCTTGTTGATTTGGAGCAACACCGAAGGGTGTGTAAAATGCATAACATCAATGTGAGAATTCAAAAGATATCGTTTCTACCACACATCTGCCGAAAATGGCCCAATCTGAGTTTTGCACAATAAAATCCAACCAATGAATCAAAAGACTTTGTAAAGTATATTAAATTTAAACGAACTCAACAGATACTTTAATGGAATGGATTTTGGTGTTCAAATAGAAAGCCTTCAGACGGTTCACAACACATTTCCTGTTTGCTAGACGTGCTTTCTTTCTGTCATCTAATTTGCACTTGCAGATCGTGTGAAAGTTTTGTTATTCGATCCATACAACTGTTAAGTTGTAACATGTTATTGAAATTAATAATTAATGTATACTTCTCGATAATTAAGATATCTATGTATGATCTCTGTTATCTTATTTCTGTACTGTGATTGATCCTATTGATTTCGCAGTGTAAATTGTGTACTAAAAGTAAAATATTTGCTCTATATCAACTGTAATGCTACAGAAAGTCGTTTTCTTAAAATCTTGCTTTTAAAATGTTTTTAATTTTCTCCATTTTTACTAAAACCTCTTTGTTATTTTTACTTATTCGACCGAATGCCATCTTTATCAACTTTTTTTCCTGCTTGCCCTTCTCTTTTAATATCATTCATTTAGATACATTTAAAAAGTAATTTGAGACCTTTAAATAGCAATTTTGTTAATTACTAGGCGCTCTCTGCTGAAAAATGTAAGATAATTGTGAGATTTTTGCATTAAAAAAATAAAAAGTGGTTGCTTAGCGACAGCTATTACATTAAAGTTAATTTAAGCCAATAAATAGTTACTGAGACAAAATACGCGATTAGGAAGAAAGGGGAAAAAATCAATTTCTTCTGAATTCGTTTCGGAAATGGGAACTAGGGAAAAGACTGGAGCACGGAGGCTCTTCCAAATCAATTACTGTTTGACACATCAAAGATTTAAAAGAAAAATTACTAGTTTATATATATTCTTGTGGCTAATAGCAATCAAGAGAAAATATTTACTTCTTGATAAGTCGACAAGGAGCTTGTTTTTGTCCCTCTCGCTTAATAGAAATGCTTGTTCTTGTCTCTCTGTTAATAATAATGAACAGAAAAACAATACCATTTCGTTCGGTGAATAAAAGAAAACTGCTGAATTTTCTTACCAGTCATGAATATATATATAAAAAAATAGACTTTGATCGAGAGAGAGTCGACATAGACAAATAAAGAAGAGAAAAAAAGAGGCAAGATAAACAGAAAAAAAGGGAGGGGAAAAAATGGGAATAAGAATTTGAAGATTTGGGATTCAATTAAAATGACAAGTATTTGCTGCGTAATACTGTTTTTTTTTCTCGCCAGAAATTGCCTTTTTAACCATTTACCTCTTTTTCTTGCTCTCCGCCTGCCATTTTTTCACTTTCCCCTTTTTTGTGTATTAATGCTGATGTTGCTATATAACATTAAAAGGAGTTTGCTTTGTGTCCTTTGGTTTTATGCTTTAAATCATTTATTTTGTGTTGTAAGTAAAGTTGCCCATTTTGGTTATGTACCAGAACCTTAATTTTATTATCGGAAATTCATAGATTTGAAACTCTACAGAAGCAAAGATCGTCGTATGCTCATTAGATGCACTAAAATTGAAATCAAAATGGAATATTTTTTTGGGGGGAAGGGGGAAGCAACTTTTCAAAGTCCAACTTTAAAAGCATGAAACTGCCTAAACTGTCACCTTATATCACATGACTTGACGCCACCCCACACCCCTGGTACCTATAACCTCAAGGCTTATCTAACCAGTTGGATGGGTGCAGGAATGAATACAACAATTTCCACCACATTGTCCTGGGAACCCACGCGAATGCCATACCCCAAACAACTTTAAATTCTCCCCTCTCGCATGGTTTAAACTTATGAAAAAACCCAAAACTATATATATATATATATATATATATATATATATATATATAAACTGGAGAAAATACTGAAACAGGACAAATATATGCTTTGTCTGGGTAGCACACTCTTAAAGAATGACTCTTCAGAAATGATAAAAAAAACATCACACAGGCACCACCTCGAATCCTCCCGATGTTCCAGTTCGCTGTAGCAGGGGTGGTTTCTGCAACCAAGAGTACCTTATATCCCATGTCCATCCAACTGGTTCAGTAACTGTAATGGTTACAGGGGCATGGGGTGGCGTTCTGTCACCTTATCATGGCATTCATACAGCAATTTACCCAATAAAGTGGCCGAATAATGTTCATTTATAATATCTACAGATAATATTTAGTATTAACGAAAGTAGACATCATGTTAATTTTGTTCATTGAAGTTTTCGAGAACCGACCACAGAATCATGGACGTACAGTTGAAATAGATATTAGACGAATTTAATTAATGGAATCGCGTACGAGTCCACTTCTACAATACTGTAGGGGAATGGCTGATTTTGAAATTTACAAACCTGCCAGAAAATAATTCATCCCTCAATTAATTTCATTGAAACGCATATGTTTACTGCTCTGTTAATAGAATCGCTTTTAGATATGGTTTCAGTATTTGCATATCGTTCGAAAACTTTTAATAACTCCCGAAATATTTCGTAGTTTTCTTTGGGATCCTGTTGCCTTCGATGGTGTTACATCTCCACGCATAACCGTACGTCAGTACTTGAACTCATTTCCTAAAAATTCCAGGAAAACACTTTTAAGAGTTTTCCCCTCCTCTCGAAAATTTATCTCGCGTACTTATTCCCAACCCCATATTTCTCCCCCACAACTCCCACCGTCGCAGACGATTTTAAGCGTATTCGAGAACCATTTAAACGACATTTTTCAGGAAAACTTTTACACGCGACGCCCTAGAAAACTTTTCCCTGTTTTAAAAGAGTCGGAGAGCAGAGCAAGAGAGAGAGCTCTTGGGGATGGATGCAGAAGGGGTGGTGTGCCAGCTCGTTCTCTAGAACTGCGTATTCGTTCAATGAAAATGCACCAGGGGGGTGGATGGTGGGCAGGATTAGAATATAGGCTTTTCCGAGCGTTCATTCAGGCGTCAGGCCACAAAACTAATCCTCTACCTGCCATAAACGGGCCATTAATTAGAATTCAGGTGTCATACGGCGAAGCTGCTAAGCTAATTAGTCGGCGCATTTCTTAAAACCCGAGCCGGAGTGCGCGTTTTTGATTTTTACTGCCAAAGCCGAAAACTTTTCGCCAGCTTTTAAGTTCGCCAAGTGGTGACATGGGCACCGCCGCTCCGATGTCCTGTCGTATTATTTTCCTTCCGAGAGAAATTGAATGGCCGCGTGATTATTCATTCCAGGTTTTGTCGGCCGCTGCGATTTTGAATTCTTAATTCGAGAGAAATGGCCTTTTGTCTGTCATTCGATCAGAATTCTCGAATGAATAAGGGGGGGGGGATTTTCATTTGAAGTTTTGAATCGGTAGAAGATTCACTTCCAGCAACTTAATGAAAACCTGTATAGTTTGCTTTGGTTTACTTTCTAGGAATTGTAAACGAAAAAATTGAGGGCCTTTTTTGTCATTTAGGATTTTAGTACCGGTAATAAACGTTGAAAAGTGATTTTTTTTTTTAACGTGTGGGTACAGTAAATCAGTTGTTGGATCCAAAAATTGTTGAAGTAATAGGCGCAAAGCATGAAGGCAGAAAGATAGAATTTCATTGATGTTTAATTAATCTAAAAAAAAATACATTTCTGGAATCGTATCCTTTTAGTTTTATTTCCCCTTAATCACGTACACTATGATGATATTTTAAATACAATGAATTCACAGATAATTTATATGTTTTTTTTTGATCGGTTGTCTTAAGTATTCAACCCCCACTTAAACCGCATCGTTGGCGTTCTGCTGCACTTTTCTTCTTATGCTCTTTGGCTGGACTTTTCAAGCTTTGGAAAAAATGATGTTGGGCTCCATATCTTCCTTTTCATTGGCATTATTTTAATTTCATTCCGTTTTGTTACTGTGATTCTATGTTTTGTAATAATGTGCTCTACTGTTTGTTCATGAAGATATTTGAACTAGTAGGAAATGAAGAAGACATCAATAATATTCTCCATGTATTGATTTTGATTGAGTGTGGATGAAATAAAGACTTAAAAAATCTTATTTTACTTTAATTAGTGTTAATGAATGTTTCTACTTTTTCTGAACGGTGGGAAACAAACGAATTTAATATCTTTCTTTTTTTCATCGGGAATGTGCATTTTCCGTACTATTTTCACCTGTTTACTCGACACAGTAATACTTCTGTTTTTATCTTTTCCACGTTTGTTACGAAAGCCTTGTGAAAAGCACTTAATGACGTATTTTTCATTGTCTTTTTCAGGCGGAAGCGACGGAACTTCAGTAAACAGGCCACCGAAATCCTGAACGAGTATTTCTATTCTCACCTCAGCAATCCGTACCCTAGTGAGGAAGCCAAGGAAGAACTCGCGAGGAAGTGCGGTATCACCGTGTCTCAGGTAAAGATCTAAAGATCAAATGTGGCAGCCTTGTTGACTACATAGTTATGGTGTGGAGGGGGATGTTTCATTCAATTCAGGAAAAAGATTTCTTTTTTAAATTAAATTTTGCTTAAGATTTCAGATTTGAACATATGATTCTCATTTATGTTCCTTAACGAAATGAAATGAATATAAATTACGGCTAGAGTAAAATCGTGGAATACGGAGCCGCACACAGAAATACTGTGTAGCTGAATGCGTGCACCAATTTTTTTCGTTTTTTGACATTACTGGCAAAAGTGGATATCTGAAATTTCAAGTACTTAAATAGAACCTTTGTGCGACTTTTATGGCAAAATCTGATAGTTTTAGCTTTTGATTATTATGTGTTTATAAGATAATAATTCGAAACTTGCATAACAGTAACAACCTCAACGCAGCCTAAGAAAACGTAAGGTACAATCGCATATATCTTCATTGATACATCAGGTTGATTATCTCTTATCTTCTCTTGACGATGTAGCTTTTATCTAGAAAATTATATTTTGTATGCTAAATAACTGAGGGACGGAAAGGCAGCTTTTATATGCTTTATTTGCTTCCATTTCTTCCTAAATGTCAATGATCTGTCACTGCAAAATTCGCTAGGTAGTTAAATAAAATACGAAGCATGCTCAAACTAATGTCGGATGGATCAAATTGTTTATTTAATCGGTAATTTAGGTGAACTTTGTAATTTAGCGCCTATTTGTCTTGTGGCTATCAGAATTTTTAGATAGTTTTATTAGCTGATATTTTAAGTTTTAACCTATTTACAGGTTTGTATTTCAATTTTATATGTGAATCATTTTATTATTAAACTTATGAGGCTATTATAAAGTAGTTATTATATATATATATATATATATATATATATATATATATATATATATATATATAGGTCAATAAATTCACGACCAGCCAGCCAGTCATAATTTAAGGAAGTTTTGTAATATAAAAGAAAGCAACTTTTGAAATTTTGGTTGCTATTTCTCGAGACATCAAAAGAAGACTGCATCCGAGTTCTTTGCTCTGAGATGTTAATTTTGTTCAAGCTCAGCAAAAGTTTTAAAAAGAATTATTCATTAATTTCATGTTTCCTTTCAAATATTTCTCAAAAACGACAAAAAAAAAAAAAAAATGGATTGTAAAATAAATGTTCTACGCGTCATTTTATTATTATTATTTTTTAATGTGGTTGAAACACTCAAAAGATGCAAATGATGAAAACTAGGGATGTAACGAATAGTGATTTGGCCGAATACCGTATATTCGGTCAAATTTCAGACCGAATATTCACCGGCTGAATACCTACTTTTTAAAACATTTTACTTCTCAAATTTTAAATGGAAAATTAAATGATTTTTTTATTATTTGCACATTTTAATAAATATTAACACTTTGGTACATTTTTTGTAATATCTTAATTCCAATAATAAAATGCGAGAAATCCTCTTCATTTTGAACTTGCTAAAAAGAAATTGAAAATAATTGAAAAAATTTTTTTTGTAATGTCTTAATTCCAATAATAAAATGTGAGAAATCCTCTTCATTTTGAACTTGCTAAAAAGAAATTGAAAATAAAAAAAAAACACCATTTCAGAACATGGCAATGACAAACACAAAAGAAAATTCAGTGGTTAAATTAAAGTTATTAGAAGTAAAATGGGATTTTTATTTTAAAAAATTCTAATAGCTAGAATAGAATGTATACTTAAGGGGAAAAAAAATTTCCAAGATTTACAAATTTAGCAAGAAAATATCTTTTAGCTCCTGGACGCACAGTATATTGTGATCTCTCTTATTTTCTGAAGCTCGTGATATAAATGCATGGAACCAAACTGAACACACTTCTTCCTGACAATGCCGAAAATTTGTGGTTCTTGCATCATAATTTCGGGCTTTACAATGATAAATGATACACAACATTATTAAATACACTTATGTACAATGCAGCATAAAATTGGGTTAATGTTAATTTTTTTTTTCCTAATAAATGTAATTCTACAATATTCTTTATTAAATGCACTTTAAAAAAATTATCTTGAATATATTCGGCCGAATATCTGTTTAGTATTCGGCCAGCCGAATATTCGTTATATCCCTAATGAAAACTCGTCTGCCATTTTTATGTAGTTAACGATCGGCAATCCGAGAAAAGCCCTTAAAAAGGCTCATTTCTGAAAAAGCCTCGAAGCTCACTCAAAAAGTAAAAGAAACGGCGAAAAGATCAAAAACATCTCTTCTATACAGTAAGGCAAAGAAAGCGAGTCAGTCCCACACATATTCGGGATGCGCCTCAAAATTTACGCGGTCCGTTCCTGCGACAGGTTATTAATATTTATAACCTCATCGCTGAATGCGAACGACAAACTCATTAAATTATAATGAATCAGGAGAAGTAGCCTCGCTTTTCGCCGGATAAAGAACATATTTATAAGAGCACTTGCAGTGAGGCGTGGGCATTTTCTTTCGTATTTTGCCGCGGAACAATCTGATTCGCCGTGACGTCACTCCGGTCACATGATCGGCAGGCTTGTTGACTCGCCGGAATGCGAGAGAAAACGGAATTTGGCCTTATTGTGATTAAATTATTCAAAAAGTAGCATAATATAATGCAAGTTAAGTAGGAGTTTTCCGAAATAGAGTATTTAAATGATAATGACGATGTTTGACTGTGTGTTTCTAATCTTGCTATGTATGCCACGTATTGGTTTCCGGTATTTATGAGGAAAAATATGACTTTATTTTAACCTTGGATATAAACTGTTATCAAATTTAAATACAAATTTATGTAAACGAAAATTTTGATGCATCTATCTGCATTTCATTACGTTTTGGTAGCTGAGATTTTAGATTTTGTGTAAGAAACTTAAGAGCTATATATTCTGTATGTCATTTATGAAAAATAAGTTTTTAGAACTTTTCCTGGTGATTAATTAAAGTTTTTTTCTCAGTATGCCGTGTTTCAATCAAAACAAAATAAAATTAGCATTCATTCCTTTCACTACAGTAAGCATATATGACCTCTATTATAAAGCAACAGGAACGCTGCTGATTTGAAAATTATCGTGTTTTATCCAGCAAACTACCTTGTCGGAATCGTATCAAATTAATAATGTGAATAAAATTTTTGTCATATAAATTTCTATTCGTTGTAAGATATGTTCTTTTTCATCTTAATATGTTTCTAGCGTGATCGCTCGAAAGTTAATGAAGAAATCACGTCACAGATGATGATTTTTGATGTGCCCATGATGGAACAAATTATACGTTTGACAATTTTTTTTAATTGCGTGCTGTATTAATGTTAGTTTTGTATCCGAGTTCACTGATTTTTCTTTTCAGTTTAAACTATGCTTTTATTAGGCTCTTCTCTTTTAATTGTTCTGAATATTTTTAAATGATGAAAATGAGTATGAATCTTCTTTAATCCTGTTCTTTAATTTTCTCTCCGGTATTTCAGTGTAAACTGAATCATTTTGAGAAACCTATTTGATCGGTTACCAATCTCACACACATATTAATAAAAAAAATAACTTTTTGGGCAATCTATCATTTAAAAAGAATTTTTTGTGTGTTTTATAACTGTATAAATTATTTACAAATCCAGTAATAAGTTATTATTATTATTGCGATGCACAGAAAGGTTTGTAATGTTGTTTCTCTGTTCCAGGTATCCAATTGGTTTGGTAACAAAAGGATACGGTATAAAAAGAACATAGGCAAAGCTCAAGAAGAAGCCAATCTGTATGCTGCGAAGAAAGCAGGCAAGTGATCTTTATTGGTTTTCCTGTCATCTATTTCTTCCTTACAAGCCTACTAATTAAGTTTGCTTGTTGGGAGAACGTTATAACAGAAATTCCCCTCAAGTTTCCACGAGTTATTGCGACATCCATCGCGAGTAGACCCTTTTCTGAGTGGAATATTCGCTAACTCTTTCATACTCCAACAGTACCTTGATTTATAACGTGAGACGAGTTTACCTTCTGTTAAATTCAGTCGCTGAAAAAAGCAGCGTGAAACTGTGATAACTTGCTGCAATATGGTATTATTAATACACCATAACATGTGACCGTCAATATTGAGTTACTGATGTACTTGATTTAGTCTAAAAGGGTAGGGTAGTCGCGTGTGAAACTTTAAAATATTGTCTAGTATTATTAATCTCGAAACATGACTTAATAAGGTCTGTATTAGCATAATCCATGCAGGTATTTTCTTGAGTTTCAAATTTTCCCCCTTTTCTTTTTGCCTTTGCGGAATTGAGATTGAGAGAGTATGTTATAGCTCTAATTATTGAAACCTTTAACTTTTTTCTCTTTTTATGTTCAAAAATTTCTTCTTTGTACTTTGATGGATGGTTTAGTATATTTTATTTTTAAATACATTTTTATGGCGCTACCAAAATAGGAGAAAGTTGTTTTAAGAAATGAAAATGAAAGAAAAAAATAAGAAATGAAAATCTACGTCAATTGAAGCTGTAATTTGCATGTGAAAAGCAAGAAGACTTCGGGTTTTTAAGTAGATATAAAATAGTATGACTCATTTACCCAAGATAAATTAGTTCAGTTTGAAACCGAAGAGAAGAATTGTAGAGTAGAATCATGTTGTCTTGACCAGCGGCGAATCCAATTTTGCGAATTTGAACGGGGGGGGGGGGCCGCCGGAGGTTATAAAAATTTTATATCGTCGTGACGAGTCTCAAACCTTATGTAAACCAAAACAATTTAACTTTGCAGACTTTACTCGCCTAACAATAAGAATCATAAAAAACACTACAATACTTTCGATAATTTAAGAAAAAATGCGATGAAATAACTAGCCAAAAAATGTCTTCGATCGCATCCACGCTACAAGTACAAGTGGAATGACTAGAAAAGTATGAAAATTTTCGAGCCTGTCAAACCAGAAAGCAATATTGTCACGTTATTATTTTTTTAAAAAGGGAAAATAAGATAACTACAACAAACAATTGTAGTTATTTTAAATAAAATCAAGATTTCTGGTTTAGCAGCCCCCCAGATTCGCCACTGATCTTGAAGAAATATCTTTTTATGTACCCTACCTGCTTACATGGTAGAATTGTTCAGTGACGTCATATTGGTGTAGACTATTCAGTATTACGAGGTTGCGATTCTTGGCGAAACATCTGTTACCGAGATGGAATGAATAAGGCATTTGCTTTTCGTTGAGGAGAATGCGTGTTTAAACCCCTAGAAACATGGCGCACATAATGTAAAGCAACTGATTTTTCCCGTATTATTCGTTTGAAAAAATTTTTAGTAGTAAGATATTTGAGTTTTTTTTTAACACTTCTATTTAAAAATTTGTTTATCCCTATATAAAATGGACATCGTAACTTTTTTCAATTGCGCAACTTATTTCTTTTAGGTATTTGAAATATAAATCTATTTAAAAACTTCAGAGAAAACTTAACAATAATCCCTTCTATTATGTTTAATTTGATTTTTTTCCCCCAATACCGTTCGTTATTCATTCTCTTGGTATTTGCCCTTTAGAATTTAGTTCGAATAAAAATTTTTAAACATTATTCTTTTCTGAATTAATATTATTTGATAGGTTTGCCGAAGTTTATATGATTAGAGTCGTTCTAACTGAAATCAAGAGCACTGCATTTACTAAACTCGTGTATGCTGACCCAGAACTTTACCGGGAGGATTAAGTATCGATAACGGTCCGTTCGTAAAAATACTCCAACGAAATCTATCCCTTGTGAAAAGGCGGGGTGTTGAGTCGTCATAATGCGCAAGTATCCTGTCCACACTCTTCGGGAGGATGAATGGAGGGGGGGGGGGGGGAACAGAATCGCTTGCTATGACATTACCTGCCTTTTCTATTTTGAACGGTCTGCTCGCACGAGGTGAAAGGCGATGTACATACAATAAGGCGAGTGCGAAAGACAAGTACGTGTTCATGCATGTGTGTGTGTTGGAGGGGGGAAGGGGTAGCGGAGAAAATCGAAAACGAAATAAAAACCTATTTAACTGGGCAAGTGGAGGGTGGGGGGGATAGGAAGAGGGGGCACGAGCTGGAGATAAAGAAAGAAAAAGTCAAGGGAGTGACCCGCAATCGCGTCGGCCCGTCGTTTTCATCAGTATAATGGGTTCTGTTCTGTAGATAGCTTTGAATTGTTAGGGGGGGGGGGGGGGGGGTTTGGGGTGGATTGCGGAGCCCGGAGCCATAGGCGTCGCCTTCCACCGGCCAAGCCGATAATGACGTATGCCGAGGGGGGACCCACCCAACGCAACATAACCCCCCCTTCCCCATCCATCCTTCTGCTTAGGCCTAGTCGAGCGTTGTGCTCTGCCCAGGGTCGGTTTAAATATTTCGCTCGCAGTGTTTGGACACCGTGTTACGCATGAAGACAATATACACCTCTCGTGCTTTATGTCTCCCGTTCTAAAATAAGGGAGATTAATTTACCGAAACCCCATGATTTGGCGGCTTTCGTGAGACATGCAATGAAAGGCAAGTTGAAACGATGCTGTTCGAGCGAATATGCTTCTAATATGTTCTCAGTAATTCAGAATTTGAAGATTTGGTCTATATAGGAGTCAAAGTAATTAATTTATTTTGACGGAAAAAAACTGTATAAGGCATTAAAGTATATGAATAAAAATGTGTGAAAGTTTCTTTTTACTACAAATAAAACTTATAGCAACTTATAACAACTCCTACGAAAAGAACACCAGAGACGGAGATGAATAATTTACAAAATCAGAATTAAAATAAAAAGAATCTCGATTAGTTGTAATGGGAGAACAATAATTTACAAAACATATATTACAAATTTTTCTTTCAAATTATAACTATAAACATATTTTGGTAAGCATGCATCATTAACTATAATATACATTGGTTTTGGCATGCGTAGCTTTTTATATGTAGCATTTAATAATATACTATTTGTAAGATTCCATGAAGTTCTGACAATCAGTTTAATTTTGCTGTAAATGTAACATTATGTATTGAATTATTTCATATTAAGATGTATATTATTTTCATCCTCAAATCTTAGCTGTAAAATTTTTTTCAAAAGGTATCAGCTTGTAATTAAAGTGTCTTTACATCTATGTGAAGCATAGATGGTATATAATTGTATATAATTGATGTAATTAGTTAAAGTACTTAATAACGATCGCCGGTATTTAAGTTTCTAAATTCAGAAGTACTTCATATATATTCTTTCATTGCTTTTTTTAAAAACTTTTCCCAACTTATGCAGTTAAACATATTTTATAATAATCATTCAATTATATTTGTGGACTCATAAAACTGAAATACTGTAGAATGAAGGAAAAATGTAACTAGTCGGATGCTACCTGTACCGGATTTTTAAAAAAATCTCTAAAGTGCAAAGAAATCAAAGTTAAAGGTCAACTCTCTGAAGTGTGATTCATTTTTTTATGAGTAATTATTATGAAGTTTCTGTGGATCTTTGCGATTAACAGACAGTAATTTTAAACTTAATAATCCTACTTAATTTTGATACTTAGATCTTATATAATGAAATAATTCTTTAATGTGAGTATTCCAAGACTCTCTTTATCTCAAATATTGGAAGGCTTTTTTACTTGGATTGTTTCATGAGTTTTGACAATAATATTTAAAGAAGGGGAAGGATTTCGTAAAATGATATTAGTATTTGGGATATTGATATAAGCATTTAATGTTCCAATGACTATATTAATCACCTGAATAAATAACTGAATTTAAACTGCATAAATAATGCCACCTGAATAGTTTCAGTCCCATTGCTGTCGATGATGCTTTTGTTGCTATGTAACAGCTAAAATTATATTACCATTTATTTCGACCTTTTTTTTTCAAGTATTAAAAAGTATTGAAGCAAAAGTATTTTTGAGTTTTGACAATAATATTTAAAGGAGGGGAAGGATTTCGTAACATGTTAATATCTGGGATATTGATTATTGCATTTAATGTTCCAATGACTGTAGTAATCACCTGAATAAATAACTGAATTTAAACTGCATAAATGTCACCTGAATAGCTTCAGTCCCATTGCTGTCGATGATGCTTTTGTTGCTATGTGACAACTAAAATTATATTACCTTTTGTTTCCACCTTTTTTTCAAGTATTAAAGTAAAAGTATTTTTTCAAGTATTGTAAATTATATTCCTTTTTGTTTGCACCTCTTTTTCAAGTAGTGTGCTTTTAAATCTTAAGAAAATAATCTTGCACCAATAAGTGTCTTCTCGCCACGTGTTTTTCATCTTTTCTCATTCTATAAATAACTAACTGCTTGTCAAAATGAATCGGAGAAATAAAAAGAATTGAATTTTTCCAAAAAATCGATGATAGGCAGTTTAACGTTGCATGTTGTCCGAATTAATATTTTGAGTTGAATTTCAATAGCATGGTAGCTTTCTTCAGTAGTGGATTTAATTTAATCGCGTTTCGAAAGATATATAA
This sequence comes from Araneus ventricosus, assembly GCA_013235015.1. Lineage (NCBI taxonomy): Eukaryota > Metazoa > Arthropoda > Arachnida > Araneae > Araneidae > Araneus > Araneus ventricosus. The sequence goes on from BGPR01000014.1 coordinate 1,048,329, forward strand.
GGGATATTTTCCTATGGATTGGAAATATTAAGTTACTTGATAGTGTAAGACTTTAAAACAAATGCAGTGGAAATCAGGATCATATTTGAAAAAAGGTTGAAGCAAACAGCAGAGAAATCAACTACATGAATACAATTCGATGCTGAAACGGATTTTTAATTTTTTTTTATTATTATTATTATTTGGAATAAGAATGCTCAGGTACCTTCACATATAAAGTTGTTTTGTTGTATTCTGAAAATCATTTCTTTTTATTTTCTGAAATATTTTTTAAAAATTGGTTTGAAAACCAATAGTATTATGTAACAGTATATTACTTACCAACAGTTAAAAGGTAGTGTATCAAACTCACAAAATTTTCTAATCATCGTTTTCACCTCTAAAAAATTGATCTCTGCCCTTTCTATTCCCTTCTTAAACTAGTCAGTCAAGGTCAAATATCCAGTTTCACACGTTATTTTTTTAGTTACCGCATGTTTCCTTTTTAAGTGGTCTGGGAGACCGCTCACAGTAGATGCGTATCAGTTTTTGTGAGTGATAGACGCTATTTATCGAATGCTCGTTTTTCTCAAAATCGATAAATATTTATTCAAATTTTACAAGAAAACGTCCCATATACCTCACTCAAAAATAAATTGAAGATCTTGTTAATAATTTTTCTGATTTAGAATACTATGATTCTGAACAGTCTTATCGTATATTGAGAGCAAACGCAAAACAGAACCTGAGCTTTCTGGGGATTGTGAACAAGATGATACTTTTTATGGAAAAAAAAAGATCATTTCAAGTAGTGTATAAAAAAAGAACCAAATCGGTCTGCACGTGCACCAAATCACAATGTTATTCTCCAGCTTCTTGGTCTGAAACATCCTGCAAAAATAGGCTCTAAAGCAGAACCCCGAGATACTTGGATATACTTTTTGATGTAGATGTGATCAATTTAGTCGTGAAATGTACTAATGTAAAAATTAACGAATGCGGAACGAAATTTTCTGATAAAAATATGCATGAATTGATGTATACTAATGGCCAGAATGAGAGTGAGAAAAGGAATTTTTAAAATCAAGAGGAAGAATTCGAAAAAAGAAAAACATGCAATCTATGCCCATCCAGTAAGAAAAGGGAAAGCAGCTTACAAATGTCTAAAATGAAAGGAGTCGGCGTGACTTCAGTGCTCTTGAAAATATGTTTTGACTGTATTCTATTTTATAATTTATCCTTGTATAAGGAAGGTATCTTAATCCATATAATTATATTCATTGTTCTAAAATTGTGGTATAATTGTCAGTAATACTTACTAAAGACATATACAGTGGCTCCCAAAAGTGTTCGTACACTTACGATTTTCAATGAAATAGGGCTCTATCCTTGAATTAAAATTAATATTTCATAATAGGTATTTAATAATAAGATCTATAATCTATTCTTAACAAAACTACATGAAATATTTTAAAAACGTAGTAAAACTTTATTTTTAAGAAATCAATAATCAAAAAGTAACAAAAACTTTATCACACAAAAGTCTTCGTACACTTTAAAAAAATCTCTACATATTAGCAAATATTATAATTTTTCGTTAAATCAATATTTAGTAGGATATCCTTTAGCATCCACAACAGCCTTTAAGCGTTTGGGAATAGATTTCACTGGGTTTTTTTTTGTAATTTCTGCATCAATGTTCATCCATTCTTCCATCATTACTGTTTTTAGTTCGCTTTTAGTTTTAGTGTCGTGTTTTCGTACTCTAACCTCCAGTTCTCTCCAAATATGTTCTATTGGGTTTAAATCTGGCGATTGAGGTGGTGTTTTCAAATTTTATGGACAATTATAGAGACACCAGAGGCGAACGTTGAGAGCCGTGAGCATAGGATCGTTGTCTTGATAAAAAAAAAATGTTTCCAATACCCAAATTTTGGGCTGATAATTTTAAATTGTCTTTTAAAATATTTAAATAAAGAGCATGATTCATTATACCATCAAAAAATACCAAATTACCTAGTCCTGATGCTGACATGCACCCACACACAAGGGCACCTCTACCGCCATACGTAACTGCGAAGGAAAGGACTTTATTTCGCGAAGGAAAGCAAGAGTTTCCTTTTTTTCGTACTAACAAAAAATTTTCTACGGGTAGAACGCCCATTACTCCAGCTGCTCTGAGAACTCGTCGAACAGTTTCAGGTGAAATTGTAGTAGAAAATTTTTCATTAAATACTGCAGAAACTTTTAAGGCACTCAAACTTGGATTTTTCGCAAATTTTCTAATTATAAATCTCTGATCACGTTGTGTTAACATTGCCGGTCGACCTTTTCTTACCTTGTTTTCGTTCCGATTTTCTTCTTTAAAGCGTTTTATCTCATATTGTCCTGTAGAATGGGATAAATTAACTAATTTAGCGACATTCCGAACTGATTTACCACTACTATGAAGAAAAATAATCAATTTTCGAATGCTTATTGTTGTTTCTTTATGACTACGAACCATTTTTAAATAATAAATAGAATATTACGGTGTAAGCAAGCAAAAATTAAAGCCAAACGATTTTATAAATCCCACACAATGCAAAAATAAAAATAAAGTGACAGACGATAATTTAAGTTATGAATTTATCCGAAAATATTTCAGTGTACGAAGACTTTTGTGAGATAAAATTTTTGTTACTTTTTGATTATTGATTTCTTAAAAATAAAGTTTTACTATGTTCTTAAAATATTTCATGTAGTTTTGTTAAGAACAGTTTATAGATCTTATTATTAAATACCTATTCCGAAATATTGATTTTAATTCATGGATAGAGCCCTATTTCATTGCAAATCGTAAGTGTACGAACACTTTTGGGAGCCACTGTATTTTCCTGACTGTTTAATAAAATTAACAGCTTTCTTCCTTAAAATGAAGAAAATAGTCCTTTTATATGATTTAAATTACGTAAAATTAGATGATTAATGTTTTAAAAAATTGATTTAAATGAATTAGAATTGCATAAATATGCATTAAGTATTTATTTTTATGTGTTTTCTAAAAACCGGTCAGTGAGACCGCTCACACGAGTTATGCCAAATAATTTGTCACAGCAATTAAAGGTTAAGTCCTGTTTTGATAAAGAAATAGTAGCAATTTTCCCACACATGATTTCATCGGAAATATGTAGCATATATATGCAACGAACCACATTTTATCATTTTTAGAAAATTGATAAAATCTTCACAAAGTTTAAGTAATTGACAAATCGTAGAAATCATTCACTAATCACAGTCCTCTGCATTACTTGAGTTAATTTTTTAATGATTATTTCTTTTACTTCTTTTAATTTTTTTTGGAAATATTTATCACATTGAGGTTAATGATGAAATAAAGTTATCATTGTATTGGTTAACTCCTCTTCATTTGCATGATAAAACTTAAAATACTTCTGTGTTATGGTTACTTGATTTTTTTTTTAAAATTAAACAATCTGTTAAAGATTTTTGTAACTAATGATATTATAATTTTCATAAAAATAATTTAGTTATGCATAAAGATAATGAACAAATTAATGTCTTCCTGTTTTTGCATGATGCATTGTAGATTATAACTGCCAACTACAGATTGTTCTGAGTTTTGGGGCACACGACAGTGACCTATGGAATGACCGGAGCATTGTGGGACCGACCCCTCCCGACCAACCCACTATGAAATCTGATTGTATTGTAAGCCGAAATTCCCTGCACCCTTATTTCTGTCTCGTCGCAATTTGATTGGCCGAGGGCGAAGTATCACTGTAATTTCCAACGTCATAATAGGAGCCTCAAATATGATTGGTCTGCGATTCCCAAGTGTGTGTAAAATAGCTCAGAAAATGGGAAAAAGGGTATAAAATACGTTTTTTTACCGTCTTTTTTCTCCCATTCTATTTTGCGTTAGATTCTCGTTTTATACTTTTGCCTGCCTTTCTGGCTCAGTTTTCGTTTTCGACTTTAATTTCTTCAAGCCTGGAACGATATGATTATTTGACAAATGACTTGGATCGAATTACTTTTTCAGAAGGGAAAAGGTCGTATTTATTAAAGATAACTTGTCGTGGACGTTTCGGTTAGCGTGATGTTGTGGTTTCGTTTTATGAAGTTGCATTGAATAATGTTGTTTGGCGTAAAATATTTGTTTACTGGTATTTCTAGTGTTGCATTTCGCCGCGCAAACTCCATACAAATGCGTGGAAAAGGTTTTAGGAGTTCTTAGAAGAATAAAAAATAAGGAGATATACAAATTGGGGAGGGGGCAAAAAATAATTTAATAGTGATAATCGGAGCTTATTTATCCTGTGAAGTTTATATTTTCTATATTCCCATACTATCATTCAAAATATATTAAAAGCAGGTAGATATTCAAATAAACTCTCATTACTTTTTCACAAATAATTTATTTCAGGATTTTGAACCCATTAAGAAGTGAAATTTGGGTTGAAATTTTCTTCCAAGATATTTTTTGTAAGTCTTCAAAGGTTTAGATGTCTTCAAAGACTTTGAAAATATGTCTTGGTCTACAATAGACCAAATCAGCTGCCATCCTAATTGACCAAGTGTGGTGAGATTGCACATGGCGTATTCGACATGGGATAGAAATTGAAGATGTTTATTTTGTTTCCTCTGATGAATTTATTGCAGGAAAACCCGAATTCAAGACATTTCCCTTCCATTTTTTGTATAAAATTATTTTTACGACTGAAGCATCCTAACAATAAATTAGCAAAGCATTTTTTTACAGAGCAAGTCAAAACACATTTGCTTGATTTATTTTATTAAAGAAAATGAATTCGCAACCGAGTAATTTTTTAATGCAGTTCAAATGCTTGAACATGAAGCATTTCTGACTTGTAGTGTAAGTTTTCTGGTTTTGGGACCGACGTTATTTTTATGTACTCACCTTTGAAATCGAGGTTTGAATTTGGCGTGTTGAACCGAAATAAGAGATAGTCTAGCAAATGAGATGCAAGTATTTGGTTAATTCTTTGGTTGGCGACATTTCTCTGACCCCCTTGGCGAGTGGGTTGTCATTGCTGCAGCCCTGGGTGCGATCCTACGCTAAGCATCCACGGAATTTAATATTAGTGGCTGGTTACTTGGGGCTGAGCAAGATGGGAAGCTGTAGCCGGCTAGCTTAGCAGCATTCTTTTGTTTTTATTACCTTGCCTTCCCCTTCGCCGGAAGGGGGGTGGAATTTTCGCGCGCATTCCTCGCAAGTTCTGCTGCCGAGGAAAACTTTTGCTTTTCCTCTTTCTTCCTTTTATACATTTTTTTTCCCTCCAGCACTCGTGGATGCTTTCTCGCTAATTATATCGAAAGTGAATCCCCCTCTATTGCCAAGTTCTCTCTCTCCCCTCTGTACGTAAAAGTGGGGGGGGGGGGGGAGGACGTTCACACGCACACTCACCTTTTGCATTTTGTTTGTTGTCGCCAAATTTTTTGAAAAACGCATCCGGGAAAAAGTAGAAGAGGTTTTGGAATGCTGCAATTGTATTTGTGAGGCAAAGATTTTTGACGAAAAGTGTGAATTTTACCGTTACCTCTTTCCTCTTTTTGTTACTGTTATGGTTGTGTTTTGGCGCGAAATGGAAATACTTAAGATATTATCTGAAGGGGAGGGGGCAGGTAAGCGGGTAGGGAGGTTTTCTTCGTTTCCGAATGAAGGTGGAAAAAGAAATGATTGATTCATTCTTTTCGGGAAAGGAATGTTATTGCCTTTCAAATTCTTTTACCGAAAGCGTTAATAGAAACGGAATAACTGAACTCATTTTTACAGAAATCTCCGCCGTTTCCCCGACCGTCCGAAAGACTTATTAAATTAACGTCGGACGAATTAAAAATCCTTATCACTCTGTGAAAAATTCTTAATTTCATTTTTGGTATGTAACACTTTCTTATGCGCTGATTTTCAGGGGTCGAAGGCAAGACTTGTTTCAGAAGTGTACTCATCTTCTCATTAATATAATATATTAGTTTATTCGATTTAGAATATGAGCAGAATATGATGGCGTTTTCTATCGCGTACGTTGTATTCTTATTTTAAAATTTCATTGCATTAACTGCGCAAAATGTTAGATATTTGAAATAGATATAAATATACCAAAAAATTTGCCATTTTTTTTATATAAGCAAATTCTATGTTCCTAAAAATATACCAAAAAAACAGCATTCGTTTCATTCCAATTGGTTTAAAAATATATTTAAACCACAATTCTTAAGCAAAAGGCTCAAGTTCTAACGAAATAGAGTGAATTGATACAAATTTTGTTTCAAGTGCAAGTCTAGTTAGCCGATTCAGTTATGACTTTTGAATGATATTTTTTTAAAACTTGGCGACATTTTTTTATGTATTCCATTTATTATTCCACGTTTGTTCATGCATCTTAAAAAGTTCTTTTTTTTTATATCTATAGAACCTTAAAGTTGTTTTTTTCAGTCGCGTGGGATTTCTTAGATTTTACATTTTAAGTCATTTAAAAAGTTTTACGTTTTTTTAATAACTTGAATTTTTGTTTTTTATCTATCTTTCATCTTGGGCAAAAAGAAGAATGTAATCATCTTGATTTTAATCGCCTAAATCGTCGGTAAAGATGAAATTGTCTATTTCCCTTCTATTCACTGTAAATATTTATTTCTTGATTGTTTGACTAATCGGAAATATTAAAGCAGCTATAAACATATCGATTTTTAAGTTATGCGTTTTCTTTCATGCACAATTTTTCGTGCCGCTTCCATCCGTGAAAACTAATGAAATAGCTCAAAATTCATACAAAGGAATAAAATTTCGTGCCATTCTATTTTTTTTTTCCCCTTTCGAATTCAAACCGAAGCAATAAATAACTTATACATATCTTGACATTTCTGAATAAATTCATCATGGTTTCATTTTGATGCAAACCAACTGGTCGAGGAAATAAAAAAAATTGAACATAAAAATGAGAAAAAGCATGCCGCAACAAATACTTACAAATTGCTTTACTAGTCTTAGAAATGCAAAAATTAGGGAAAGAGTATGCGTGAAAAAATTCATTCCATTTGTGAAAATCCCAAATTGACATTTATTAACCTTTAGAAATTCCCACTTCTCAAAGGTTTTTTTTTTCTTCCCGCGTGAGAGAAAGTCTTTTAAAAACGAGACGCCGGTGGAGGTTGCTTTTGTAGGGAAGTCTGCTAGACAAACAAGTGCGAGTTGATTATTATCTAATATTCAAATTAAGGGCAGGAGTGAGGGGGGGGGGGGGCGCGAAGAAAACACAACGATGAAAAGAATTTTAATACGAAGTCGAAGGGCTTCCACAACGTGGAGTTGAGAATAATACCACTTTGGACGGAGAAGGGCTTTCGCGCTCTCTCCAGAAAAGGCAGGAAATTTGGGTTGTCGCCATTTCGTCAAATGAATTTGACTTGAATTTTCTTCGTTCCCGTCACCGAAGGTTTCTTTTTTTATTTATTTACTTTTATTTAACATCATTATTAAGCTAACTTGGGGCATTTTTTTTCATGTTTTGTGTTGGCATTCGTTCTTTCCCTTTTTAAAAATTATTCTGATATTGGTTCGCATCAAAGTCTTATAAAAAATATCTATATAATGTCTGTAATAATAATACATCAACAATATTTATTTCCATCTATAAATCTTAGTATGCCTCCTCGACTGTGAATTGGCTTAACCTAGAGTTTCTTAAACTTCGGTTTTTCACCCTAGATGGGATCAAATTGAACGTCGTTGGGGTTCCGAAAAATGTTTGTAGTGTCTTTTACTTCCACCTTCTTCAATAATTTAATCAAAGATAGTTGAGACAATTATCTGGCTCAAAAATTTCGTCGGAATTTGCTAAATACTTATTTTAAACTTAATTCTTATTTATCTTTTTAAAAAAGGGTAACAATCGATTGAGCTCTTTTAGATTAACTTTAATTCAATTGCCGAGCTAGAAACTTCGTGTAATTTGAGTAGCAACCGTTTTGCATTAACCGTTTGAGTTGCCCTCGTGTCCCAGTTGACATCTCGGTACTAAAAAAAAGTATCGGAAGTTTTTTTCCCCTCATCTCTCTCTCTCTCTCTCTCTTCCTTTTTTAACCATAGAAGTGACCCATTTTATTATGAATCCAAATCTTCGGAGAATAAAATCTTCGTTTCCTGCTCCTGGGGAATATAGATTTGGAGGAGGCAGGAGGAGGGGAGAATCGCAAGACGGAATAAGAAAACTAGACGAGGGGAAAAGGCATGGGCCAATTTCTTAAGCGAAGGGGCATGGAATCGCTATGTATAATAAATAAAAATGTTTTCCTAATGAGAAAAAGCGGAATCTTCTTTTTGTCGTTTTAATCTGCTAAATTGTTGGAGCCCCCTTGTACACCAGGGAAGAGGATGGACGGGTGACAAGGGCATTAGTCAGTCCGTCCGTCTCTGCAGGGAGGGGTTCCTTGGCGTCGCCCGAGGGGGGGGCGGTGGCAGACAAGGGCAGGGGGCTTATAAAAAGCATTGAAAGAAAAGCACCCTCTTGCCTTTCTTTGAAATTAAACTTTCGAAAGTGCCCAAAGAGTTTGCATATTGACACAGTGCTCTGGAGAGCTCCGGCGATTTCTCGTCGCCTGTTGACGGCAGCCGGTAAATCAAAAGTTCACCAGGTCTTCTACCCTATCTTATACTCATTAGCGCAGATTTTCTGTTGAACATTTAGTTTGATTAATAAAATCATCTTCCTGACCATTAAAGGCCTAGAATGTTTGCTGAAAGTTTGAACTATTTCCTCTGTAATACTATCTATATGTGCATTAGAATAATTGGCGGAGGGTTTGAATAAATCAGTTGGTTTTTATGAACTGTGAGATTGTAAACCTGTACTGAAAAACATTACTTAATTCATTCTTTTACCCAAAATTAACTTGGTCCGTGGCCATTTATGGTAAAATCGTATTGTATCAGCCCACTTTTCCCCCAGAAGGAGTGAATAGTCCATTATGAACCCATAATCTTTTCTAATCAAACAGTATCTGCTTGTTTCTAGAACAAGAAAACTTTTATTACAGTATAGCTGTGTTACAAAAAAAGAGTGCATCTTTAATTAAGTCATTAATTCATGGCCGCTCTATATACATTATAATTGGAGGGTTCAGAGTTAAGGTGAATATTTTGGGTAAGGTCCATATTTTGCCCATTTTTGCACTAACAGTACTATAGAAATGTTATATACTCTGTATAATAATGATTCAGATCGATAGTTCAATTGGTTTCCACCAGGCGGCACGAACAATTTGAAGACCACTGTTAGTTTAAATGCAGATAATAAACATCGAGATCTGTTTTCTCGGAAATAAATCTCATGGGCTTATTTATTTCAACTCTGAACTCTCTATTTTCGGTGGTCTCTAGTGTTCAGATAGGCTCTTGAAAGCTCTGGTAACTCATACATCATATGTTAACATTGAAAATAGCTTAAATAGGATGACAGAATAAAAATGATTTTATAACAATGTCTCTGATATAGCTGTGTACTGATTATGTATTTCTTTGTTTCAGATTACATCAACGACTGTTACTCCCCTCCCTCTGCGGCCGGTTCCTCCCCATACAGTCTGGCGCCTTCTTCGCAGGGCCAGATGATCAGTCCACCTCCCGGTTCGGGCACCCCTCAAGATTCCATGTACAATATGAGCATGAACGGCGGCGACTCCTACTCCTCGATGGGAGCGAATGTTCAGTCACAGGTGAGTGTCACAACTTTTTTTATATATGTCTTTGTGTTATCCCGGTTTCCAGGATATCTGAAAAGATATCGCCCTTAACGCCATAAGATACGTTAACTAGGGTGGCTGGTATGCTATTTGATTTTAACATGGCAATTGGAAAAAGTACCTCAATTGCCAGGCCGGACACTCCTGTTCCAGAACTGTTCAAAGAAATCATCCGTGTGGATCCAAAGAAACTGCAATACCATAATCATGTTCTTTAAACGACCAGTATGAATAAAATCAAATGCATCCTACTCATATTTGAATTATAACCTATATCACAGCTAAACCTGAACTCTTGTTCAGTAATAATCACTCGAGTGCTTTAATTCGGTAAGCATATCCCTATTCGATTCATCGGCTGTTATAGAGGGATGAGCAATCATGGCACGAGTTCACCTAAAGTTTGTTGAGTGAATGATTTGTGGTTTTGTTTACTTCCTTCGGCAACTGAAAGAATTGTTAGAAAGCTAACTTTTTTTCCCGATTTCCCGTTATCATACTGACGCAACACTTGACGCTGGTCTAGACTCAGAATTATACACTTTGACATCGTTCAGAGATCAAAAGCTTATATCTGTGGCGAAAATGGCTTCTTTCGCCACAGATGGCATGTTTAGCAACCATGGCTCTTTGAATCTCCCACCCACCGATGCTCACTAGTCTGCCCACATTGGCTATGCTAAATTTCGACGATCCGTTGTTTTTGAATGCATTTCTTGTTCCCTTTCTTTTAATAAGAGGCGCAAGGTCAGGGATACGAAAGGAATGGATTTCATTGAAGTTAAATGGATGACTACTACGAGTTCTGCCGCTCAAAGCGTTTCGACCGACCGTTCCTAGGGCATTATTTTAACATTATGCCTATGGGCCAAAAATTCCATGCCAAACAAAAGTGGCCGTTGAGAGAGGTGGCTGCTTAAAGAAGTTTTAGTGTGTCTGTTAATTTGAAAAGAATCCCTCGCCATCGTGTCAGTATCCTTTGTTGAATAATTTCCGGCATTTCTCCGGCAAGATATCTTGTCCTAGTGTTAGGCGCGTTTGCTTGTTATCTGTTTCAGAAGAAGACCGGAATACGAGTTTAACAGCAGATGCAGGAATAGGTTCAAGATTTTTTTTTTCATTAGACATGTGTATAAAGTGACTTCGTTGTTGTAGTCGTTAAGTAAAGAGCAGGCCGAGTTATTAACTATTTTTCATTTATTATCAAAATATTTAAGTCAATTTTAGGAGAGTGGTGAACATGCGTACATCTCGTATGAAAGTTTCAAGTCAAAAGAGAACAGAAAAATCCCTGCGGTCTTCTCAGATAGGGGATTAACATTTAGACACGTGATCAAAGTGAAGGGAATAATAGCTATTTTTAGTAAATTATGTACGTGTTTTAGGAAAAAGTATGGTGCCAACAAGTCGCTGATTTCACGAGTTATGTGGGCGCGTGGAAACGAATAAAATATTCTTTTAGTAATAAATATGCCAAAACGTGCGATTTAATGTACTTCCAGCTCGGGAAATAAAGCGAAACTGGAGTTTAAGAAAAGCGATTTTGGAATACATTAATATTGTATTAACAGTTATAATTGATAAAATTTAACGAAAATTAAATTAAATATTAATAGAAATTAAATTAATAGAATTTTAATATTTTATGTCACAAAGTAATTTTAAATTTTTATTCCGAAAAATTGAAATATGTTCCTATAATGTGAAGCTAGTAAATTTATTGCATTTAACCAATTATTCTTGTCATTTAAATAACCATCCGTTATTTTCTCAAATTACTAGAAGACTGAATGCTGGCTCTATTATTATCTGTTAGAATCTAATTTAATTTACGACAAATATTTCACTAATGGTTAAAAATCGGGATCAAATTGGGTGAGTCTGTACGATTTAATGTAATCAAATGTTTTGATGGAATTTTCTTCGTAAATTGAAAAGAATTAGAACAATCTCTACCTTTTTTTTTTTCCCCATTGGGAACCCGAATAATCATTATTTGCATACGCGATTCAGCTTGTTTCTTTTCACACGTAATTAAGGGAGATCGAAAGAAAAGGTTTTGAAAGACAACTAATGGCGATTACTCTTGATTTCTGTTGTAATTAAATACCAGAGCAACCAGTGTTTCATGGCACTTTTTTCCCTTCACAAAATTAAATTAGGGCTCATCTTTTAACGATCATTTAACACGAAGCGGTGATAAATTAAGGAAAACAAGAGCACATAATAACATTATTTTATTTACCGTTTTATGAAAATAAGTTTTTAGCAACATTTCACGTTAGGAAGGGGAAAAAAAGGGGAAAGAGCCGAAAAGTTGCTCTTGAAAGCAGTAGGGGGAGAGGAAAAAGTGAAGAAAAAGAAAGCGTTCCACACACACTAAAAATTGAATCAAAGCAGCCATTTTATCGAAAAGACAGGCGCAGACGAGAATTTAAGAAAATGAGACCTGAAGTTTCGTTAAAGAAGGTGGCAGCAGAAAGAAAGGAAAGTGGCTTTAAAAAAAAAAGAAAGAAAAGAAATAGAATGGCTACAGAAACAAGTAGTTAAACAACAAGCCAAGTAAGAAGGATAAAAATATATAGATATAAATCGAAGTAAAAATAAAGCAAGAAAAGGTGGAAAAAGTAACAAAACTCTTTTGAGAGCGTGGTAGTGAAAACTGCTTTTGGCATAGCTCGTTATAAAAGACGCGAGTTAGGACAAATAAGGAAGCCTAATTTGAAAAGACTGCCTTCCTCAAAGCACCAACACAAAAGAAAAAAAAATCCATATATATAGATATATAGAAACGGGTACAGAAAAATCTTTTGGTCAACGTACTTTTTTTCTTTTTGCAAGAGAAAGAAGAGAAAAAAAAGCAAATAAAAAAAAACCTGGCTAAACACGCTTCTAATTCAATAACGGCGCAGGTTCGGTTGTATAAGGAATGGAAGAGGGGGGGGGGTTAGGAAGTGGATATACGTAATTTTGGGAAGAAGTTGGGGGTAGGTGGGCCCTTTTTTCTATTCCTCTGCTATAGGGGATAAAAGGGAAAACGCAAGCTGGCTTCTCCTAAACAAGATTACTGGGATACTAATGAGAACAGAGATGGCCACTTAAGCATTTGGCGCTACTGCCGCAACTTTTGGAGGAAAAAGAAGCAAAAAAAGAACAAATAATAAAAAAAAGATGCTGCTTTTCATTCCTATTTTTTCCCCTCTTTTCCTAGGACGCGTATATAAGGATCCACACCAAGAATGTGAGAATGCTCATCTTCAAACCCCTTTCCCAGAATAATTTTCCTTTCTCGGAAATTTCTTATATTTCGCCAAGATACTCAGGCGTATCTTTCGCTGTTGAATTCCAAGCTGCAGTAATGCTCGACTCGAACGACAGCTTTTTGTTTTCATTGTAGAAATTCTACGGCGATTAAAAAAGGTTGAATGCTTCCTTCCCCTAAATAAGGTCTTAAACACTCGAATTGAAATACAAATGGAATATTGGAATACTGTTAAATTCTTGAGATTATTTATTCCAGTGATTTTTTGCATTCCTGGTAAATAAATACTGTTAAATATCCCCAATATTTTATCTGATAAAATCACAGTTTCACATGTTGAATTATGGTTCTCGTTTTTATTTTAAGACCTTCCTACAGGCAATTGAACTCATTCCTGATACACACTGTTAAAGAGCATTTATATATTCAACTTGACGATTATTTTACTTGTATATTAAATAAATAATATTTTGTAATTTTAGGTCATTTCAGGTTGTAGCTATTCGTAGGATTTCCGCAATAAAATTAAAAGATAATTTTACTATTATAACTTAGTGGAGAATTTCTTTTTCGTTGCATAGGGTTAAATACTCTTATCGTTAATATAGAAGATGACGATTCCAAATAGGACTGCTATTAAAAGCAACCTGATACTGGCAGTGATGAGCTTCAAGATAATAGTGATTCTCGACGAGTGTAAACTTTCATACAAATTCTTTTCTCTTTAACTAAAACATTAAATGAACGTCAAACGCAACACGGTTGTGGTGTATCAGAATTCAGAAGAAAAAAAAGTTAGTTTTCGTCTTGCTTTAAGGTCGATTTTCTGAAAGTGTAGTTCAAAACTTAATGCCTGAGCAGTGGGATTGATTTTTTTTTTTTTTTTTTTTGTACAAAAATCAGTAAAAGTTTTAAAGGACAGTAAGGAATATATGTAATGTGTTTAGCTATAATAAAGTGCACAAAATTATTGGCTTCGTGACATGTATTTTAGTTAATTTCTGATAAATTTGTAATATCTGATGTGGGAAAATTAAATATGAGAGAGAAATACTCATGAAAGAAAAGACAGTTGGGGAAATACTAAAAAATGCTTTTCGCAAATGTACTATTGATACTTTAAAGTGTTTATATCGTCGCTTAACAAGCAACACCACCTATCTCAATTGTTTGAAATTTCAAAGAGGAAGATTCAAATGAATTTTTCGCAACCAATAACGAATATTTCTGAATTTTTTAAAGATCTACTACGAACATGAGACCACATGTTCCAACCAGACGTGGGGGAAAAAAAAATTAGAAATATTCGTTATTGGTTGCGAAATTTTCATTTGAATCTTCCTCTTTGAAATTTCAAACAATTGAGATAGGTAGTGTTGCTTGTTAAGCGACGATATTTGAAATTGTGACGCATCTTGAACTGGAATTCTGATTGAAGTGGTGAGATAGAGAGATTTGAGCAAACACTTCTACCGGCAAAGAAAATTTTGCTCGACTCTCTGCTGCTTAAAATAGTTTTTAAACTTAAGTTTCGATGCCTTGTAGAGTATAATTCCAACGGGGTTTTTCTTTTTGTTGTTGGAGGGGAGGCAATTGCTGCAAATTTAAATTGTCTAAAGAACACTAAAATAGTTCCCATTCTTTCTTTAGAACTAGATCTTTTAATTGAAAAAAAAATGGCGAAGGGAGCTAAAAAAACACACATTTCTATCGACAAATAGGCCTGGATCGGACACGTGGAAATCGATGAGAATCGAGTAGCCATCAGCTTCACTTCTTTTCACTTCTCCACCCTCCAACCCAGAACGTCGCCGTCCGACTTTCTTTAATTACTCATTGGGCATGTCACCAGCTGAACTGGGGATTGGGGGGGGGGAATTAAATAAAATAAAATAATAAGAAAAAAAGCACCCGTAAGAAAATGGGAATCCAGTAAAGTGAGTAGAAGAAAAGAGGGAAGAAATGTTTTGGGTTGTTGCAATTGAATTTAGCTGCTGTAGTTCTCACTTTAACTGGATTTCGCTCTTGCCTGACAAGGCAGTTAACGAATTTGTGACGCCGCCGCTTGCCCAGGATCTGCCGCTCACAAATTAGGCCGCCTATAGGCCTTGTCGCTTCTTCCACGGACTAATGTCCGTCTTCGCCCGTGATTTAATTATAGCCTTTTCCATCTTGCGCGTTTTTTGCTATTTATTTATTTATTTGTCAGCGTCGAAATTGTGGTTCGGGCGCTGTGTTGCTTGTTCCTTCCTTCTGGAATTAGGAATTGGCTTATCACTCTGTCCAGGCTCAAATTTCCGATATTCGAGACACGGAGCAAATTCGAATTCGCTAAGTGAGACATATGAGCGAGAAATCGAGTTTTTTTCTTTCTCTGTTTTTGTATCGTTTGTAGAATCTGTTTGCCAGACGTTCTGTAAACTGTATTACTTTTTTTGCGTATAATTGCGTACTTGATTGGGATAATTAACGCTTTCCTCTACAATTTGAATTCTTGGAGAGTGCAATACTTGTTTTACATGAAGGTCCTCCAAAAACTGAATAGCTTTGACTGGAATAGAGCTTCAAAAATTATCTTTTTTGCCAGTATTATAATTCCAAAGTAACGCATTCTGACAGATAAGCTGAAGATGATTGAAATTTAGATAAAATCATTTGCGATTTTTTTAATAATGAAACAAAAAGAATAGAATTTCGCTCTACTGAGCTTTTTTAATTTTTATTTAAATGAAAAACTTAGAGGAAAGTTGGTAGAAATATTTCTCTTCTGATTTTTAGGCTTTCATAATTTATTAAAATGTATTTTACGATTCTCTATGTAATGAAATCGGAGAGTGTTCTATTAACATGCCAGTTTACATTAGTGGCCATAAACATCTTCATTTCTTGCTAAATCCAACGCTTCAGCTTCACGAGTCCCTCCAAGAAATTAAAAACATCCCTATTGATTTTATGTCTAGATATGATTGAAACACATTTTCAATCAATACATTTTATTCAAATAAGCCGTGTCTTCACAATTACACCTTTAATGGACGGGCGATACCGACGATTTAAGATTCAGCCAGTTTTTCCACGAATGTAATATTCGTAAGTGTTTATGCAAATAATCCACAATAAATAAATAAACCACCGATAAAAAGGATTTATAAAAGAAAAAAAATCTTTTCTTTAGTGTAACCACGGCCCAAAATTAGTTGGCGAGGAAAGAAAAGGAGGTGGGGTGAAAAAAAGCAGCAACCACCGAAGTTCTTTTCAAGTAAAAAGAACACTTTTTTTAGTAAGTTCCAAAGAAAAGCTAAAGTGCAAGGTAATGATGACAAAGAATAAATAAATAAGGGACAAAAAAAAGGGTAAAAAAATAAAAAGTCGCGCCAAAGAAGCTCGGGATATACTTAGGGAAAAACTTCATTGCAGGATAAGTGTGAGCCATTAAGTAGATTAACGAGGTAGGGTAAATAACAGAAGGGGTAAAAAAATATTAAAAAAATCTTCTCACACTTAAATCTAAAAAGCAAAAAGCACACCGTCACTAAGGGATAAGTGAAAAAGCGACACTTCGGTTTACGAAAAGAAAGGGGGGCGCAGGGGGGTGAAACTGTTTTTATTAGTAGGTGGAAAGTTTTTCAAGAAAACTACTTTTTTTTCTTCCTCATCTCAAAGCAGCAGCATAATGTTTGTTAAATCATCGACACGCGTGTTTTTGTCGCAGTTTTTGACAAATTGTTCCGATAGTGTTATAGAAATGCGGATGACATAAAACCACGGGGAAGGGGTGGGAGGCAATCTTTTCTTCCTTAAATCTTAGCGTGATAAAAAATAAAGTTATCCACGGATAAATTTCAACTACAGATCATCGGTTTGGTTAACCGTCTGTGGAACGTTAAGAAAAAGTTCGTACCACGTCAAGTTTTCGAACGCATTAAACTGAAGTCCTTCCTGTTCTACATTCTTTCTCATTTTATAAGATTTAATGAATTGGTATAAAAAATAATCATTATTAAGTAATGAACACCGCGATGTTATTTGAATAGCCAACAATTTTTGCTAAACCAACATCGAACAGAAAGTAATGAGAATTTAACAGTTTTTGATGGAGGTTTCGCTAAATGAAATGGAAAAGACTGTTTATAGTTTACTTTTAATACACTGTAATCAAATTTAATTTTTATGATATTAAATCATAAATTGATATTTATTTCTTCGCTTCCTCATTCATCACCTTTGTTTCAGTGTTCTGATAAAAATTTTGTTTTTCAGGCGAACGCCCTGAGGCACGTGATCTCCCAGACGGCAGGTTATGCCGATGGTCTACCGCCCCAGTCCTCCGCATCCATGTACGACCCTGCAGGCATGCATCAGGTGCGTATATAACAGGTATCTTGCCCCCGGTTCACTTTTTCATACTTTTCATTTCTTACGAATGAGCGACTCCTCAAAAAGGAATTGCGCCCCATTTTTATATTTAAGTGTGTAAGTATTTGTAATGCTTGAGGAATCATGACCTAACTGTTAAATGACCAAGTTGAAGATCGTTTATAATTATCTGTTTAAGCCTGTAGACATTGTTTTACTGGATTTGATGTTGTCGTTAATTTAAAAAATTGGGCCTTGGCCTTCTCCACGGCGTCCCTTGACGCTTTTCCATAAGTTTTTACTCCAGTTGCGCAAATAAATGACGGCCTACGAACCAGCGCCTATTGAATCGCAAATCAGTAAAGGCTTTATAGTGTTTAGTGTTAAACGCTAAATGGGGTAAAACTGGGATTTTTTAAAAAAATCTTGTTCAAGGAAATGTCGCTCTTCTTCCATTACCATGCAGCAAGACCCACATTTGACATAAAATCAGTGGAAAGGAAAAGAAAGTTGTTGAATCATTACACAGCATTGAGAAAGATTTAAATATCTTTATGTTATAAAGGAAACTGTTTATTTATTGTAGTAGTCGAGTATTTTTGTTGCAAATTTAAGAAATAAAACGTAGTTTCTGGCCAGGCTTCTTTGAAACCATGGGTACTACCGGTACAGAAATAATCGATGCGTTATGACTAAAAATATGAAAATGATGCTAAATCACAGATAACTCAGTGATATGCCAATTTTTAAATTAATGCTCCACTTTCTTTTTTTTTAATTGCACGAAATTATCTTTTCAATGCTATAGTAGAACTAGTGTTTAGTACATTGTCTTCCTTCGGTTGAGAACATTTCAGTTCTTGTATGAAGTTGAAATAAGATTCTGTTTTCATTGAACCTCAACAATTAAAGTCATCATAATTGTTTCAAATGTATGTTCGTCTTTAATTTCATGATCTCTCAGATGCATGTGCGTCTTTAATTTCATGATCTCTCAGATGCACGTTCGTCTTTAATTTCGTGATCTCTCAGATGCACGTTCGTCTTTAATTTCATGATCTCTCAGATGTATGTTCGTCTTTAATTTCATGATCTCATGGTCGTTTTCTTTTTCTTTGCAGCCTTCTGAGCTTCATCCCTAGTGAAGACGAGAGACTGAGAACATCAGCCAATCGGTGAACAGGGCCCGGCTCAATTTAGCCAATCAGGAAGGACTCAGTACTTCACATAATATACGTTTCAAACAAAATATCTCAGACCTCAGATCATGTTTCATCAAAATAACAAGCTAAACATCTTTTCTTGCACTTTGTCGCACAGAAAAAAATAAATAAAATGGAGGAACATGCAAAAAAAGAAACTGTCGCAGCCAGGAAGCGGAGCAAAGACGTTGTACAGTTATACCTCTGTATTCTAGCGTCGTTCTCTTTCATCTGCATACCATTCGTATTCGCGCAGAACGATTTTAAGTGTACATTTCTTTCTCAGAAAAAACAAGATATCATTGTGATGAATCATCTGTAATTTCAGAACTCTGTACATCAGAATCATAATTCAGCGGTTTTTTTCCTTTTTTTTTCTTTGTTCGTGTTGTTGTTGTCTTAAGACTCTGTAGCAGTCAGCAAAAAAATGTGCACTTTTATATAAATTAATATAAACTGGAGAATAAGTAAAAATGCTTTGTGCTGTATCTTTGAAGAAAAGAAGAAACGAGGACTTTGTGGAGTTGTTTCACGTTCGTTCCATTCAATTTCTGATAATTAAATAATAAACTGGAAAAAAATGTGGTCGCGATAGTAGCGACCTCTAGCGGAACGCCATCTGGTGTGCAGTTACAGCATTAGATCTTGAATGGCAAGTTTTGCCGTGTGATGCTTTCAAGTTGTTTTTTACATAATCTTTCTTAAAAAGGCCCAAAGATTGCTGTTAATCACGTCCATTCGTGTATCAATTTGTTACTCTTGTTTCATCTTTTTATCCCTTCCTTATTTTACCAGTGTATTTCTAGTGATCAACCGATTTAACAGTTTTCAAATACGTTGGTCCGTTCAATATGTTTTTTGAACAAAAGTTGTAAAAAATTCGCTGAAAGTAGCACATTTCGCGAAGCATTGTTATCATTGTTCTTGAAAACAAGTGTAAAGCATTCGTAAATTATTAAAAATAATATGTGTGATAAGAAGATGTCATTAAAGCTGAGCTGGTTGTTCTCCTTTTAATAATACGTGTAAATTGTTTAAATGATGATTTTTTACGAAGAATGTTTTCATATTCTACTTTTTTAAAACTAATCATTTAATTTTTTAATGATTCATCAATTTTGCATAAATGAAATTTACTGTACATATTTTTTTGTTTTATCATTATATTGTATTTTTATTGTCCTCAGTTTGTATTAAGTTTTATACTGCAGGAAAAACCCAGAAAATAGTTTTACTACTCAAGCTACTAAGAAATGCTCATTAATTTTAAATTCAGAAATATAGCCTGTAACTCCAGCTCAGCATTAAAATTGATTAAAAAGATTTCTTCACAAACTTTGTCACTGTAAATTGCTGATCAAGATACGTACCTACCTTATATTTTAATAGTGAGAAATACTATTACAATCAAAGAACTGAAATTAAAATTTTAATTTATTATGAAATTTTAACTAAAATGACTTCATTTTGGTCGATTTAGCCATGTGATAAAAGTTTGTATTGTACTTAAAGTAAAGAGTAAAACTTAAATATTTTTATTTCAAAAACGTAATTGCTATTTTGGTCTGTGATTTTGTTATCTAAAAAATAAAATGTGTTCTTTTTAATTAAGTGCATTGTAAATGTGTTCTGGGCAATTTGTTTTTGAATGTATAATTTTCCTTGTATCTTGTCAAAATTACATATCGCGCTGACGAAGATATGCTATTATTCCGGCTATGATCTCGTAGTGTACAATCAATAACAAAAAGTTTTGTTTTTAAGAACTTTGCAAACTGCACATATTGTATTGAATAAACAAAATATAAATTATGTTATTCGTTAAAAATCTTGTCTTTTGTGTTTTTCTTTCACGACTCGTTACCTTACTTCACATAAATGCGTTATTCAAGGTAAAGGATTGTTAACTTGAAGCAAAATAGTAGCACTAAGATTTTGATTACTAGCAATGTAAATCCATTTTATGGCATCTAAAGAAGCAGATTAGAACCGTGTAGATGCAAAAATATATATTCTTATTTGAATCACATTTATACATTTAAGCAAGGATAGCTGAATTTATTTGGCTTATCCACATTTCGTACTATCCGGCAAGAAATGTTTTGTTTTTCTTGGAAAATATTCACAAAGATAGACGTTAGAGGCCGAGTAATTAAAAGGAACTATGGCGTTAGAATGGCGAAAATCTTCATACCGAGCCGTCATTAAGACTTGTGAAGGGGAACGGATGTGACTGAGGAAGACGAATGTCCATCAAATAGTTTGGCCCCCCCCCCCCCCCCCCAGCTTCTACACATGCAATACTACCCTAGTATAATTATTACAGTGTGTCCGTAAAGTCATGGTACACTTTTGACTGGTCACAGGAAAGCAACGAAACAAGATAGGCAGGTGACACCTTCACCAAATAAAAGGAAAACTCCCCAGGTTTGCATACCTGTTCAGCGCAGTTCGATGTGGGCTCCATTTGTTGCCCTACACACATCTAAACGATAGTCCAGTTCTTCCCACACACGGGTAAGGACGTCTGTTGTAGCAGAGTGAATAACGTCAGTGATTCTCTGTTTTAAATGATTAATGTCGTTGATACGTTCACTGTACACATGTTGCTTCACATAACCCCACAAGTAAAAGTCTAATGGCGGCGTTATGTCCGGGGAGCATTTTCACAACCTTTACATGCACTCACGCCTTAGAGATTTTTGAGCCTCTTCATTGGCTGGCTATTCTGGCGTCATTTGTGACGTAACGTACTGCTCATGGTAGTGTTCGTTGACAGAACAATTCAATACAAGTTTTCTTTTATTTCTCTGTGTTTTCTTATTTTTATCTGAGATGTCTGCTCTTTTCGAAGCTAAACTTCCAACTTCAAAATTTTATTTAATTTACAGTATTCAGTACCATTATTCATTCATGCAATGCCACAAAATGTTAATATGCTTTTGAGATTCAATAGTCTATATTTTTAAAACATGCTAAAACAACAATTCAGCATAATAATAGTTTTCGAAATTACTGAGATATACGTAAATAAGTTGAACTTGCCTCATTACTGTTTAAATACAACCTAACTTCGGCCTTGTAAACAATCTACTATCCGAAAATCTAAAAGCAATTTCAAATCATAAACGAAACACGACAAGGCTAATAGATTCAACACAAATCTACGGAAAATTCCGATCAGCTGAAAAAAAATACTTAGTTATATACGTCGCAAGTGACGCCGGAAGAGCCAGCCAATGAGGAGGCTCGAAAATCTCTGTGGTGTGAGTGCATGTAAAGGTTGAGAATATGCGTCCGGGGATCGTGGTGGCCATGCCATGACAGCACCCCTACCTATCCACCGCTGGGGGAATGTTGTATCCAGAAACTCACGAACAATGTTGCCGTAGTGTGGAGTTTCGTCGTTGTGTTGAAAGATGACGCCTTCTGAAAATTGTGGAACTGCATACAATTGCAACATGTCAAGGTAGATGTTTGACGTCACAGCATGGTGCGTCATCACCTGCGCGCGCACACCGTTGCACTACAGACACTCTTTGGGATACTGTCCAATGTAGCGCAAGTTTCAACCTTTCGTTTCTGTTCGCCACAACAAGCGTTCATAACTGCACCATGACGTTACGGACACACTGTATATAGACATAAGGTTTCGGTTGAGCTCATAGCTTTCGAGCTATTTAAGAAAAACTGAAAAAAAAAAAAAAAAACCACTGGTGGGGACTTTTAGTATGTCGTTTAGGACACTACTCCCCCAACAACCGTGCTAAATTTCAGAACTATACCATTTTCTTTTTCTATTTTTCCTTCGTTGACTGGACTACAAAGCCCGAAAGAGAGAATACGGCCGGAATATCGCGTACTGACACAATTTGGCGTATTTTGTCTTCGTAGTATAATGAAGAAAGCCGAATACGCTTTATGACGTCTTCCTTTCGACCATCTGGCTCCAAAATTTGATACATGTTTACGCGTTTGGTCACACGACCGCATTCCAAATTTCACGCATCTGAGTCGTCGCGTTTTTGAAACATAACATTCACATACACTCGAATAGACAGGCCGACAGACGGTCAACCCGTCGACGGATTTGGTCTAAAATTTGATGTATACAGTAGAGTCTCTATAATTCGAGTCTCGATTGTTGAGGTTTTCCACAAATCTGAGTTAGTGAAAAAAGCTCCCAAATAATGATCCACACATACACAACACGTGCAAGAATTACTGCATCTGGATTTTATTGTTGTTCGACGGGCCATATGTCCACTGCGCACCCCGAAGCCACCTGCAGAAATGCCTCCTCCCAAAGAAAACGGGATATATATATAAGATCGATATATAGGAGCAATGCGTTTAAACAAACAAACAAAAAAACAATTGACAATTATTTTAAGATGTATTTAACCTGTTGCTATCAGCAGTAATGTAATAAATATGTAAGTACATTTTTCATTTAAATATACTACACCGAAATTTAAAAATTGCTTTATTTCCTTTTATTTATTAAATTTTTTGATTTCGATAATTCGAGTTTTCGATAGCTCGAGGTAGGCCCGGTCCCGTCCACCTCGAATTATCGAGACTACTGTGCATCTGCAATTCCGATGACAAGACTATATGCTAAGTTTCATCCACCTAGTGTTTTTTACTTTCTCGTCTACAAAGAGATAGTATTGTAACCGTCAAAAAACTCGAACTCGAGATTTTGACGAATCTCCACGTTTTAGACCCCCCTCCCCCGAGTCCGAAAAACACAATTTGGGAATTATGTCTGTCTGTGAATACGATAATTCGAAAACTATTAGAGGTACGGGGATGGAATTTGGTATGTGATCTTTACACATAATTTGTAGATTTCTATCAAATTTTGGACAAAATCCGTCTACGGGAAGTATGTCTGTCCGCGTTCTTGTGAACACTATAACTCAAAAACTGGAATAGCTAGACGGATAAAATTTGGAATACAGTTTTATAATCAGACATGTAGGTTTGTATCAAATTTTGGACCAAATCCGTTAAAGGGTTGTCGGTCTGTATAATCGCATACTTTTGAATGCAATAACTTAACAAAATTACTTACAATGGACCACTTGGGAAATTCAATTCGGGATGAAACTTGGCATATTAGTAGCATGCCATTAGGGTGTTCACGCATTAATCTAAAAAAGTGCAATGGCCAGCCAATTCGGAGGAAATGGCCCTCAAACTTGGGGCACAACTTATATACCAATAACTCTTCACAAGTAATCAGTACTTAGATGTCAGTGCGCCTGCCTACCATTCGTTAGGTCCGCAGTTCGGTCCTGGCTGCGGTTTTTAATTTTATTTTTTCAAAATTATTCCAAATTAAATTAAAAATTTGAAAAATATTTTAAATTTAAACTTTAATTATTTTTATACAGAAAATATTTATTAATATATATTTATATAATACTTATATAAAATATATATTTATATAATACTTGAATTACAGATAAAATAATAAAAATACATAAATAGTAAACTAATTATAAATACATCCTTAATGGTGATAAATATTAACTATAATGACTCGCATTATATAAAAAAATGTTTGTTTAGACATATTATCCTTTATAACTTTTAGAATATTCTACATTTATTGATTACTTTTCTTTTTATCTTTCATTTTGTACTAGTAACTGTATATTTCCACATTAAATTATATACAAAAACCAGAATAATAATTAGCATAAAAACATTGGGAAAAAAATATGTTGACACCTTGCACAATTGTTAAATGACTATTGTTCACAAGAGCAACCGTCCTTTAGATCTGTGTCTTCGTTCACTTTCAAAAGGATCTATCTTTCATTAGAAAGATTGACAGTTTTTTTTTTTTTTTTTAAGTTTTTCAAAATTATTACAAATTAAATGGAAAACTTAAATATTTTTAATTAAAATATTACTTTTTTATACATAAAATTACTGTTTATTCATATGATACTTGAATTATTGGTAAATTTACTTTATAAGTACTAAAATAATGATAAATATAACTTTAAAAAGTAATAAATCATAACTACAATTACCCACGTCAATGAAAGATATTTTTTAGGCTTCATCACTCATAAATTTTATAAATTCATTCTACGAATTTCATACGATAAGGAGTAAAGACATTTACCCATTGGTCCCTTTTCAATTATTGAAATTTCGGACCATCTACCTACACATTTAATAGATTAATAGCTGCTCTCTGCTATTTTTATTCCATCATTAAAATATTGGACCATCTGCATATGTATTCAATATATTAACATCTGCTCTCTACTGTTTCCAAGATAAAATAAGAACGAAGAATTTATGAATATAAAAACCCAGTAATTTAAAACTTTCAATGAATTTAGAATGTTAATTTTAATTATATTTAATATTTATCACCATTAAAAATGTATAATTATTTTACTGTTCATATTTTATTATTATTTTATCTCTAATTCAAGTATCATATAAATAAAGTTATTTTATGCATAAAAATAATTAAAGTTTTAATTTAAAATTTTTTAAATTTTTAATTTAATTTGGAATAATTTTGAAAAAAAAATAAAACTAAATAAACCGCAGCCAGGACCGAACTGCGGATCTAGCGAATGCTAGGCGAGCGCACTGACATCTAGGCTATCTAAGCACTGATTGCTTTTGAAGAGTTACTGGTATATAAGTTGTGCCCCAAGTTTGAAGGCCATTTCCTCCGAATTGGCTGGCCATTGCACTTTTTTAGATTAATGGGTGAACACTCTAATGGTATGCTTTTAATATGCCAAGTTTCATCCCGAATTGAATTTCCCAAGTCGTGCCCTCTCCTTGTTAGATAAATGAAACTTTGTATGTGGCCTTCTAACCTTAATTGTAGATTTGTGTTAAATTTTTGTATCAATCGGTTGGTGTGTTCAAATCAAAGGTGTTCAAATTGCTTATTCGGTTGAAATTGCTATTGCGTATTGGCGACAGTAAACTGCCGCCAAGCGGTTGTTTACAGTATGATTTCCAGCCTTGGTGCGGTCTACGAAGGAACTAGTAGCGATCGGCAAATGCGATTTTCGGAAATTATGGCAACCCTCTTAAATTGAAACTTCGTTTTGACATTCTCCAGATGGACGACCTTGATTAACCAGAGGTGTGGTGAAATCTTGTGTGATATCTATAATAAAATTTCTTACTCAAGAACGTTAAATAAAATCTTATTAGTTGTAGTACCCTCAGCGCGTATAAGAGTTGCGAAAATACGCAATTTTTATGCGCGCAGAATGCGGGACAAAGACTTCTTTTTGCATAATATCAAGTTTTTGGAATACATAACTTTTATATGTTTCATTATAAATCATCATTCATAATTTTTTTCTCAACATACCCAGGCCTTGGGTAAATACCCGGGTTATGTATCCCAAAAATATTTACCTATCCACTGGGTATACCCAACCCCACATTACTGGTCGTATGCGAGAAAGTTTCGGGGAGTCCAGCTGGTTTAGTTATCGTATTCAAATGCACACGGACAGACAACTTTTCTTTGATGTATTTCGTCTGAAATTTGATAGAAATCTAAAATCTTGGTATAAAGACCACATACCAAGTTGCATACGTTTAGCTCTTTGCGTTTTTAAGTTATCGTGTTCACAGACCGACAAGCAGCCAGACATAATTCCAATTTTTTTTTTTTTTTTTCCTTCCCCGGGCTCGTGGAAGTCGAAAACTTGGAGACTCATCAAAATCTCGAGATCGAATTTTTCAACGTTTATATTAGTTTCTCTTTGCATACGAGCAAGTAACGCATTTTGCAACCGGAAACATTTGGTAGGTAAACCTAACACAAAAATTACAAATCTTTATTAAATTCTGGACTCGATTCGTTAATGCAAAGATGTACTTTTCCTAAGCACATTTGGTTGATTTATTCTCTGCACTATTTAAGTATGACTGTTATTTATTTCAAAGATTATTTTTTTAGCGTGAGCTTTCCCATTCATGTTAAATGAAAAGAATATGATTGGGAAGGTTACCGAATTTGGACCACCCGTTTTCTGATGTACAGCGAAGAGGAGGAATTTTATTAAAACACAAGTAGCAGAATTTTTTTATAGTTTATTTACCTTCATTCATTTATTATTATTTATGCATTCAACAAGAACTCCTTTTGTCATGCGACAAACGTAAATTTAACGAAGTAACTGATTCCTGTTTAATGATTGAACTCACTGCTGTAACAATTCGATCTCGCAAATCTTGAAGAGTAGCAGGAACATACGCACCGTCTTTTATGTACCCCCACAGATCAAAATCGCGAGGGGTAAGAATGGTGTCATACAGATATTGTTGTACCTCGTGGTGGAAGTGAGGTGGGGTGGAGTACAGTCTTGCATGAAGATAAAATCATCCCGATCTTGTTGAATTTGTGGAAACAACAAGTGTTGGAGCATGTACGCTTTTACTGGGATTACCCGAATGCATGAAATAACACTTTGAAATTTTTCCTCTATTTAGTGATGCATCGTAAGTGTCTCTATCTAGTGCCGTTCATTAAAAATAAATATTTGAATTCTGCTCCTTCTTTTTGAATCACCTTGTACTTAAGCAGGGGGAAAAAATTGTGTCATCGGTCCAATTAAGGAAACTGGCTGCCCATATTGGACCACTGGTTTCTCAAATTCAAACACCAATTTCTTTAAGCACAATTAAAGCAAAAACAGTTTTTGATTCTCGAATTCCCACCAGCATGCAGTACATGACCCCAAGTATGGCATTTTCTGCATTGTATCAGTTCTTCATCTTCCTTTGTTTCCGCACATATAATGCAAAACTACGTAAGCCTCTTTTTTAACCAACATTTGATGTCTTTTAATGTCCTTTTACAGCCACTTTTTATTACTTTCTCGTATACGAAGTATACAGAGAGAAAGTATTGTAATCGTCAAAAAATTCGAACTCGAGATTTTGACGAATCTCCACGTTTTAGACCTCCCTGTGTCCGAAAAACACAATTTTGGAATTATGTCTGTCTGTGTGTGTGTCTGTCTGTGAACACGATAACTCGAAAACTGTTAGAGCTACGAGGATGAAATTTGGTATGTGGTCTTTAAACATAATTTGTAGGTTTCTATCAAATTTTGGACAAAATCCGTCAACGGGAAGTCTGTCTATTTGTATGTCCACGGTCATGTGAACTCTATAACTCAAAAACTTGAATAGCTAAATGGATGAAATTTGGTACACAGTTTTATCGTTATGAATGTAGGTCCGTATAAAAGTTTGGGCCAAATCCGTCAAAAAGAGGCGTTCAAATTGCATATTAAATTTCTTTTAATCCGATTCTCATGCGCATGCGTATTGGTAGCAATCTGTTATTGTTGTAAATTTTATTTACAGCAATAAATAATGTTTTCAAGCATCAATTGTTAACAATTTTTTTATTGTTGTAAATCAAACCGATCTCATTATTTCAGCAAATCTTTTATTCACGCGCTTTTGCAATTGTTACGGTTGTGGTAGTATAAATTGTTTTCTTTGGAATTCAATTCCAAAGCAGAATTTTCGCTTTAGTATTCATTGCATTGCCTATTTTATCGCGCCTGCTTCAAAGTAATATTTTTTTGAAACGTGGCAACAGATATTTGATTTCAGGGTTTTTTTTTTTTTTTTTTTTTTTTTTTTTTTTTTTACTTTCTCGTATACGAAGTATACAAAGAGAAAGTATCTCCACTACGAATCTCCACTTAGAAAGTATACGAGAAAGTTTAGGGGAGACCACTCCCGCTGGTTTATTTATTTTTTGCTTTAGCTTGTTCCACTTCCAATTATAAGGATTACTAGTGTTTATAACTGTTTTCTGGGCTATTCTTCTAGTTTAAGATAATAACCCCCATTGATTTAAACAGCTTAATTTAGGCAACTGTTTATGGTCCAATAACTTTTGGACAACAACAAAACAAATTCCCCTAACCTTATCTTACGACTCTTAATCCTCGAAAAAATAGGGGAAAAACTGTCAAATTCGATACATTGTATCTCTGAAACAATACATTACAACAAACTCCCTTTTTCTCCTAAAAAAATTTCTATTTCTTTCTGTTATAGTACACAGATTTTCAAACCTTAATATTTGTATGTATTTATTTGAGATAGTAATAAATATGGGTGTGAGTTTTTGAAAAAAAAATGAGATAGTCGCATTGCGCGCATGATTATGGATAAAATATTGGCCTAAACACAATATTTTTGGTATTTCAGTAATCCGAACAGTCTGTTTAAGAAATTGAACCACAATTTATTTACATACAAATTTAATTTTCCTTTTTTATACCAATTTAAAATAAACTGTTAAAAATAGTTAAAATTTCAACGTTTCTATCCCCCCCACAAAACTCCTTTGGAGAGAAAATGTACAAAAATTGTGACTCAATTTGTAGAACATAGCGTAATACATATTCAGTAAAAATTTTATGTAAAAATATTCAATAGTTCTTGAGATATTGTGCACGTAATAAAAAACAAAACAAAAAAATATTTTGAGATACAGCGCTTCAAAGATCACTTTTCAATGTTTACGTTGAACAGCTGATACATTTTCCTTCATAACTGTCATAATTATTGAAATGTTTTTTTAGCACGGATTGTTTTAAATTGTTCAGAAATAACTAGTGAATATTTTTTTAAAATTATTTTCAAAAAAAAAAAAAAATCGAAAATTTTCTTCGAGATTTAACAGTCGTATGTCTCTTTAAACTATTTCAATAAAATTATTATAGTAAATTGTATACAAACAAGTTTCCTGTCTTAGGATATAATAACATATTTTGCTACTTTAAAATAGCATAAGATCTATTAGTCTTTTGTTAAAAATATTTAATTGATATCTAAACACTTGTTTTCTAACTGTAACTATTTAGCGCCTTCCCCTAAAAATGATTTCATACACGACACTAAAATCGTTACAACATAATTTACCTATTTTACTGCCCCATTATTTAATTAAATTGATGACACCTGTCCAATCTAAGCACCGGTCCAAATTCAACAGCTCTCCCCTGTACTTTAAAATTTTACGTTTATTCATCTCCACGTTATCACTCTCGACCAAGGAAAATATTTTATCTATTTTTGGTTATTACCTTTTTATCCGGGTTGCCATTCCGTTCATTGACAATATTTTATATATTTATTTCGTCGTCGATATGTAATGTCGTGGGTGTAATTAAAATTATATATATTTTAAATTCCGAAAATAGGTGAGAAATAGCATCGCCCCATGCTTGACCTTTTTTTAGGCGCATTTGGCGTATTTTTATGGAAGTCAACCCTTGCCCACTTAAATTTTATTGGGTCAATGATTATCTTGAAAGTGAAGTGCCATTAAGTCACGGAAAAGCATGTATGTCTTGTAAAATATCAAAATGCCTCATAATAATTATCCGACTGGAATTAACCAAGTTTGAACGTGGTTGTTGGAGCTCAACGCATGAGGCATAGCATTTCGGAAGTTGTTGAGGTTTTCAAAATTCCTCGTACCACAGTGTTCCAGAGTGTATCGAGAATACGTACTGGAATGTAAACTATCAGTGATGTCTTTTCTATAACTGTATGTCTTGTAAAATGTTGAATGATGTGATAATGATTATCCGACGAGAATTAGCAGAGTTTGAACGTGATTGTTGGAGCTTAACGCACGAGGCATAGCATTTCGGAAGTTGAAGTTTTTAAAATTCCTCGGACCACTGTGTCCAGAGTATAGAATAGGTCATGGAATGCAAATTAACAGTGCTGTCTTTTTTAAAGCTGTATGTCTTGTAAAATGTTGAATGATGTGATAATGATTATCCGACGGGAATTAACCAAGTTTGAACGTGATTGTTGGATTTCAACGCATGAGACATAGAATTTCGGAAGTTGTTGAGGTTTTCAAAATTCCTCGTACCACAGTGTATCGAGAATACGTCATGGAATGTAAACTATCAATGATGTCTTTTCTAAAGCTGTATGTCTTGTAAAATGTTGAATGATTATCCGACGAGAATTAACAGAGTTTGGACATGATTGTTGGCGGAGCTTGAGGTATGAAGCATAGCATTTCAGAAGTTGTTGAAGTTCATCAGATT
This sequence comes from Araneus ventricosus, assembly GCA_013235015.1. Taxonomy (NCBI): domain Eukaryota; kingdom Metazoa; phylum Arthropoda; class Arachnida; order Araneae; family Araneidae; genus Araneus; species Araneus ventricosus. Next base: position 1,079,000 of record BGPR01000014.1, read on the forward strand.
TCTCAGTCCACAGCGTCTAGAGTATATCGAGTCAGTGGCGACGAGTCAGGTTGGGGAGGAGAGGTTGCGCCCTCACTTTCTACGGAAAAAATTAAATTTTTATTTCATTTGTCAACTTTCAACTGTTAACTTTTAATTCTCTGTCCCGATTTGCTCAGATCATCCTAAACTTACCATTTTGAAGCAAAAATTTTTAATTTTGCTAATTACCCCATACGTCCCAGTACTTTTAGTTTTCTTCAACTTGTCGTCCCCCCCCCCACACACACTTATGACTCCCAACCGCCGCTACTGTCGAAAACTACTGTCGCCGCTACTGTCGAGAACTACTGTCGCCGCTACTCTCTCTCATGGAATGCAATTCCTCTCACAGAAAACAATGCAGTGGCCGTTCACAATTTATAGCTGAATGATCGAGATCAGAAATGTCGAGCAGAAGCGTTGTTGCAAACAGACAAACGAAATGAATGGCGAATTCAAAAAGGAGTGCACAACAGGCCTGTTTCAGAAGTCCGTATAGCGAATTTTGGCATAATGAGATATGCAATAGAAGACCAGCTCGAGTCCTTTTACTTATACCTTAGGATTATCGTAATTTTTTTGGTTGAAATCTGGACACGCCGCAGGAGAGGGGGGGGGGTGAAAGGTCTTGGGGGAGACGGTCAAAGTATAAAATAAAATTCCAATTGCTGCCTACCAAACGCCCCCTGTCACACACTAACACAAAGTTTGAGCAAGGGAAAAAAATGAAAACGTCAGAATGCTAAGATGATAAATTTTTATTAATGTTTGGTAAATCAAAATTACCTTAATGGTAAATACAATAAAACAAAACTATCGGAACTTTTAATTTTCAGTTTGAAATGGGTCCTGGATAAAGATTTCATCCATTTTCTCATTCTGCTTTGTCGGTTTTTTTTCCGGTTTATACTTTTCGGACGAGATAATTTTTATTCAGGAAAATCTTATTATTTTTTAATAAAATCCTGGATAGGATAAAACGGAATTCGCATTGACGTTCAGCAGCTCTTTTACAGCTGGCAAGGACAGACTCCCTCTCTCAGCTGTCCAAATTGACCTTATCATTTGTTCAGCTACAGCCGACATGCCAGGCAGACACATGGAAAATTCTACTATTTTAAACAACGATTTTTCACAAATTTAATTTCTCTCTGGCCTCGTTTATTAGCGTAAATCCGGATGTGATGATGACCTACTCATAGCAGATCATCTGCGCCTCATCTATGTTCACGATAACATGCATTGAACCCTTAAACTGGACATTCACGAGCCCACCGTTCCATACCATTTGGAGCCCGTTGTTCCAAAACCTGTCGTCAATGCCAAAATTCGATGAGAATCGGCGCCGTGTGGTCGAAATGTTTGGATTTTCATCCGGTCCCGTTTTCCATTCGACGCACTAGGTCAGTGGTCGGCAAACCGCGGCTCTTTAGCCACTTGAGTGCGGCTCTGACACGAATCGATATCGACTACTTTCGATTATTATAATATCTGGCTTTATTTATTGTTATTAGCTAATTTAAACCGACTTCTAAAAACATGGTTCTTGAAAAGAATTTGGTTCTCAAAAGATATCTTAATCGATGTAACGCTGCTCTTTGGATTTTTTGAATTATGAGTTTGCCGACCATTGCAGTAGGCCATAAAACTTAAATACGATCCTGGCTAAGGGAGAGGGAGCCTCACTCACAAAAGCAAAAGCCACAAAATGGGAGAGGCGCAGTGAAGCTCTCTCGGGAAAGCGGGACAGGGGATCCCATTTCGAAAGCGTGAGGAGGGGTAGTAGCCCTGGGAAATTGAAGTGACCGGTTTAGTCTTCTGTAAGGAGCCTCCATGAATGAACCACCTAAATGGATAGTCTGAAAACTGGAACTGTCTGGTGAGACGCTCTCCAGATGGTCTGGAACGCTCCGACCATGAATGTCCAGCTTTGAACTGATGAAAGGTAGCGTGGTTCTGTAAGTCACGTTTCTATTTGCTACAAGTTGATGGTCGAGTTAAGTATGATGCAAACCCCAAGAGGCTATGGATACACTTTGTCAACAAGGCATTGTAGAAGTTAGTGGTAGTCTGTAATGATATGGGGAGTGTTTTCCTGACAGGGGATTGGATGTCTGGTCAAATGGAACCAGTCGCTGGCAGGAAATCGCCATGCTTATCTGCTTTGGGGTCATCTGCACTCCTTTATGGATCACCTACAGTGGCGAAGCGAGGGTAAATGGCGACCAAGGTGTCTATCTATATATGAAAAGCTAAGGTACGTGGCGCAATAAAGGTTAATTTCTCTGATGGCTGTTGGTATGCTGTGAGTGTCCTTAGCAGAGTTTAGACACCAAGCAGTAAAATAGCATAAAACCTTTAATGAAGCTAAACAAAAACAGGATCAGTGGCGTAACTAGGGTGGGACAGGTGGGGCGCAATTTCCAGGGGGCGCAAAATTAAGGAATCAATTGATTGTATTTAAAAGAAAAGTAGGTTTTTTGAAGCTCTTTTCCCCAAGATTTTTAAAAATTTAAATGGTTTCAACAAAGTGTGAGAAAATCTTAACGACACAGTCCTTTTTACAACCTCAAGCTGCCACAAAATAACAAATAATATTATGTTTCAGAGATTTGCAGACCCAAACCCCCATAAATGAAATTAAAAACTCGTTTAAAAGGAAGGTCCTTTTCACAGATTTGTGTCTTGGTGGAGTGGGAGATAAGGAAAGATGGCTAAGGATGATTATCTCAACAGGGTTTCTAATGGTTTCACACGGTATGCCTGATTCAAACTGGCTGGAAATTGGTGATATATTATTCAAAAGTGTCATTTCTATTTTCAATCAGCAAAGAGTAAAGAATGAAAAATATACCTCTATTTTTTCCGTAATATAAGAGCACTCCAGCAACTTTAAAAGACGTAAGCTCGCTATCTATACATTGTTTTTAGTATTGAATATTTCAGCTATTTGTATGATGAAAATGTGATAGTGTTTATTTTAAATTTTATTTCTCAAAGCACACCTAGATGCAGTTCTTCAGCCAAACGCAAACAAACAATAACAGAAAAACCACTGAGAGAGAAAAGATCGCATAAGGTTCTAAAATTGCTGGTAAAAATTATCAGTCCACATTGGCGTTAAACTCAAGACAAATGAAAGCTATTTCTTTAATAATTAACTAGAATAAATACATAGTGAATAGAAATTCAATTCCTGCCGTAATATGAAGCGTTTTCTTTCCTCGCTGAATTACGCTATTGTCACCAATTAAATTTACTATTAAAAAACAATAAAATTTGCCTTGACTATTAAATCATGAAACTACCAGTACTCAACATAAAATAATTATTTAAATATGTAAATATGGCAGTCATTTTTTGTTTGTAATCCGTACGTTAAGTACATGTACAAAAATTTAAGTACTAAAGTATTGTAATCACTTTTGCTTCATTAAAAGTCAGAAAGGTTAATTTATAACATTTCGGATACCCTAAAGCCTTCAAAATTATTGCAGAAATAATGTATCGGTTTTTTTTTATGCACATAATGTCTACTAAAATAATAAGGAAGTGCGATTTTACATGTCATACATAAATTAATAACGTTGTAATTTTAATTCATATTGGAATCAGTATTTTTTTCCGCTGAAATAGCGTATCCGCTAATTTCATGCAATGAATTTCAAATTTGTCGTAAGGTGCTAGATAAAACATTAAAGTTAATTAGTTGTAAATTTTGATTAATCTATTTCAAAATATATATGAAATTATATGATGAATAATATTATGAATATTTTTAAATATATTAGTCACTAAGGCTTTTGTATGATTTTATCTGTGTTAGAAGAAGATTTACTTCAATATTTAGAGTTTTTATATATTGTCTATGAGCAAAAAAGTAATGTATATAATTTTTTCATTTTTATTCGTATATTTGTGTTCTTTTCGATTGATTAAGAGATTTGTACACATTTTATATTATTTTTCAAATACGAGATAAATGGAATGCGCCTTTTATTTATATTTTTTAATACATCAAAGGTTTCTAACAATAAACTGATTTTCTGATTTCAGCCACATTTAAAGGATTAAAGTTAGAATGTACCAAGTTTTATGAGAAAATTTAGCGAAATTTCGTTAAGAAATTTATAATCCTATCAACTCAAAAATGTTTTACATGTTATTTTTTAAGTTTATTTGCACTTTTAATCTTTGCACTTCCTGGCATAATGTTTCCGGAAAGAAAATGAGGAACACATTTCAAAAGAAAAAGAGAAGGAGGGTGGGGGCGCAATTTCGGTATTTGCCCTGGACGCTATTTTATATAGTTACGCCACTTAACAGGATTATATTTTGTTGCTATCCTTGCAGCCTTTTGCAGACATAAACATAAGTTAACAAATAATATATAAGGTGTGACAACCAATCACAGTAACTTTGATATCTCCGTACTTCCGGCTGAGAAAAGAAAATAACCAATGGGAATACGTTTCAGTGGCCGACCAACTTTATTTACATATCCAACAATGGCAACGATTGGTTTGTTCACAAAACAGAGCCAGTAACCTCCTCCCTGTTAGGCTTAACTTTATATAAGCATAGCCTGCTAGAGTATATTCAATGCTGATGTAAAACACCTTTTTCGAGGAAATAAATGAGTTTAAGACGTAGAGTTCACAATATTTCTTGCAATATAATGAAATTTTGGATGAATTTATTGTAAAGATATTAGTTAGAAGTGAAGCAGATGAGCTTAGGCGCGATCAACGTCAAAATAGATGATTAAGTCAGCGAAGAGAAAATCGTGTTAATTTACAAACTGAGGCGAACATTATGGAAAGTGCTATTGTGAAAATCGTATATAGGGTACTTTTCCGTTATACGCACACAACTTGGCGCCTTTTATGTCGTTTCAAGTTTTCTTGGAGTTCTGAATCGTCAACTTGTCTCAACTTCTTTCTTGGCGATAGTTGACGCGAGCTGAAGCGCCAGGAGCCAGAATGCGCGATTTTTTGCCACAAATGCATGGTGTGCATATAACAAAGAGCAGATGGTTTGCGCTTGATCAACTAGTAGTATTTATTTTTCTGCCCATCCACCAGCAATTGCGCTAGAGTTTGCCCGACGGGGGGCACGATCTCCCCGACAGGGGGGGGGACGAGTGTAATGAAATTGGTCTCAAATTTTCGCCAGATTATTATTTATCAATTACAGTTGAATACCCCGTACAAAAATTTTCCCCGACGGGATACAAAATTTTTCCCCGACGGGGGAGGCCCTGGCGCCCCCGGTCCCCCCCTCTGGAGCCACCCCTGCCATCCACGTCTCATCAGTAGGGAAGAAATAAGAGTTCTGGACCATTTTGACCTTTGACCCGGGCTGGCTTGGACACCTCACCCACCCTCACTCTCCCCCCTCCTTCTCTTCCCAACCACTTCTTAGATAAGGGTACTAAGATAATGAATTGATAAAATTATCGTTCTTTTTGGATTTTGAAAATTTTATGAGTGTTCATAGGGGATTTGTTTTCTTTGTTTGTGTTACATGCCTTTATCTTAAAAATGTTTTAAGCCTTAGAAAGATTACAGTTCTGTTAATTATAAACTGGCTATTTATATTTTACTTCTATTTCACCAGTTGAATTTATAGATTCAACATGTCTTAATTTTCTAGCCTTTAACATAGTGTTAAAATGAGTCTCGAAGCAGCTTACGAAAATCCTTAACATTCAGGTAGTTTTGGAGGAGTTGAGAGTTTGTGTAGAGCGACTAATGGTGCTTTTCCTAGGCGAGAGATTAAAAATTGTTTAACTAAGAAGGAATCATATATTTTACATAAGTAAGTAAATAAATGGTAAATATGATTGGAAGTTTAAGTAAAATAAATGGTAAATCTGAACAGTGGCGGCGACTCGGGAGGTGGTCCTCCTCCCCCCCCCCCACTTTTTGCGGGAAATATTTAATTTTTATTTCATTTTAGCTGCATAAAACTAGAATTTATAAAAAAACAATATTGGGCGGGAAAACTAGCTAATTTTGTAAATAAAGTTTTAAATTTTTTTGTCTACTCCCTATACTCTGGGTTACTTTTAGGTGTCTATAAATTTTTAATTTTTTTTGTCTACTCCCTATACTCTGGGTTACTTTTAGGTGTCTATGAATTTTTTGTCCCCTAATCACCGCCTCTGAATCTGAATATACTTTGTGAGAAACTCTTACCCAGATAACAAATCCATTCCGTTCGAAAGATTGTTCTCTGAAATTGGACATTTGAAATTGCTTTGTCTATATTCTTACTGAGAATCTGAAACTTTATATGAAATTTGTTAGCATCCAAGTAGATTCCTTGAGATGTAAGTGTGTGTGTGTTGTATAAGATTTTTCTCTGAATTTGGACTTTTGATGTGTTTTTCTCTATACCCATTAAGAATTTCAAACTTTCTTTCTGTGAATTTTGTTAACATCCAAGTACATTCCATGAGTTGAGTACTTTATTTTCATATGTAAGAGGGTATCCTACTCCATATTAGAGTCAGTTAATGATCGGTGTTGCAGCGTGGGTTTTTGATATTCCAGCTCTTTGTAACCTGGTTTGGTATAAACTTTTCTTTTATACAATTGTGTACTCATTTAAAATTTTATTAAATATGTCCATAAGCTGTTCAGGAATTCAAAAGAAATGTGTAAATTCACTACAGTAAAGTACCGTTTATACATCTTTCAAGCGACTGACATAAAACGACTTATAAATGAAAAGACGTATAATCGAGATTTTACTAAACAAATTTGATTATTACAAATTTAACGCTACTATTGCAAATTCATTTAAAAGTATTAATTTTAAAGTTTTTTTTAAGACAGCACTACTTAAATACTATATAGTATGGAAATCAATAATCAAATTTTAAAATTAAACACTTATCATAAAAGTGAGAAAAATCATACTTTTATTGCATATCTTGAGTATTAATTATACATATACAATTTATGAGCATGCAGGTAGGTGTTTAATTTTTTAAAAAATTTAACTGTCGTCTGACGTGCTGATTGTCTGTGAGTATTAAGTACATTATTAAGAATCGAATTAATTTCATTGTATGGTTTTTTTAGTATTGTTTTGACAAAAGAAATAAATTCGAAGTATTTCAATGGAATCAGTCCATTGCGTCTTCAAAGAAGAGTGGAGTGACGTCTTAATCATCGCTTTAATTAGTGCCCGACAATCTGCTTTCTATTCATTCATCAATTGCGAATAATTTCCTAGCCATAGTATCTTTATCACAGTTCGCATACTAGAAACCAGGAAATTTCTACATTTAAAAACGGGGGAAAACGACGTATAACGGAAGCTTTGCGTCGTATAAACGAAGTATAATCATTACAAATGAATGCTTATGAATCGGGACTTTAATGAAACGACGTATAAATGAGAAACGTACAAACGGTGCTTTACTGTATATTGAATACCAGGGTTTTTAGGGTTCATCCTGAGCTTCAAAACCCAATCATTACTTCTCAGCCTGCAGAAATGTCCAGTAAAGCTAACTTCTGTACGCATTATCGCTATAATGGACGAAACCAATCTATATATATATATATATATGTGATATTTTAATTTAACTTTCCTAAATAATCTTAATGACACCTCATTTTAAATACTTTTACTTTCATCATAATTAACGGACTACAACTTTCTTTACAAGTCACGAGGTTCTAAAAGGGAAAATTCCCTCTTCTGAGTACTTAAGCGTTCTGCGCATTCATTTCTGCCTTTTTTCACGCCAGCATGTAATCATTCAACAACAACGCGCCGGGCGGGCGTAAAAACTTCTAAATTCTGGTCATGGAGCTGCAAATAAATTAAATATTTTTAGCTATGAAGAAATAAAACCTGATGCATAAATAAAATGAAGATTTGGACAAATATCGTCTTTTCCTTGAATTGAACAATGGACTGCCTTTTCTCCTTATATAAAGCCTGATCTTACATATATATATATATATATATATATATATATATAAAAAATTTCATTTACTTTCAATAAATTTCTACTTATGCATTTCCTTTCATATCCATACAATAAGAAATTTTATTTTTAGTTCAAAATTATCAAGCAGAATTCGCTGAACGTAAACGAAGAATAAGTAAATATTCCGTAAAAAGTGTTTTTTTTCCCACGCTCAGAAAATTCCAGTCGTAATCAGGGGTGTAGTGGAGCCGGAATGAACCGGAACGCCGTTCCGGCACTGCTTTTTTCCCCATGAGAAATAAATAAGAAAAAATCGTGAAAACGAAAATTACACAGCGCGATTTTTGTCACCAAGATTAGGGCGTTCCGGCACTGCTTTTAGAGCGTCCGGCACTGCTTTTAGTGCGTTCCGGCACTGCTTTTAGAGCGTCCGGCACTGCTTTTAGAGCGTTCCGGCACTGCTTATTTTGCGATTACACCACTAGACGTAATAGAGTTTTTGAATAAGAAGTTATGCACCAGCATTTTTAAAAAGTATTGAAAAAACAACCGAAAAAACAAAACAAAAAAACCCAACAAAACAAAACATTGCAAGACCAGTTTTTCGCTGTAAATTACTGAAACAAATTTCAAGAATTCTTCGTCACGCTCACCTAAGAAAATAATTCTTTTTCTAAGTTGTGTGGCGGCATTTACTGAAAGTCAAGCTTTCATTTGAATTTTATTTTAAATGAATCAGCATGCACAGACAGAAACGGAAATCTTCTGAACTAACTAAACTGGAATTTTTGTTTTGTGGCCTCTATATCAAGTTGCCTATGAAAAGTGATCCTGCTACCGTTAATAATTTGCATGCGCTTTTAAATGAAATCGATCGTATTACTTCTTTGCAATAGATATTTTCAGTGGAAATAATATCCTGTTTAACTGACCAAAAGATTTTAAATACCATTACAAGAAACTTAATCGATATATTTTTTAAAAAGTTGAGACATTTTAGCTTCCTTGTTTCTTTTGCTGCAATTCAAGTGAGGTTTATCAAATTCCATATTAAAACTACTGCAAAAGCTGGGTTTGGTTTAGTTTAGTTTTATTAACGTCACGTTTTGAATCAACACGAGGGCTATTTTGGAACGGACCTCGCAATTTTGAATCGCGGTCAGTTGACGAGAAGAGCTAGCACCTTCCTCTCCAAACTACCGCACCACGCCAGTGGGAAGACATTTGGCCTCCTACGTATGATTTAATGTGTCACAGAGACAATACACGACGGATCTTTAGTGAAATCGAGTTTCGAACCTGGGATCTTCCAGTGCCGAGGCCGACATTTTACCTCTAGGCCACCGCGGCCTCCAGTCAAATGCTGGGAACATGGTGCTGTGTAACTAGTAATGATTCTCATGGTCTTGATTTTTAATGCTATTAAAAAAACTCTATAGAGGGTGTCCCGAAAGGTCGTTTAGAATCTTTAAGGGTAGGTGAGACATACAGAAACAGGTCATGTTTGAAATAGAATATGGTGGTGGGGTCAGAAACGGAAAGAAAATGATGCACACTAGAAAAAAATGTACAGACTAGATTTAACGAATACAAATTTGCAATAGCACAGCAACATAGTTACATGAATAACAACAAGCGAAGCGCGTATAGCTTCAGAGGGCAAGCCCTTTGAACACTTACTATAAGTATGCTTCTCCTTTATATAACAACAAATGGGCAACAAAATAGTTGTAGCGAGTTATAAGTGGGGGGGGGGAGACCAAAAATTTATAGACAACCAAAATTATCAGGAAATATAGGGGATAGACAACAAAATTTAAAAATTTAGCTACAAAATTAGCTAGCTTTTCCGGACAATCTTGATTTTTTTTTCATAATTCCTAGTACTAGGCGGCTATAATGAAATAAAAATTTAATTCTTCCTCCAAAAAGTAGGGAGGCGACTACCCCCCCCCCCCCTTGCAAATCTCGACTCGGCGCCACTGCAAAATAGCAAGATTGTGAATAATCATTCTCAATATTTTCAATAACTATAGTGTGACTAAGCAAAACAAATGTTTGATTTTTCAGTTTATTATAACCATATTTCAAAAACACTGGTTGTTTTATTATCATGAGAATGTTTTTCGGCTGGATTCTTTCTGTAAATTGCGTGATGCAAAAATCGTTACGCATAGAATGCAACATCTGAGGCCATCAAGACAGACAAAGACAAGACAGACGAATAATTATGGTACGATTTTCCGGACTAGAGGTTCCAATCTCTCTCTCTTTCTTTAAATACTAATTGATAGATGATAACTTGCAGAAACAATTTCAATTCGATAACCACCATTCAATAAGTGGATTTTACGTTACGATGGATTTTAAAACTTCTCAGACGGATGTACACGATGGTGATCAACTTTCAACACAAATGAAGTTAAAAACCGTAATTCCTCATGATTTATGATGATCAAAATTACTTCCATGATGATCATAATTTTTTAATTAAAAAATTGATTCTGATAAAAACATTGGCGGCCCCATGATACCGTTTATAAAATTGCCTAACATTAATTGAAATCTGCAGATTTTAGGAACGGTGCTCACTCACAGAAAAATGTATTATACCGAATATTTAAATCTGATTTTTTTAAAAATGCTTTGTTTGAATTTTCAATAAATTTCGTATCGAAGTCGAAGCATTTGTAGACAAAATATTGAAACCAATGTAATTTATTAGCCAAAAAGCAGGGAGAAAAATAATATTCTTGTTGTATATCTTGCGATATATATATATTAAAAAAAAAAACCTTAAAGAAATGCTTACCGCTTAACTAATAAGAATCAGCATATATATAATGATTTAACCTACTCATTTCTGGTTTGAATATTATAACTACCGTTTTTCTGGGAATTTTGGGGACGAAGTCACAAATTTTTTTTTAGTATTTTACCCTTTGTAGGTCTGGATGCCATTTGCAAAGTGCTTTTCTATGCAGTTTCGATTTTAATTTGGCCTGGAGAGGAGGTTTAATGAAGCCGAGATGGCAACATGATAAATGAATAATGAATGAAAAGTTTTAATAACTTAAGAAAATAATTAATCTGTAAATAAATAGGAAAAAATAAATATGAAGTATTTCTGAGGTTTTTTTTTTTTTTTTACTAGCGAATAATAATTTGAGCATTAAAGGATTAAATAGACACACCCATTGAATTTTTTTATACTAGTTTTGTAAAATCTATTGACCTGTATTAGTGACTTGTGACTCTGTGCTGTCAGCGGATATCTCTCTTCAGTGCCCGTCTTCAGTGCGCAGATGCGATGTAGCACGTGCAATTCAGATATGTGATAAAGGAAAATGACAAAACGATAAATTTTTTCTCCTGTTTTCGAATTATTGCGTTATTTGTTCATGTCTCAGAAAGTTTCATCTGTATAAAAAATTCTGTCCAAACTCCAAGTTAAGTCATCGAATCTGAGTCAACAACTTAATGATTAAATAAGTGTTAAAAAAATAAATTAGCGTAGAGGACACTTGTACCAATTGTATTTCAGAGAATGAAAGAAACAAAATCATTAAATAAAGGCTTGTGGTGATCAGCAGTTATGCTAAGGTAAGATTTCAAGCAATAAATGCAGCTGTGTAATGTTTCTACATATTACATATATATATATATATATATATATTAATAAAAGAAAACATGAAAAACACGTTGTAAAAGAAAAACCAAAATAATAATAAAAAGGAACAAAAACGCCAACGTCCGGGACGCGTCATCAGCAAGGGAAATCCCGAACGGGCGCAAGCAAAAAATTCGGTGTTTTCTGAACACAAAAATCTAGCAATAATGCCAAAAAGAGTTTGTTTCCCCCGGAACACCGAAACAAAAGTTTGAAAAAAAGGAAAAAAAACCCAAGTCCAATTGAGAAAGAAGTAAAAATATAATAAAAGCCCAAGTCCATTAGAAACAAAACATATTAAACCTAACCCCAAAACCAACAAAACAAAAACGAGAAAAAAAGTGTCAACATTCACCTAAAAAGACGAAGAACAGGTGTCATAACTCACCCAAAATCCACAATTGAAGAGACAATGTTCGTTTTTGTTTTGTTTTGTTGGATTTTGGGTGAGTTATGACACCTTTTCTTCGTCTTTTTGGGTGAGTGTTGACACTTTTTTTCTCGTTTTTGTTTTGTTTTATTAGTTTTGTGTTCCGGGGTAAACAAACTCTTTTTGGCATTATTGCTAGAGTTTTGTGTTCAGAAAACACCGAATTTTTTGCTTGCGCCCGTTCGGGATTTCCCTTGCTGATGACGCGTCCCGGACGTTGGCGTTTTTGTTCCTTTTTATTATTATTTTGGTTTTTCTTTTACAACGTGTTTTTCATGTTTTCTTTCTATGTTTTCTTTTATTAATATTTCTCACTTTACGGTTGTACTGCTGCATTGGCGCATTCACCGCATTTGTGAAGTTTTTTCCTCATATTTAAATCATTTATAGAATCTATTTTTTTCTAAAGTTTTCTTCTTTTGAATTGCATTTGTTTCTGGTTTTGTTTATTTTTGTATATGTTTGTATATATATATATATATATATATTATACCATTAAAACTCAAATAACATTTTCATCATATACACCTACTAAACCCTAATTTAAAATTAAATATAAAAAACAATATAACCTAATATTATTCACACAATGAAATACAAAAAGATAATAAGATTAAAAACTATTACTATGAAAAAGACAACCCAGATATGGAATTCCAACAATCAAATGCCAATCGACCTCAGGAATCGATTATGCCACATTATTTCGAAATTTTTATATATATATATATATATATATATATTGTTGCACAAAATCTTACCGTGGGTGTATGGTGTAAACACCCCCGCAGGATAATGGAGAATGAAGGTTTATTTACAAATATGCAGGAAAACACGTAGCACAGGTACAGGAAACAATAGTCCTTGCACAGATTACCAATATAAATAGACTAAAATTCACAGGTAATGACAGTTCAGCACTTTGATATCTAACAGCACAAACAGCCAGCAAATAACTAGTAACGACAATAACAGCTCAGCTCACCAGCTGTTTAGCTCACACTGCGGATAGAACTCCGAAGACGTTCACGCTTCAAAGTGAATTAACCAGTCGATCAAAGACGCTCTGCTGAACTAGGTGCCGTCCTTAAATATTATCTCCGACAGGCCGTGACGTCACATGGTGTTTTCTCGCGTATTCTTTTCCCTAGTAGAAATATCGAGAAAAGGGTTGCATTTTCGGGAATCATCTATTTGTCGCCAAGGTCGCAAAATTTGTCGCCAAATCGGCAAAATGGTCGCCAAGTTTGTCGCCAAGGTCATGCGTGCCATAAGAGTCTCTGAGGTCACTCCATGCTTAACCTTGTAAAACTCTCTTCCCAACCATAAGACTTGCATTGCTGGGAAGCGACTTTCCATGATTGTAACAATATATAATGATTTTCGTGGTTGTAGACATTGAAATAAACAGGCCGAGCAAATAACTACTTCTTATTTTATTATCAAACTATTTAAGTAAAATTTAGGAGAGTGGTGGGTATACGTGCATCTCCGTTTAGGTTACAAGTAAAAGTGAACAGAAAAATCCCTGTATTCTCTCAGATAAGGGAATAACATATTGACACGTGATCAAAGTGAAGGGAATATTGGGTATTTTTAATAAATTATGTAAGAGTTTTAGGGAAAAAGTCTAGCGCCAAGGAGACGCGCCATTATTTTCGGTGGGCACGTGAAAGCGATTAAAATATTCTTTTAGTAATAAATATGCCAAAACGAGAGATTTAACATACCTCCAGCGCGGGGAAAGAACGAAACTGGAATTTTAGAATAGTGATTTTGGAAGACATTAAGATTTTAAAATATATAATATTAGAATTTGAAATAAAAGTAAGTGAGATTATTACATATATATATATATATATATATATATATATATATATATATATATATATATATATATATATATATATATATATATATATATATAATATAATATAAATCTAAATATAACTTGTATATAATCATACAGAAATAAAGTAAACAAAACATATCATGAATCAAATCCTATACTAAAAAGTCATTATTTGAACAATACATCAATTTTAAATAAAATCTAAAAAATAGAAAATACTAATGATACCTTGAACAAAAAATCAAGTTTAAGCATTTATATGTCAACAAGTAAAAAAACTCTGTTATTATTAAAAGTATTGAAATAGGCAAACCAAGTAAATGGAGTTTTCAACAATTAATATAACAGCTTGGCTGTGGACAAGCTTTAGCCAGGTTAAATTAATTTTGCTGTACAAACCATCCCTACAATACAAAATATATATAGTGAATTGAGCGGGGAAAACTTCTGAAACCTAATTTTCAACCAGTGGTGGCTCGTGTTATGCGTTCTTGGGGGTGTTGTCTTTCCTGCGCATCTTTAATCCTTCACTGCGCAGTAATGCATATTTGAATCACTTACATTCTTTGGCTTTTTTCATTAACTTTAAGTAGTTTTATATTTAATGAATAACTAATAACATCTTTTCTTCATAGGTAAGTATTTTAGCAAATTAATTTTAATAAAAAATTTAAGCTCGGAATGTTTTTCAGTTCCGTTTTCTGTATTCCTTACTACATTTTAAAAAATTAACATTAAAATGACAGTATAGTACAGAAATAAAATAGTTTTCTTATTAATTAACGAGAAAAAATGTTATAGTATAACTGATATAAACAGAAGCGTAAGCGAATACTATTTATTAGTATTAAAAATTACTTAAAAATGAAATCCGTTCTTGTTTTTTGTTTTCAGCGAAAGAATAAAACATCAATCTTGATGCTTGTACGACGATTAAAAAAAATCAAAACAGCTACATATAATCGTATACCGACTCATATTGTGTGCGTAAGAAAATATTTTATTGTTTTTTAATGTTAGAAAGCTGAGCTCAAGCTCTGATGTATTATGTAGTAGCGGGAATTGCCAAGAGGGAAAAAAAAAATGATTAATTTATTCTATACATCTATCTAAA
Organism: Araneus ventricosus; assembly: GCA_013235015.1. NCBI lineage: Eukaryota > Metazoa > Arthropoda > Arachnida > Araneae > Araneidae > Araneus > Araneus ventricosus. The sequence continues at coordinate 1,094,038 of BGPR01000014.1, forward strand.
AGTGGACTGCGATAATTTAAAGTGGGAATATACTTATCAATATTCTTAACTAAATCTTAGCTTTATCTAATCTTAATAATTTGGGATAATGAATCATTATCCAAAATAGAAAGGTACAGGATATTAGGGTTCATGAAAATTTTGAAAACGTATTTGTACCATGAAAAATTTCTATTATGTATTTCATCAGCATTTATATTGTGACAAAATTACATTTGTGGGTGTACGTGACTGCAATCCAATAAGCAGGATTAAAAAAAAATAAAGCTCTTTATTTTACAAATATTCTCAAGCAAAGAAACGTAGCACAAGTATTAACACAGCACTAATAAAAATTCACAACAGAGATTACCACTAAATCTCAACACAATGCTCAAAGGTTTCTTGTTAACTCACCAGCTTGCTTGCAGGTCAAATTCCAACTAACTCTTCTTGGCTTGAGAGCTTGCCTTTATACTTTTCAACAGGAAGTGACTTCATTATGTAGGAAGTGACGTAATCTCTAGAAAATTCATGAAACCAGTAGAAATAGGTGGAAAGTTTGAGGTCCTTCTAGAAGATTCCCTTTGTCGCCAAAGTCGCCAACTTTGCCGCCAAGTCGCCAAAATGATCGCCAACTTTGTCGCCAAGGTCGCCAAATTTATCGCCAAGTCTAGCATCTCAGGGAAACGACTTTATAGCTTTGTAACAATATCTTATCATTATTATCAGCTAAAAATAATAAAAAAAAATCTTTTGGATTGAAAGAAATTCCGTTACTATAAAAAAAACTTTTTTCAATTAAATTTTTATTTATCATTAATTATCTTTCATTTCTTTTCAAAGTCTTAGAACGCGAAAAATTTTCCGCGCGAGAAAACGTTTATATAAAACTCCGTTTCTAATGTCAAGGGAACTATCAAATTCACAGTATCTTTTCAGCTTAAAAACATAGTAGGAAAAGCCTGCGCAGTGTCACTGCGCAGGCGGAATTCGGAGTTGGTAGTATTCACAGTTCCCTTCTGAATTGTTACTTTCTCCTTTGCGCTTCTTCTTCGGGTCGTGAAAAAATAAGATAGGACAGCGGTTCCCAACCTATGGGCCGCGGTCCACTTGTGGGCCTTGGATAGTCTATTAGTGGGCCGCAGAACGCTAGTCAAGAGTCGGATGTCAGGGGAGTTTCAAGAGTCGTCACGCATTTTTTGCTTTACAAACAATATGTAAGCGTATTTCATATTATGCCTGACAAAAGCATGACTGCAACATAATTATTGTATATCAGTGTATGATATCAGGTAAATGGCAACAGTAAGATGTTGCGCTACTTTGAATTTTTTTTTTTAGAAATAGTCTAGAGAGAGACGATTACGAGAGAGAGACGAGTACGGTACGATTGAACGAAGTTACGTTGTATGCAGTTACGAAGTGTAATGGTTATGCTAAATAAATGTCTGTTTTGTCTTAGAAGAAGTCATATGAATGTCAATCGAGAAGCCAACAGAAATCAGAAGTGGGATGAATTAGAAACCTGTAACTGAAATTCTCATCGACAGTTAAGTAAGACGGAAGGAGTTTGAAATTGAAAGTGCGTTACGAAATTTGTTTTGTCGTTATTTGTAAATAAAAGTGTAGTAAACTACGAAAATGTCTGTCTTCGCTGGTGCAAGGAAGTGCGATTTGAAGATATTGGCTGAAGAACTTGGAGAAACGGTCAATGACAGCCATAAATTGAAGGATTTGAAAAAGATTATTTTGGGGAGCAAAGAGTACGATGAAGAAAGCGCCAAGGAATGGATGAATACGATCATGAATGAAAGGAAGGAAAGAGAAGAAAATGAAATTAGAAAAGAAGAAATTTCTGAACAGAAAAGGCAAGAAGAAATTGCTGAACAGAAACGGCAAGAAGAAATTGCTGAACGAAGACGCCAAGACGAAATCCAAATTGCTGAACAGAAAAGGCAGGAAGAAATTACTGAACGAAGACGCCAAGACGAAATCCAAATTGCAGAACGAAGACACCAAGAAGAAATTGAACTAAGAAAACTGGAATACGAAGAACGGAAGCGGAAGGAGGAATACGAAGAACGAAAGAGAAAGAATGAAATGGAATTTGAGCTGCAAAAAATACGCCTTGGAGCAGAAGGTAGGTCTTTAAATTCAAATTCCGTCGCAAATCAAAATGTAAACAGTACGCAAATTAAGCCAAAGTTAGAAATTCATCATTTGATGCAAAAATTTAATTCCGATGAAAGCGAAATAAGTTTATATTTAATTAAACTTATTTGTAATGTTTGAACGTCTGGCCAAACAAGCTGAAATATTAGAAAACACTTGAGTAACTCATTTGCTTGGCTTATGATGTTCAACTTATATGACGTTCGCAGTTAATCGCCAGAGAACCAGATGAGATTGCAAACGATTATGGCGAAGTTAAAAAGATATTGTTGAAACGATATAAGTTAACGCCAGAAAAATTTCGCCAAAAGTTTTTTATGCATAATAAGAATTTAGGAAGTACCTGGAAAAACTTTGCCTATGAAATTAAGAAGTTTTTTAATGAATGGGTCAATGGAGTTAAAGCAGATAGTTTTGAAAAGTTGAGCGATCTTATCATAACGGGTCAGATTAAACGTAAAGTATCTCAAGAAATAAAAGATCATTTTATAGATGAATGATATAAAAGATGAATGGTAGAAACTGAATTCGCCAGATGATTTAGTTGAAAAACTGGACGATTATGATACTTTGAGGTCAACTTTCAGGAGTAAACAACCGCGAAAGGAATGGCATTACGACAAGCAGAACCCCTTTAAAGATGATTCAGCTTTTACAACCAACGAAAAGAAAAAAACTGTACGGTATTACTCATAACGAGAGGTGTGAACCAAAATGCTTCCACTGTTCTAATTTCGGGCACATTGCAAGGAACTGTTCGCTGCCAAAATCAGCTTTAACATGCAGAGAAGGTAATGAAACAGGCCATAAAATTATAAAATGTGTCGCCAAGGAAACGAATCATGCAAGTGAAGAAAGCTTATCTGTTAGACTAGTTGGCGAGAATTCAGACGAGAGTAATTCATTTTTGAAGAAAGCGAAAATTAATAATTGTGATAACGTGCAAGCTTTAATTGATACAGGAAGTTCGTGTTGTCTCTTAAAGATTTCAGTTGCTCAGAAACTTAAACTGAAATTTGAACGTGCTGTCAATAAAATATACGGTTTTGGAAATCAAAAGATGCCTGCATTAACGTCTATTTGAAGAATTAAAGCCAATATTGAAGTTGATAGTGTAAAGGCCGAAAACATAAGCATATACGTTGTTCCTGACGATGCGCAGTCAGTTGATCTTATCATCGGACGGACATGGCTTGATCTTCCTCATATTGCTTATACAAAAATAGGAGAAAGAGTCCACACTGGATACCGGGAAGATGAACTATTTAGAAACTTTCCGATTGATGAAAAAGTGAATCGAGTCTGTCTTAAACGTCTTGAAACATCTCAGTTAGAGAGTGAAAGTTTGCAGGTTAGAGACTTTTCCCAGCAAAAGATGATGGGCAATTTAGCGGATGATCTTAAAATGGTAAAGAATGAACTGCGACTTCTACAAGGAGATATTAAGAACTTTAAGGAAGAACGACAATCGTTGCTTCTTCAAATCCAGAAAAAGAATAAGAATGTCGACAACTTGAAAAGAATCAACAATTCTTTAGTGAAAACGAATTCATATTACGACAAAAACAAGCCAGGTAAAGTATCGCTTCGTAAAGGAGACATCGTGGCAGTTAGAAGAAAACCTAACAAGACAGGTGAATCAACAAAGACGCAACCACGATACCGAGGACCCATGGTTGTCGCAGAAGTAAGCCCTAGTGACACATATAGAATCTCACAACTAGAACCTAGAAAAGGCCGTCCTTATGCTACAATAGTTCATGTCAGTCAGTTAAAGGCCTGGAGAAGCTGGAATGGAGATGATGATGACTCTAGTACGAATTCTCATAATGAACCTGAGATGCAAAGATCCAAACGAACTGTACGAAAACCACTGCGTTATGGAGATTTTATGCCGAACAGATAGAACTTTTTTAAATGTTATATTTCACCATATTTTATCTTTTATGAATGTATATTTGTTTTGTTTTTGTAATGATATTATTGAATGTAAACAAAATGTGGTTCAATTGAGGTCAATTGAAAAGTCAGGATGGTCGAATGTAAGCGTATTTCATATTATGCCTGACGAAAGCATGACTGCAACATAATTATTGTATATCAGTGTATGATATCAGGTAAGTGGCAACAGTAAGATGTTACGCTACTTTGAATTTGATTTTTAGAAATAGTCGAGAGAGAGACGATTACGAGAGAGAGACGAGTGCGGTACGATTGAACGAAGTTACGTTGTATGCAGTTACGAATTGTAATGGTTGTGCTAAATAAATGTCTGTTTTGTCTTAGAAGAAGTCTTATGAATGTCAATTGAAAAGCCAACAAATTTATTTTTAATCTTATGTGTATATAATATAAAAGAAAAGAAATATAAAGCTTTGAAATTTTTTATGTCTACTTTTTATTCTAGAAACGTCTTTTTTTGTCTTGTGGTTGGTGCTTTTTGGGGATATAAAGGCATATTTTAACGTTTATTCGTTAGCTGTTAGCAGAAAAAAAGCACTATGAATATCCACAGGAAGCTTTCACTCCTGATGAGTGCTTTACCATAATATTTTTTCCATTATTTCATCATTTCCAATTCTCTCGTTTTATCTTGCTTTTGTCATTGTTTTTACACACACATACACGCACTTACACACTTATGTGTGTCTGTTTTACTTGTATATTACTCTTAGTGGGCCTCAAAATATTTTTTAGATAGCAGGTGGTCCGCACAACTAAAAAGGTTGGGAATCTCTGAGATAGGGAATTTCGTTTTCTGCGTAGGTTTTTCTTCGCGTTTTATTTGAATTTCGTGATCGTTTAATACAAAATTGCGTTATATTATTGATAAATTTAAATATTAAATGCGAAATAAAATGAATTGATTAAATTTACACAATGGAAACAGTTAGGGTGCTGCAGTACCGCAGTTCCTACACACGAGCCGCCCCTGTTTTCAATTATAACTGTTTCAAAATTTCATTTATTATGATAGTTTCGAAATAAGCACTTACTCTCATAGCCAAATTTTAAAATTCTCGTGGTGAAGTTTTAAACCTTCAGATCGTTGACACGGTGAAAATCTCTTTTCCTTGTGCAACTTTCTGCTGTATTTAGCTACTATTTTCTTGACTGTGACCCAATCTAAAGCAAGAAAGGCAATTCACTTTACATAACAGTCACATGATAAACGTAACTGCGCATGCCATCTAACATTTGGCTCACGCTGTGCTGCGAGAACACGTTCTTTTCCCTCCTGCCAGATAGGCAATGGCAAATTAAACTACCTAAGCGCATTTGACGTTTATTAATCGACTTTTATTCTCCCCGTCAAAAGCATACTCTCAATTTCTTTAAAAATGCGATGTATAAATACGTTATGTGCCGTTCCTGGACCCAGTGTTAGCGAGTCGCATGGGGGGGGGGGTCGAGGGGGGCAATCGCCTCCCCTACTTTTTGCCGGAAAAATTAATTTTTATTTCATATTAGCTGCCTAAAACTAAGAATTATTAGACAGCAATAGTGTCCGGGAAAGTTAGCTAATTTTGTAGCTAAAATTTAAAATTTTGTTGTTGACTTCCATACTCCGGTACATTTAAATGTATAAATTTTTACCCCCCCCCCCCCTATTTTTTCAACCCAATCGCCGCCACTGCCCGGAACTAATATATTCATATAATATTTAGCATTTCATACTCAAAATATTTATAGATAATCTATAATTCACTAACTATGAGATGGTGATTACTTTTCGACTTGAACCAGGTCTGCTAATATTTATAGGCAAATATCATCGTTGGAATTCTGTTACATTTCGAAACAATGTCACAGAACTTAAATTGACAGTTCTTTAGTTTGAAAATCTTTAATTCTTATGTGTCTAAAAAAAGATAATCTGAATAATCAAAACTACTTTTTCCAATCTTGCTCTTAGTTTAATATCATTTTATTTAACAACAAACCAAATACAATGCCAATGAATTAAAGGATCACTTTACTTTCGGAATATTATTCTCATCTAACCTATGGAATCTAATTAAAATCTACTGAATTCGCATGCAATGCTTCAAAGGCATCGGAAGAATATTCTTTATTTCGCATTCACCATCTGTGATTTTGTATTCATCATCCTCTTTTTACCTTATTATTCCCAGTGGAATTGCTCCCAATCTTCCAAAGAACTGATTTTAGGTAGATTTCTTATAGGAAGTGTACCTATTGCAGCAATGGTTCTCATGACACGACTTTAGGAAAAATTTTGCAGATCTTCACCGATCATGACCCCTAGAACCCAAAACCACCCTTCGTTAAAAAGTTTCTATAACGTTTTTTTCCATGTTATCTTGTGAACACGAGAACTGGAGTAATTTTGATGTAAATTTAACCAGAATGGGATATGTTGTAAGGATAGTGAAAATCTCGGTCGAGCTCGTAGATGGGCTATCCAGCTTAAAGGGGGTGGAAATGGTGGGGGTGGAAATTTTCATTTTCCCATAATTCCTTTACGATTGAAGATAGAATTAAAACTCAAAATAGGCGAATTATTGCTTCTTTATAATAAACAACTTTTGTATTGAAACTTTTTTGATAGCTACAATTTTTTAGAAGTTATGAGCAAAAATGCCACTTTCAATACCCTCCCCCATTTTATCGTTTCTCCATAGCTCTGTTACGACTAAAGAGAGGAGAAAAAATTCAATTAGGCGAATTATTACCTTATCAGAACGAACAACTTTTATATTAAAAGTTTTTTGACAGCTGCAATTGCTTAGAAGTTATGAGCTGAAAAGTGATGTTCAATTCCCCTCAATTTATCTTTTCCCCATAGCTCCGTTACGATTGAAGATAGAAAGAAAATTTCAATTAGGGCAATTATCATATTATCATAACAAACTACTTTTATATTGAAAGTTTTTTGACAGCAAGAATTACTTAGAAGTTATGTGCTCCCATCAGCCGCATTCATTTCCACTTTTGCTACAATTTTTTAAACAAGCTGATAAACCTGACTTTCCTCCGATTAAAATGCTTTCATGTCTAATATTTTTAATGTAAAAACCGCTATTGTATAAAAATTATAATACTCAAATCCCTTTTCTGATCTGAAACGTTTTTAATTAAAATGAGAATATCAATTGAGATAAACGATTTTTAAAAATAGCTGTTTTCTCCATAAATTATTATTTGTTATATAGGTACTTCAAATTTCGCTAACAATTACTAAATTAAAAGAAAGAAAGGTTTCAATGAATATTTTGAAACAATTAAATTAACTAGTTAATTATTCATTAATTTAAAGAATGAAAATAAATCAATCATTATTTTGTCCTGATATAAATTGTTAATCGTCTACTTTTAAAATTTTCTTTTAGCATTCGTCCAGAATTCTGTGAATGTATTCTGGCAACTATATATATTCGTATTATTCTTGTTCTTCAGCAATAAAGAATATTGTTAAGAATTCTGTATAAAATTAATTTTGAAAAAATATTAAAATGAGAGAAACAAATTGTATGGAAATGAAATTTTTGTCACTGAAATGCTAATTTAAAAAAAAATTTAATAAGGTGTAAAAATAGTTTCGTGAGATAATGTTTTTCAAAGATATCGCGGAAAAACGTCTTGCTTAATTTTTAATTAATTGAAATTCTAAGTAACTTTTGGCCTTTGAAAAGTTAAGGTGAACTTTCTCTCGTCTTAAATAAAAAGCGTGCGAAGTCTGGTTGAAATCAGTCCAGTGGTTTAGGAGGAGATGTGGAACATATATACATAGCCACAGTTACTTTTATTTAAATTAAGATAATTATTAGATAATTACAAGATTAAGATTGCTGGCATATACTATGAGCCATTAAAAAAGGTTTTAGTGAAGATATCGTCACAACTAACTAAATATTTAAATTTATTTAAGTAAATAGTTAATTTTAATTAATCAAACAGTTAATTTTAATAGTTAATTTGATAATTAGTTAATTTGACAGATTATTTTAATTTCATATTTAACTAAAAATGACTGCACCAAGATTTGTTTAATAAATTTAATAGAAAATAGCCAAAAAAGATAGATATATAAGAGTTCCCTTTATCCTTTTTTATATTGAAAAATATCTCATTAACTTTAAAATTGTTTTGGGGTTTTCTGCCTGAGTTTGCTTTTAACTGTCGGTGGAGATTTAAATTTCCTGTTCAAAATGGCTGCATTGATATCCTATGCTTTAAATACACGTATTAAATTTGCAACTCGCAATGTTTAATAATCTTTATTCTGTTATGTGTTAAGAATTTAGTGACTATTATCTCTGTAACCAGGGAGTTCTCTAAATGAGCCCATTCTAGTAGTGTTTAAATGTTTCATGTCATGTGATTTTACCATACGACAAAGTAATGTTCGCACAATTATATGGTAACCTAGATTAAATAAACTAATCTAGAGTCGTTCTTCATTTGTGTCAAGTGTCAGTTTCTTGCTACTGTTTCAGATATGCTGGCTTAATGTTATCTAGGGGATATTTGCGCTGCTGGGATGTTTATTTCTTTATGATTCCTACCTGTTGAATGATTATGTGTTGGCATATAAAAAAATTTTGACCAATTTACTGACCAATAAATCTAGCATAACCTTTTGGAAGGAAAAATGGAATGATAAAAACCTTGATATAGTAAAAAATTAAATGTCATGAAAACAGAATCACAGCATAAATATTGCAATGTGTAGAAACAATAAAGTCATTGGCTTTGTCTGTAGTGATCAATATGTAATATTTCATTATTTTTGTAACACTAGCGTAAAGGAATCTACCTTTGCCTTCAAGCTTGCCGAAAAGGGATTTTTTTAGACTGCAACACAGTCACCGGTCGCATATCTTTGTCTGGAGACCACCTCTGTAAAGTTCTTCTCTGTATTCAAATGTTTAAAACACTTATTATTTTTTTATTGTTTTATATTTTATGTTCTCCTTGTCCAAAATTCTTATCAATAATGCCCATAATGAGAATAGTCTCAAATCCTGTTAGGGTAACCGCATCTGTTAAGACCCACTTTGTAACCACTTGTTAAGTATTTAGTCTTCCTGTTCAATTCAACTAAATTGCTCTTGTATAATTTGTTCTTCGCCCCTACATGATTAATAATTCCTTTTTCTTTTATTGAACGGTCCTGATTCTTATATGGGGGCTACAACAATCTAAACAAACAATGTGGATACATGTCAAGAATTTTAATCCTACCACCCAAATTATATAACCTGCAATGTCATTCTGTTTCGCTCTGTGCTCGAAATTCTTTGTTTGTTTTTATGTTTGTTACTGTTTGTGTTTGTATGTGCACTTATGTTATTCAGGATTTCATTACCTGTAACCCCTATGTAAAACTTACTTTCTGATTCATAAATAAAGTACCGATGGGGGGCGCTGGCCCAGGGGAGGGTTTTGTTCGCCTTTCCACTTCATGCTCATCAAACTAATAAGATAACCCTAGAGGTTATAGGCATCAAGGACATGGGGTGGCGTTAATCCAAAGCAATATCAATGACGTCAAAATGCTTAATTTTTTAGAATTCAAGAAAAGCCTCGTTAGGTTACGGACCTCAGATTATGGTGTTTGCGTTGTGAAACGTTAGGTTTGTTGAAAACTTATTGTCCTAGACTCCATGATTTTGACAAAGTGTCAACATCATGGTTTACCAGAATCAATAACTTGGAAAACAATTGGTTAGACGGAAAGAGGTGCATCACTACGACAAGCGGTAAATTTCCTTGATGAGTAGTAAAGTGTAATTTGACGACTTTGGAATTTATTCGAAACTACTGGAAATTTTCAAAGAAGTCTACGTCAAGATCATACACGGGTAACAACAAGACCGAATAGCCGATAGAAGCAGAACAAGAAATGCCACTTATCTACAAAAAGCGCTTCTCCGGAATACGGAGCCAAAAATGGCGACAAAAACTGTACGAAATCCTCTTCATTAGAATAGTTTTGTAGGCACATAAACCTTTTGTTTGGTCTTCCTTAAGTAAGACACTGCAGGGCGAGGTTGGGGTGGCATAGTGTGTCTCAAGTTCTCTTCACAGAGGAGTCACGAATCTATTGGGAGCTATATATCGTCATATCTTCATATAGAGAGTACATGGAATGAGAAATAAGAATTCAAATTTTGAACTCGGAAACGAGGCGTTGGGCTGATGGTTTAGGCAGGAATAAGTACAAGTGGACATACAGACCTGTATATCATCCAGAATGGCAATTTGGCGGATAGAAAGTGCAGGGACGAGGACCAAATTTGGAGGAATATACTTTGGAGGGTGGGAATATGCAGCTCGGAGCGAATTTTTTGAAATTTTAATTAATAATTGATTAAGAAAAATTTTGGTGTTCGTAACAACTTCTGAAAATGTCTACGCACAAAACTGATTTCTTATCAAAAAATGAAATAATTAATCATCTTGAAAGTTCAAGAAATTATCTTTTCAGTGATAATTTATTTGTCATGCAATTTTTCCGCCAAATGTTAACTAATTCTTGAAACTATTTTAAGCATGATTTGTAACAATACTTTCCATTTCCGTGATGAAAGTCAAACCTGTTTCATTGTTTCATCAAATCTTAAAATCGTACGTTATTTTCTCTGTTATAAAGAAAATTATTTCGTAGACACTCTTTTTTAGTCGAGTAATTTCCCTTAACATACTTAAACTTTGAAGAATTAGTTAGTATTTTTATAGCTTATAAATGTTAGATTTCTCTTTATCTACGATTTTTAGCACATGTAACGAAATTGTTTTTAATCTTATATTTCTAATACTGAGCCAAGACGGCTTTATTAATTACAGGGTGTCCGAATCAAATGTCTCTAATTTAAACAGTCAATTAAAAAAATCTATTAGCTATACGTTGGCGATATTTGGCAAAAGTGGCTGTTGAATTCTTAAATTTTGGCGACAATTTTTATTTTTCGCGTATATTTGAAAACTGAGGCTGTTTGCGTACAAAATGCAGATTGTACAGAAACTGTCGCTGCGTGTTGCATTTGCTGCGGAGATGTTATCTCGCATCGAAAATGAACACGATTTTCTAAAACCGCATCATTTTTTTCAAATGAAGCAACATTTCATGCGAGCAACAAAGTGAATATAAGCACAACTGCAGAATTTGGGGCTCAGAAAATCCCCATGCAGTACAGGAAGTGGAATGAAACAGCCCAAAAATCAATGTGTCGTGAGCTCTTCATAAGACCATTTTTCTTTGCTGAGACTTCTGAGACGTCAAACATTTACCTCGACATGTTGCAAATTTACGCAATACCCCAAATGCAGCATTTAGAACCCACTGTTATCTCCCAACAAGATGCTGGGGCACGGTTGTTCGAGCATTTTGTTGGAACTGGATTTCCGGCTGGATATCCTCAGGGCTATCAAGAGAGTCCACATGGAAGTGCACCGATTTTTTAATAAAACTTTGTGAGAACTGTTTTCCAATTTTACATTTTTCTCATGCAATTTAACTTTCTGTTAAGTAAAGCGACCTCCCCAAAGTAGGGACATTTGATTCGGACACCCTGTATTTTGGGATTTTGTTTCTCGAGGCGTAGACTGCACGTAATGTGAATGATTTTTCTGTACGACTAAACGACTGCTTTTTGGAAATAGCCAAATAAATTATTTTTGATACAAACATAGGTTATTCTTTTAGTCTGTTGCTACAGTGTACATGAATTGTTTAAGTGTTTGCCATACATCCTAAAGCTTTATAGATATATTTAGTTCCGCATTTCATATGAAAATTGTGATTTTCCTTATTTTAGGAGTGAAAATATTTGCTGCTATTAGATACTGGTATCAATTTGTGTATTGTAATTATATTGAGTACACGCACGACGTTGCCCGTGGAATCAGGACTTCAACAAAATGAAAAAAAAAAAAAAAAATGCCCACAGTGACACGAAAAAGTTTTGAAAACAAAATCAAAATAGAAGATACACATTATTGATTTTCCCGCTTATTTTTCTTCGCGATAATGACATTTGAGCTGTAGGAGAACAATACAGAGTACGTTAATCCAAAACAATATTAAAAAATTGCAACGTGAAAATCATTATTAAACAGCAATCAAAAAGCGCAAAATAAACAACATGTGTTTAACAAACTTTTATGCTTGACTATCAATAAGTACATAAAACAAACAAATCAAAAGTATAAAAATATAAATCAAAACGCGATCCACCTAGATTAAAAAATGGTCTACCATGAGCTTACAGTGTAAGGCGAAATTGATCAGAACAGAACACACCAGACGCCCGTACAAAGAAAAAATAACCAAAAGGAGAAGAAAAACCTTTGCCTAACCTGCTTAAACGGTGTAATAGTTCATTCAGACTAAAGCAATAAAAGTAATTCATCATATTCCGTATCTATCCTCGTTCATATAAGGATGCCAAATAAAGCCATCACTCTAATTTTTTCCGGCAGATGGCGCACACGTCGATGGAACGGGATTTCCTTAAAATAGTTCTTCCTTCGGAAAAAACATCTCTGACCCCATCAACTAAAAAATTACTTAAAAATTGACTTAAAATGGTATTTTAACCGTTCTTGTTTTAAATGGAGCAGAAATGTTTAATTTATTAGCTCAAAACATTTCAAAAAGATCACAAAATTAGAACGTGAGATGGAGTCATTTGATTTTGAAATCTTAAAATTTTATGAGAAAACTGACTATTATTTAACAGTTTCTCAAAATTCAGGAAATTATGTTCAAAACAAACGTCATTAAAACGATAACTGTTTGCTCTATTCGATGGTGCATCGATTGTTTTTTCCGATCATTATTTCTCATGTATCGACAAAAAACGTGCGAAAAATCACCTAAAATAGCATAAAATATTAAATAAAAAATTTCTAGATTAAATTTTAAAATTCCGACTTCGAGGTGCATTCAGTCACCATTACGAATGCCTGTGTGCCAAATTTCATGGCTGTAAAGTGCGATAGATTCGTCTGGACATCGCAGACACACACAAACATTGCCTTTCATAAGTATAGATGTATGTTCTAATCAACTAAATAACGGAAGTACTGTAACATTAGAATTATGGCTGTTACAGTAATTTTTAATTGCTCAAAAACGTTATCACGTCTTAAATATTTCTTAGATAAGAATTTTTAGATTTTTTTTACAGCTTTTAATGCTGCAGTTTTTTCCCCCGGTGCCTGTTACTATGAGTGTATGATCAGAGGCGTATTAAAGGCTAGGTGCACCAAGGGCGCGCCTGGGGCCCCGAGATAAAAGGGGCCCTTGAAATGCATTAAAAAATATAGCGATAAATTGATTTATTGAAGAAACTCACAAAATTCATTTCTATCTAACCAGATATAAAATCTTAGTTCAGCTAGATTGGTGTTTAATCAATTCCAGACGTAAAAACACTACCCCATCATATGATAACTTACATTTCAGAATTATATTTGGCATGCGATGTATTTTGAATGTGGATAAATGATTTAGATCAGAGGTTCCCAATCTGTGGTACGCGTACCCCTGGGGGTACGTGAAAGTGATTTTGGCAATGGCCGAAAATACAAAACATAAGAATATTCTAGAATTTTGTTTTCTCAAATTCGTATGAAAAGTGAAAGTGAAAATTGTACGACTCCGAAAGCCTATTCGAGAAATAAGAAAAAGGAAGAAGTAGATAAGTATCTAGTAAATTGAGTAATTGCTAGCTCACTTCATAAGTTAATGCGAAATTATTTCACTGCTCTTTTTATTTGTTTTGACGGTGAACTAAAAAAAAGGAATAAAATGTAAAGTCAAAAATCAGTATTACAAATTTTATTAAGTTCATTAGAGTCGTTAGATTCTTAAACTAACCTAAGCCCTTGGCGTTATTGATAAAAGCTTTTTTGTGCGAGATGGTTGGGGGGGGGGATAAAAAACAGTAGGGGGTCCTCAAAAATAAATGACTAATCAAGACGAAAGCGAGTAAAAGAGTTTGGGAACTGCTGATTTAGATGATTGGCAAGAATTTTTTTTTTAGACATATTTAGTTGGGCACTTCACAAGAATATTCAATTTTGCCCATTTTTAGACTAACAATATCTATAGAAATTAAATTTGTTTTTCATATATATGCGATTTTAATTAGCTTAAATTAGGTCATAATGTATAGTCATTGTAATTTAAATTAGAATTATGCATGATTAAAATAAAAAAAACGATCTTCAATAAATCTCAAATTTTGTAGCGAGTCATTCACTCTAATATTTTTTTAACAATTGAATTTATCAGCCGAACTCATTAGCTTCATTAGTTATAAATCATTCGATGCATTTTTATATGTCAAAATTTATTTTAAACTTTAATACATTTTCATTCATATTTTTTGCAGTAAGTGATGCTTTAAGCTTTCCAAACATTAAGCGAATTGTATAACAAAATGTTGGTTAGCAGAACTAAATTAATGCTATTAATTTGATGGGTGAACCAATTAGACATCAAAGGCGGCTAGTAACATAATTAAGGAATTTAACTTCAAGATTTCATATTGTGATGTGGTTGGTAATGTATGATAGTGCACTAGTGGCGCTTTCGCATAATTCAACAGCAACAGAAAGTATTTTAAATAAATAAATATTACAGAAATTCGATTAAAAAAGCTTTTTTTAATACTATGAACACATTAATGATTAGTACATTTATCGAAGTAATTTTCAGTATATGGAATGTTATAGACTTCATAAGTTATTGGTCCTAAGTAGCGTATATGAATTTTGGGGTAGGCAAAATCTTGCATGCGCGTGCATCTATTAGATTCTTTAATTTCACCAAACAAAAAAAAGTCATCAGCATGTAGTAATTTCATTGAGATTATCTTAATAAATGTATTTATCAACATTTCTGCAAGTTTACCACTAGTTAGTGAAGTAGTTATAAACTTAACTATCATTAGATAAATTACCTTACTATTTACCTCCTTATAGTAAGTGGATTAGTGAATATGCATCCTCGTAAAAGCTGTTTTTTTTTTTTTTAACATTTGCACTTGAGATCTCAAAAAAACTTGTGCATGCAGTGGAAAACATCAGAGAGAGTGAAAAAAGTTTAAAGAATCCTATTAAAAATGAATGTTCATAGCTCAACATACAGCGGTTTCATTATAAAGCTTTTAACGGCTCCTGTAGGCAAAGTAGTAACATACTAAGATTATACATTGAGTAATTATTATGTTTTTTCCCTTCTTAAGTTGTTAAAACTGAATGTTTACCAAACGGGAATTTGTATCAAAACGAAACAATAAAATTAACACATTTGCCATAAAATAAGGAAACTGTCGAAGTGCGCTTGAAAATTTTTCAGACTGATTTGAAAACAATTTCCTAGAACTGAATTGCTTATTTGAATAGTTAACAATTTGTTGGAGCGTGGCAGAAAAATAATTTGCGAATAGGAAACTAACACTCCCCCCCCCCACTCCGCTGTTTGACTTGAATCGTTAGTATTGTAGCGCCATCTTTTGAGGATGGACGGTACTGTAACTGAGTTACCACGTGACTTTATTTATAGCATAGCCGACTCCCACAGTATTTCATCCGCGAAAAGAATGTATTTCCTGTTGCAAGTTTTCAATTAAAGCTGATTTTTTTTGTTAAAATTTGAAATTTAAAATCAACTTTAAGCACGCTTATATTTGGAATTTTTAATAAACATTTTTTTAAAAAAATAATTTGATTAATTTTTTTTAATAAAAGAAAAAATATATATAATTCACTTGCTTAAGAAGTTAGCCAAGTATCTTTTAATCTAGTTAGCCAAAGTATGAATAGGGATATTATTGCAATGGTAAAACAATTTCGATCGAGATTTTAATGAGTCTGGACACTTTAGACACTTAGTGGTGAATCCAGGGCGGTTGCTATGGGGATGCAGCCTCCCCCAGAGCTAAACCAGAATTCTTGATTTTATTTAAGATCACTACAACTGTTTGTTCTTAATCTTCCTTTAAAGGGGGGTGGGGGTGGTTTTAGAACATAAGCATTGGTTTTTAGCTTGACAGGCTCGAAAATTTTCCTACTTTACCAGTCATTCCACTCATACTTGTAGGGTTGACGCGATCGAAAACATTTTTTGGCTAGTTATTTCACTTTCGTTTTTATATTAAACTATCGAAACTATTGTAGTGTTCTTTTTTATTCTTATTGCCACATGAGTGAAGTATATAAAGTTAAAGTGTTTTGAATGAGGTTTTTGTATCGTCACGACGATACAAAATTCTTATACCTCAGCCCTCCCCCCACCCGACCCAGATCCTGGATTCGCCACTGCACGTTCTGGAACCTGAAAACATTTTTGGAACCATTCATATGGCAAGACTCAGCTAGATTGCTGAAATATGCCACGCAGTCCTTGCATCAAATTGTAGATCGGTACCAAATTTTTGATCAAATCCGTCAAAGAGCTGAGGTACGTTAACTAACCACAAACTTCATTCTTCACTGTATTAGAAACAACACAAACCAGCGGGAGTGGTCTCCCCTAAACTTTCTCGTATTCTCCCAACACATGTAGAGAAAAAATAAGCTAAAAGGCAGTAAGACGAACAAGCGTCTCTAACACGGTGGAGAAAAAATTGCGAACCTCCTCTGACCCAGAATGCCACGACTATCCAAAAGTTTCTTATGGCGCGCGTGTAAAGTAAGTCGAAAGGAGGGTACTAGTAGTAGCGCGATTTTGAAGGTCACTCGTAGCGACAATACGCAATTTGGCCTTGTTAGATAAAGAAAATCTAATATGCAATTTGAACGCCCTTTTGTAACCTATTGAAATGAAAATTGGACACAGATCTACCATTAGGGTTAGAAGATCACATACCAAATTTCATTTCTCTAAGTAGTTGTATTTAGGAGTTATGGCGTTCAGAAGTATGCGATTATACAGACAGACAGTCAACCTTTTGACGGGTTTTGCCCAAAATATTATACAACCTATACTCCTGATGATAAAACTGTGAACCAAATTTTATTCATCTAACTATTTAATTTGTTGAGTTATAGAGTTCACATGAACGCGGAGAGACAGACTTCCCTTTGACGGATTTTGTCCAAAATTTGATAGAAACCTACAAATTATGTGTATATATATATAAAGATGTCGTACCAAATCTCTAATAGTTTTCGAGTTATCGTGTTCACAGACAGACACATAGTCAGACATACAGACATAATTCCAAAATTGTGTTTTTCGGACTCAGGGAGGTTTAAAACGTGGAGATTCTTCAAAGTCTCGAGATCGAATTTTTTGACGATTACAATACTTTCTCTTTGCATACTTCGTATACTAGAAAGTAAAAACACAATTTTGGAATTATGTCTGTCTGTCTGTGAACACGATAACTCGAAAACTATTAGAGGTACAGGAATGAAATTTGGTTTGTGATCTTTACACATAATTTGTAGGTTTCTATAAAATTTTGAACAAAATCCGTCTACGGGAAGTCCGTCTGTCCGCGTTCATGTGAATACAATAACTCAAACACTTGAATAGCTAGATGGATAAAATTTGGTACACAGTTTTATCATCAAGAATGTAGGTCCGTATCAAATTTTGGACCAAATCTGTCGAAGGGTTGATTGTCTGTCGGTCTGTATGAGCGCATATTTTTAATAGCAATAGCTTCTTAACAAAATTACTTAGATAAATGAAATTTGGTATGTGGCCTCCTTATTTTAATTGTAGATTTGTGTCTAATTTTTATGTCAATCCGCTAGAAAAAGGCGTTCAAATTTCATAATTAATTTTTCTAATCCGATTCTCCATGCGCATGCGTACTGGTAGCAATCTCTGTGCAAGCGTAAGCTATTGAGCAAATTAAATCACTTTGTCCTTGAGTCAGCAAGAGTGGACCCTAGAAGTGTGTGATAGATGCGTTTTAATCGGTACGCATCTCTTTGAATTTGATTCTTTACCTAAATATTTTACAATCATTATAATCTACAATGAAAAACCTTCCGATAGTCATTGGATTCTGGATTACAGTAGGTTTCGAATTTTTTTATCCATGCGGGGGGAGGGGAAACAGCACCTTTTTGGTGAAGTATACGAGAAAGTTTAGGGGGAGACCAACCACCCCCGCTGGTTTAAATGTTGGTAATAAATGTCTGGTAAATATAAAGCAACTGTAAGCAGATTTTTACCTTTAACCATGCATACAAGCAGGGCAGTCGAAAGACGGGACGGGGGGGGGGGGCTTCAGGACAGATATGGGTATAAATATCAAGAGAAAGTGTTGGGTGTGTGGGAGCCTCCCGTGCCAATAATCTGTCCAGGGGCTCGACTAGGATCTCGGCGCCCTGCATATTTGGTGTCTGTAGAAGGATTGACTTTTTAATAGCCAGAAAACTATAACAATTATTTAAGGGGAGTTGTTAAGGAGATAAATGACTGAAGTCCAGAATTCATGTTCATATGCTTCCCTGCGTTAGTACCAAATGTCACCGACAGGTGGCACTCTAGTTTCAAAAGCTATTTTTCATTGAATAACAGTTGGGAATGTGCAGAAAATACTCTCGAATTGCTCACTATTCCTAGCAGTGACATGGAGCGAGCAAAGTGCGAACTTACCAGTGACATTTGCAATTTCTTTAATGGAATGGCTTCATATTTGAAGACTGATTATTTCATCTTCTATACTAGTGTCATGGAATGTTGTCGATACACCGCACCATTCAAGTGGCACCACAGGAAGAAATCACATGGATTAAGATCAGGCAAATACTGTGGTCGATTCATGCTCTTGCCGGTGGCACACGGGTATTCTAGTGCAATAATGCGATTATTAAGATATTTATCAGGGAAGTGAAAACCTGATCAGACTATGGAGGCTTCTCCCCGTCTTGCATAATTCAAACTGTTTCGGGTAAATCGTGCAAAACATTATGGTTCGTGCAATATTTTAACTTTCCGACTTAAATTAACTGTTCTCCCCAACAACTAGTGACGATACAGATGCCCATACGGTAATTTTTTTTTTCTGTTCATAAAGTTATTGCTGCATGATTTCCAACTGTTTTTCCATGATTGGTATCTTCTAAAAACGGTGCGCCAGATATATGTGACTTTTAGTTGTAACATAAAGAAAACTATTATCAAAAATTCCCTATACCACTCATTAATCTATTGCAAGAATAACTTAAATAACTACCAAAGTTTTCCTTCAATTCCATTTTAAAAACCGCCAGTCCTCTGCCGAACACCCTGCACATGCATACCCTTATATTGGCACATTTTGCACTTAAAAATATAGACAGTTGCTAATTAGTTTTTAAAGCTTTTATAGATTTTTGATCTGATGTTACAAGGTTAACAGGTGCTCATGTAAAGCATGGCAAGCGAACAGCGGCGGTTGAAATTTGGAATTGCTCACCTTTTTACTTTCTCGAATACGAAGTATACAAAGAGAAAGTATTGTAATCGTCAAAAAATTCGAACTCGAGATTTTGACGAATCTCCACGTTTTAGACCTCCCTGAGTCCGAAAAACACAATTTTGGAATTATGTCTGTCTGTGTGTCTGTCTGTGAACACGATAACTCGAACACTATTCGAGCTAAGGACATGAAATTTGGTATGTGGTCTTTAAACATAATTTGTAGGTTTCTATCAAATTTTGGACAAAATCCGTCATCGGGAAGTCTGTCTGTCTGTATGTCCGCGGTCATGCGCACACTACAACTCAAAAACTTGAATAGCTAGAAGGATAAAATTTGGTACACGGTTTTATCGTCATGAATGTAGGTCCGTATAAAATTTTGGGCCAAATCCGTCCACGGGCTGACTGTCTGTGGGTCTGTATAATCTTATATTTGTTCACTTTTGAAACGAACTCCATGCGCATGCGTACTGGTAGCAATCTCTAGTAGCAATGCCTGTGCAAGCGGAAAGATTACGCCACTTTGTCCTTGAGACGGTAAGAGTGGAAAATCGGTTCGCATTTAATCGCTACGCATCTCTTTTAATTTGATTGTTTACGTAAATATTTTACAATCACTATCATCTACAATGAAAAACCTTCTGATAGTCATTGGATTCTAGGTTCGAATTTTTTTATCCACGCGGGGGCAGGGGAAACAGCACCTTTTTGGAAAAGTATACGAGAAAGTTTAGGGGAGACAACTACCGCGGGTTTTCAAGAGGAAAAGAAAGAGGTATGCTACGGAAAAGCGTAAGACAATTAGATGCTGGATGGTATTCGGGGGTCTGTTTATCATACCTTTCAAGAGTACGTGAATGAAAAGCCACGGGATAAGTAAGCAGGTTCTCGTTGCTCTAGTGCAGAGGTTCCCAACCTGTGGTTCACGTACCCCGGGGGATACGCGAAGGACTATTTGGTGGTACGCAAAATCAAAATTGATAATGGCAGAAAACACAAGGAATTCAAAAAGTTATAAAACCCCCACCCCCCAGTTAATACTTGCTATTTAATAATTATACCACTTGAAAAGTTGACTATTAGAGAGTTTAATTGTTAGCTATTCTTAAAAATTAATGAGAAAGTATTATAATACTGGTTTCATTTGTTTCGGCGTTGAACTAATACTATTGTAAAAATGCAATAAAATGAATTATCAAAAATAAGTCCTACAAATGTTATCAATTCGAGTCATTTGACACGTAAGTTAACATAAGCCCATAATATTGTTTATAAAAAGCTTCTTTGTATACACGGATGGTTGGTGATGGGGACGATATGGCAGTAGGGGGTACGCGAAAATAAAAAGACTAATCGAGGGGTACGCAAGGGAAAAAAATGTTGGGAACTCCTGCCCTAGTGGGTATGGTAATGCTGTGGGTTTAGCTATCTCCACTCCGATGACGGGACGTACCTGCTGATGGAGGGTTTGGGCTATGACCAGTTCTCGTATTGCTGTCGTGTCGACATTCATTGAATGGATCCTAGATGCCTAAGCAGGTTGGGGGAAACTCGCTTCTGGTTAGGTTCATTGTATGACCCTGACCTCGCGTATATTGACTCGAATTATCATGGCATTGCAAATTTCATGATTTTTAAAAATTATTTCTATTCCATTTGATCCATTTATGAAAAGAGTATCGAATTTTTAACAGATCATGAGTGTTGGGAGAAATTATGATGATTACAGGAATCAATAACTGGATGATTGTCGGATGAATAGCGATTGATATTTCAACTTTAAACACAATTTTGGAAGACTTTGCACTCGCATCGAATGATGGCTTCGCGATAAAGAAAGCGTGGATTTAAGACGTGATCCTGTTAAAAGCCTGCAACGTGCGTGTGGATGATGCATTTGCAAAATTCAATTCCATGGGTTTTAGATTTGCTCAATATATTGATGTGGCGTGGAAGCTGGTAGGAGATGACGATGCCCATGCCTCAGCAGCTACATCTTACCATTGTTCCTAATTTTCCCCGAAAGTTCTTTGATTTAACCTAGTCAAACTAAAAATAATTTTATGTGTGACTAGAATCTATCCTGGAGTTGCATTTTATCACGGTTCCCTATTATCTTCGATAGACTGTAATATACTAGATTAACTAAAAACATTTTTAGTTGCGAATGTAAATCTACCGTTACATTTTCAGCAGATAAAAACTTTTGTGATTGTCTTTAGTAGACACTTCATCACACACTTTATTTAACTTGACGTGTTTCATGTTTGTAAAGGTGAAATTATGTAATCTATTTTTTCACTCGTTTCCTGATGTGTTGGAATTCAGAAATTTTGTACATTTGTGTATTTCCATGGTATTGCCATATTTTAATAGTTTCAGAACTTAATTAATTACTTAATTAAATTTTGATTCCATACGAGTGGTGATAGTGAATTTTAAAAAAAATTGATTGCAAGATTTCATGGCATTTATTATAATAATTATAAATTAAAGACTAAAAAGAAATAAATAATTAAAATAAGTTTTTTTATACTTTTTTAGCACACTAATAAAAGTGTGTCTTTAAAAATTGTTTTTATTAAATTTTAACGACAATTAGAATAAGCCATGAAATATTAAAATATTCTAGAATGATGAATCAACTCATCATGTCAAATAAATGTCAACAACTCCTTTTAAAGATGCAAAAAGTAAACAAAAATAATATTTTATTGTATTATTAAATATAATAAAATAATATTTTATTATATACTATATATCCACTAATTTCAAAGCCGTTTATTTGAAACTGTGATAAAATGCAATTCTTTAAATATTATGAATGCTGTTATAATATTTATTGAAGCAACTCTAGCTACTTAAAACAAAGAAACAGAAGTGATCATAATACTAACAACAAAACATTTCGTGGATTGCGTCATTTACAATTCAGATATTTTGTATGGTGATACGATACGAACCCCTTGGAAAATGAAATAACAGCCGGTGCCTTATTTTTCAACATAAAAATGTTAATTATTATAGAGTTTATTCAACTTGATTTGTTTCAAACGAGAAATTTTTTGATCGATTTTTCTTTCGTTTCCTTTAAAATTTTCTACACTTCTGCGTTCTCGATGACAACAGTATTTTAATATTTTCAGTATTCAAATATCGGAAAAATCGATTAATTTAACAAATTTTTTAATACAAACCAGTGGCACTATCTGGTACTGAGTTTGGGAAAAATTAATTTCAAGATTCACTAATATTTATAGTAATAAATTATTGGCGAGAGTGGGTTAAAACCGGTTACCTTTATTCTGGTGCTATTAGTTTTTCATTTTAGCGGACGCATTCTGAATTGTATGCCCCTAGTCAAGAAAAGAAACAGCCATAGTGGTAGTGTTGTTGCTGTTGAATTCGCTGCGTCTGTGTAGATGAATTTGTTTTAAGACGTTCAATGAAGCATTCAATGAAATTAATTCGATTTATAATGATGTACCCACAGACAATCGGCACGTCAGACGACTCTGAGAGATTTTTTTTAATTAAATGCCTACCTGCATGCGTAAGAAATGTGTAGTATTAGTACTCAAGATATGCAATAAAGGTATTACTTTTTTACACTTTTATGATGAATCATTAATTTAAAAAAGCGTTAAGTTATTACTTTTAGATGAATTTACATTATTAGCATTAAATTTGTAATAATCAAAGTTCTTTATTAAAATGTCGATTAGACGTCTTTTTACATCCGTCCCTTGAAAGACATATAAACGGTGCTTTACTGTATATAATTTAAAACTATACTTAAACAATTTTTTTTGGTTCAAAATTAAAATGAGGTCATTATGGTAAATTTTTAGGCGACCTTGGATCAACGACGCCACTGGGCTTCAGCTCAATTAGCCCACTGCAGTGGCGAAACAAGGGGGATATGGGACTACACCCCCCCCCAGAGATAAGCCAGAATTCTTGATTTTATTTAAAATCATTACAACTATTTCTTCTTAATTTCCCTTTAAAAAAATAATAAAAACGTGTCAACATTGCTTTCTGACTCGACAGGCTCGAAAATTGTCCTACTTTTCTAGCCATTCTACTTGTAGCGTTATCGCGGTTGAAGACATTTTTTGGCTAGTTATTTCATTGCAATTTTTATTAAAATATCGAACGTATTGATTGTTCTTTATGATTCCTATTATCAGGTGAGGAAAGTCTGTAAAGTTAAAGTGTTTTGGTTTACATAAGCCAGGAGGTTGGACATTCGTCACGACAATACAAAATTTTTATGACCTCAACCCCCCCCCTCCCCCCCGACCCGAATCCTGGATTCGCCACTGGACCACTGGATAAGATAGCCCTTCGTTAAAAACACAACAGAAAAAACAGCCTGCATTAAAATTTAAAATTACGTGTAGGTTCACCTGTAGATTGAAATTATGTTTGTTTTTCCGCTTTATTGTTTGTATCTGTATTTAAACAAAATTTCTGAGAGAGTTTGAAAATAATTTAATAAATAGCAGTTTTTGATTTTTATACACTTTTATATAACTTGACTTGTTTCAAGTTTTTACATTTTTCACTCACTTCTTGATGCGCTTTTAAAATTTTTACATTTTTGTGTCCTCGATGCCAGTAAAATATTTTAATATTTTCAGAACTTAACTATTAGTTAAAAGGTTAATTGAATTACATTTTGATTCCATACCCATGGCGCCGCCTGGAAGTGGATTTAGGAAAAATTGATTTCAAGATTTCTTAATATTCATAATAGTGAACTACAAGTTAGACTAAAGTGTAGAAAATAATTAAAATAAAAAAAATTATACCCATTAGTACACTAACGATTGTGTATTTTTAAAAACTATTTTCATTAAATTTATTTTAAAGTTTGTAATAAACTAAGCATTTTCATATCATTCTACTTTTAAATGTCAACCACTTAACTTAATAATTTTCTTTGCTATCTAATAAGATGATCCCTTCTGTTTTGGAAAGGTTTCCATCGTTTTCATTCATCTCAGAAGGCATATGATACTTGGGATGTTTATACATTGTACGTAATTTTTGTGTATAATTATAAAGCTAATTAATGATTAAATTTTAGTTTCAAGACTGAAAATGAGATATTTCGATGCACGAGTATTCTCGGGCTTTTAAGTTAAGCGGTTAATAACGGAGCTCTTTAAACCCTTATGCCATCATTTATCTTCTTTTCTTCAATTCAACGCCTTTTACTAAACAATTCTTTTTATTATACAATAATTCTGTGTTCTGCCGCTATTATTATTCGTGTAATCACTTGAGATAAGCTACCACCCAAGAAAACAGTTCCACAAATCAACATTGGTTTCAGTATCCGGACGAGTCTGCTCTGATTTCCAGCACCTGAAACGAACCGGACTAAAATTTAACTGTTATACAGTAAAACCTGTTTAAAGCGGACACTCTAAGAAACGGAATCCTGTCTTAAGCGGAAAAAATATTTGGTCCCTTCCGAAATCCTCATATACTAATGNGACCTGTATGAAACGGAATCCTGTCTAAAACGGAAAAATATTTGGTCAATTCCGAAATCCTCATATACTAATGAGACCTGTATGAAACGGAATCCAGTCTAAAACGGAACATTTTTCTAGACCCTTTAGATTCCGTTCATTACAGGCTTTGCTGTATTCTGAACTAAAATTTAAACTGTTATATTCTTTGGTCAATGTAAATTTCGCCGGCCTATACATTATTTTTTTTGTACACACAGCAGCACTGCCTCACATTGCGTTAAAACCCACTCCAAAATCCTTTTCCGACTTCTCCCTCCGTGACTCCACCTCCCTCGAGCAATGACAGCTGGTTTTTTCCATTTGAAGTCGGCAAACGTCATAATTACAATTGTGGAGACCCAATGAGATGTATATCTGGGCAGAGGCCATTGCAATTGGGCGAATGCGAAATGAACTTTTGCCTTTTGTTTCTGCGACTCCTCTCTTTGGCCGGTTCATTCCAGGTGCCGGAAATCGGAGGAGACTCGACCGGATACTGAAACCAGTGGTGATTTGAGGAACTGTTTTCGAGGGTGGTAGCTTTTCTCAAGTGATTACATGAATAATAATTACGGCGAGAAGGTGAAGGAACTCGCGGTGACGTCATGTCATGAGTTAATAAAACAAAAGTAATTTTTATTTCCCTAGTTTTAATTAAACTAGGGAAGTAGCCCTAGTTAAATTAAACTAGTGACGAATAGATGAAAGATTGACTGAATGAAGATACCATGTTAAAACTATAAATTTCCCTTCTAGGTATAAGAAAGGCAGTTTAATTTCTTTAGGTACCTCTAATTTATGGGTATATCAAAATTATCATGGGCAATTAATTTTTTTATAATAACGCTTAATATACAGAAGAAATAATAACATTAAATATGTGAAATTGACACCAGATATAATTTGATTTCTTATCAATTTTCCCTTTTGATATGTGTGTGCGTGGATGTATAAATGATTGATGAGTGACGAATAGATGAAAGATTGACTGAATGAAGATACCATGTCAAAACTATAAATTTCCCTTCTAGGTATAAGAAAGGCAGTTTAATTTCTTTAGGTACCTCTTAATTTTTGGTTATATCAAAATTTATCATGGGCAATTAATTAACTAAAAACCGCAATGTACCGGAGGTTGAGAGCTCAGAGCTCGTGCACTCCGTCTATAAAATACATTGTTGGCGTGTACTTGTTGATATACAAATACAGTATAGTCTCCCTACAACGAAGTCTCTCTATAACGAATTTCTCCCTATAACGAAATTTTTAATCGGAATCTTAAATAACATTCAAAATATACTCCATATAGCGAAGTGGTTGTCTCCCTATAACGAATTTTTTCAGAGGTTTATCTTTTCGATTTTTGTCATTTTGAAGAAAGTTGATAGTTTCTGTGCAACCAATTCGCTCAACACGTGCCTGTTTCTGGAACCACTCACTCTTAAAATGTGAAAATTTTTCTGAAAATTTAACATCACGAAATGCAAAGCAATGTAAAATAACGGAATTTTTCAAGTAAAATAAATGTAAGTACATATTATTCTCTAAATTGGTGAATTGTCTTAACTTTTGAGCATTTTATTTATACAATAAAAATTAGTATAATTTTAACAAATTTATAATATATATTACTTCATTTTTAATTGAAAATCATAATTAGATACATTTGAACTTATCGTACCTATTGAAAAGTTTGGAACATTTACTTAAATAACTGCAAAAATCTCTAATCTCCGTATAACGAAATTTTCTCTATAACGAATTTTTCAATTGGATCCAAGCGATTTCGTTATAGGGAGACTCCACTGTAATGCAAAGAGAAAGTATTGCAATCGACACAAACTTCGACCTCGAGATTTTGATGAATCCCCATGTTTAGACCTTCCTGTATCAAAAATCATTTTTGGTATTATATCTGTCTGCCTGTCTACTTGTCTGCGTGTCGGTGAATACGATAGCTCAAAAACACAACAAGCTAAACGGATGATATTTGGTGTGTGATCTTTACACCTGAATTGGAGATTTACGTCCAATTTGGGAAGAAATCTGTTTACGGGAAGTCTGTCTGTTCGTCTGTGCGCATGTGAAAGCGGTAAATCTAAACCGTAACGAATTACATGGATGAAAATTAGCAAATATTTTAATAATTAGAATTGCAGATCTGCTTCAAACATTGAACCAAAACCGTCAAAGGGTTGACTGTTTGTCGATTTATCTATTTTCGCATATGTAAACACGATGACTCACAAATGCAACAAGCTTGAGGAGGTGCATTTTTACTAAAATTATACCGAAATTTACGCCAAAAATGGAGATTTGTGCTAAATTTTGGTCTCGATCGATAAAAACAGCTTCAAAATGCATATTCGTTTATTTTCAATATGCTACGAAGCTAAACACAAAACGTGCCGTTATTTGTAAATATGCGAGAAAACAGAGGGTAGAGCACTCCCGCGGTTTTGAATTCTTCCATGGTTGTAAATTCTTGAATTGTAGTCAGTTGACTGTTGTAATATGATAGTCAGGCCCGGATTGTTAAATAGGAAAAGTAGGCAACTGTTGGAGGCCCCATGATCTCAAGATTTTTTTTCTTTTTGCTGTGCTTTTAAACTTTTATTTAATTTACAAAGGCTATACACTCGAATTTATTCAAATTAAAATCAAGTATCTTTTAAGTTTTGGAATGTTATTCTGACATTATTCCTAATTAGCTACCTTTTGCAATTATTTTTATTATGTTATTCGATAAATTTTAAAAAAATACATGTTGTATTATAATTTAAAAACATCTGATCCTATGAATAAATAGATAGCATGTAGATAGTATTGAAACATTGCGATTTTTTATTACTATTTTGTTTAAATTATTTTTTAATTTTAACTTTGCATTTTTTTATGAGCGATATACTGAAATAAATTAAATGTTTTGCTATTTCTTCTTAAAATTTGCTATTTAAAAATATTTATATAGAGATTACATTAGCATCAATAAAAAATATCTAGTTTTGGATGTTGGAGAAGGGGGCCTCGAGACTTGCATTGCCTATGGGCCCCCTAGAAGGCTTAATCCGGCCCCGACTATAGTTGCTGCTGTTTTTGGATATTTATCTTTTGCGTTTAAAGGAGGGGTTGACAATTTCATGGATGCTTTTTTTTTTATTCTTAGCATAAAATGAATGCCATCTGAATAAATATAAAAAAAAATCAATGCAATTTGGTTAAAGTTAAAAGAAAAGCATCATAAAATATTGAAGGATCCTTCATTTGGAACACGATATTGCGAAGAATTATTTTAAATTTTAATGGACAGAATGTCCGAAGGTCGAATATCCGAATATTCGAAGGGCCAAGTATTTCTATAGAGACTTTAAGCAGTGACTGACACATCATGTCAACTGCTGATTTGGTCAACAGTTGAGTTTTGTTGCTTCCAGTTGATGACTGACTCAGAAATCCCTAGTATTCGACCCACAACAAAAATTCACATTTCTTGATAACATGAATTTGATTCTGTTTTGAGAACAATGAGAGGAATGGCAAAAATATACTAGGGTCTAAAGATCTTAGAGGAACCTAATGCTTTTTTTAATGGTAATGATCCGAGGTGTTACAACTACTTGGACATTGATACTGTCCTACCCTCTATCACAGAAAAATAAATAAATTTATCAATTAAATTTATCCAGTTTTAAACATGAAATAGAAAATTCTTCTTCTATTAAGGAACTTGCAAATATACACCCGGTTGAAAATGTTTAAGGTCAGCGAAAATGTTTTAGATTATTGATAGTAGTTTAGATTATTGATAAACTCAGAAGGGAAAAATTCTTTTTCTGTACTATTATAGAGTTGAAATACTGATGAAAAAGTCAATAAAATATAGTTACGAACATTTTGTTACAAAAATGTACCATTTTAGCTTGTGTACAAAGTTTAGGGTCATCAAAATAAAAACACTATAATAATCCAGAAACCAATATTTAATAATTTTTTAGTCTCACTATTACACAATGACTTGAAATAACCAAACTTTCGTGATCAATGTTAATTTTTGACTCGATTCAGCACAGGTTTTGTACCACTCATCAACAAATGGAATAAAGTCCGGCAGATCAGGATAAATGCCTCTCATTTTGATAAACTTGTTTTGCTGATTCTCCATAGGATTCCAATATTATTAGTCAGAATATTTTCAAAATTATTAGTCTGGAACTATTGTTTTGTTCTTCGACTGTTGTAGACAGAGCAAATGATTTGTTCACCCATTTGCATCATGTGGAAAATGGGTCGTTTTTATTGTTTAAAAATAGAAATGTTTCAAAACGTTTAAAAAACTGAAAACAGCTGGCGTTAACAAAGTATTCATAATTTTATTTAGTTCAGAAAAGTTAATTCATCTATGCATACATCAATAATGATTTGAAAAATTAAATCCAATTGTTTGACATAGTGTGATAATAGTTGAAATGATCAATGCATATAGCCACATGGCAATTATCACACTATTGTAATGTTTCTTTTCTCGTTTTTTTGTGATAAACTATACAACGTTCGAGACCTTTCTATGATGAAGATGTTTCAAGAAGTATTGGGAAATGTTGATCAGTAAGTCCGTGTGTAGTGCGACATTTTACGTACAAGTAAAGCACCCATGCTCCAATAACTTTGTAATGCTGTTTTTTCCAACAGAGACATCAATATAGTATAAATTTAAACGGGACAACTAATGAATCAAATCTATTGGGGTCATTTAATTCTTCAAACTAGGTCATTAGAGCAACGAATCTACAAATCAAATTAAACCAACTGGAATCATTTAACTCTGCTGCAAAATCAGAAGAAGGAAATTACTCCTTACTAATTGGTGCCATTCTAGGCAATCTGAAAGGCGAATTTCATACAATAGATAGTACTGGAAACAGAGGCTATGAATCTCGATA
This sequence comes from Araneus ventricosus, assembly GCA_013235015.1. NCBI lineage: Eukaryota > Metazoa > Arthropoda > Arachnida > Araneae > Araneidae > Araneus > Araneus ventricosus. Next base: position 1,124,064 of record BGPR01000014.1, read on the forward strand.
CCATCAAAAAACAGTCCTGTATCGGCAGCTAGTGTCTGGTTGTAGTTCAAAATTGACAAGTGGTGGGCCAGATCAGATAAGGTGTTTGATTATTCTCAATTTTAAAATCTGTTTTTATTAATCTGTGGTTTCGTTTCGTTACATTAACGTCTCTTTTTAACATGTAATAAACCAATGGCAATTTTGTTACCCAAGATAGTAAGTAAGTAGGGCTAATTATTAAAACTAGATCTGTTTTGGTCGGATTGCGAGATTTTGAACCATGGTCATATGACGAGGATGGCACCTTAGCCATGGACTCTCCTCTCCAAACATCTGCGCCACACCAGCAGGAAAACATTTGACCCTCGACTCGAAATTTAACGTGCACCAGAATGATCTTTGGTAGAATCGGGTATCGTACCTGGAATACTCCGGTCCCGAAGGCCGAGACTTTATCACCTGGCCATCGTGGTCCAATCCACAGCGCAACATTAAATTCGGTCATTAATTCATCGAATGAGCTCGAGTCATTAAATTCTTCTAACTGTGCCAATGCAACAAACCTGCAAATCAAATTAAACCAGTCAGAATCGTTTAATTATGCTGCAAAATCAAAAGAAGGAAATTACTCCTTACTAATTGGTGCCATTCTAGGCAATCTGAAAGGCGAATTTCATACAATAGATAGTACTGGAAACAGAGCCTATGAATCTCGATACCATCAGAAAACAGTCCTGTATCGGCAACTAGTGTCGGGTCGTAGCTCGAAATTGTCAAGTGGTGGGCCAGATCATATACGGTGTTTGATTAGTCTGAATTTTAAAATCTGTTTTTATTAATCTTTCTTTTTAGCATGTAATAAAACATGCTTAATATGTCTCATTTTAACATTAAAATAAACCAATGGCAATTTTGTAACTCAATATAGTAAGTAAGTAGGGCTAATTATTAGAACTAGAACTGTTTTGGTGTGACTTCGCGATTTTGAACCATGGTCATATGACGAGGATGGCTCCTGGTGTTGTGACACTTGCGTACAGTGGCATTTTCGCACAAATCATTAGCGACTAATTAGTCATCCGTCGAGCATCGACAAGAGGGGGTTAGATAGTAATTATAGCAGGTTTGCTATTATTTATGAGATGAATATATGGCAGAATTTATGAGATTATATACATGAGAAGAAATATAATTTCCATGATTTTCCTCATATTTTTATCTATTCCATTGAATAACAATTAATATCTCTAATAAGGCACATGATGCGGAAATTATCCAAATCGATACAAATTTTATTCAAAAACATGTCAAATTTCACCAAATCTCACGATTTACATTGTTGCAACCTCTTTCATAACTTGTTTTTATCAGTCACACTACTGCTGTCAAAATATCCTTGATAGGTGGCTAATGAATTGTACGCATATGCCATTGCACTCAAATGTCATACAATCATGGCACCTTAGCCATGGACTCTCCTCTCCGAACATCCGCGCCACACCAACGACCTGAGATTTAACGTGCACCAGGCTGATCTTTGGTAGAATCGGGTATCGTACCTAGAATACTCCGGTCCCGAAGCCCGAGACTTTACCACCTGACCATCGTGGTCCAATCCACAGTGCAACATTAAATTCGGTCATTAATTCATCGAATGAGCTCGAGTCATTAAATTCTTCTAACTGTGTCAATGCAACAAACCTACAAATCAAATTAAACCGGCCGGAATCATTTAATTCTGCTACTAAATCAAATGAGGGAAACTCCACTATACTAATCGATGCCTTTCTTGGCGACCTAAAAAGATATTCGCCAAACAATAGGTGGCCGACCCCTCATTCCTCGCCAAGAAATAAGACAGCCAGGTTGGCCGGCGATAGAAGCCCCATTATAGGTAAATACCTCGGGGGGATTTGGGAAAGGGATTTTCCAGAGGCAAAGAGAAAAGACTTTAAATGGCTAAATAAACTTTGCCTGGAAGAGGACGGAAAACTGTGAATATTTAAAAACGGTCCCAGGACGAGTTGCGCCTAATCAACCGATGAGGCGACCGAAATCGGTGGAAAATTGCATTAGCGGCTTTCAGAAAACGCTTCGAGAATCACTTTCATCGGTCGGGGAGAGGACTTTATTGAATTTCCGACACGCGATTTAAAAAGGACGCCAAAAGATGTAAAAAGAGGGCTTATTGTCTCCTCGCCAGATTGCGACGATGACAATGATTTCGACTCTGTTGCTTTTTTTTTCGTCGCAAAAGTAGTAAGATAGTAGCAGTCGATTGTTCTGTGAAGATGGATTTGAATGAAAATGAGATAAAGAATTATAGGACGTTTTATTCTGATGTGAGCGCGATTGATATTTCTACGGCATTCAGAAATGGCTTAAAATAAGACACTTATGATAAGATGTTGTTATGATAATAATAATTACTTTATTTTACGTAAATGTGCCTGCTATTCACTACGAATTATTGTTAACTTGAACCAAGTAGTGAGCTCAGAAGTTCATTCAACGAAAATTCATTTTCATGACTTATAAAGAAGCATATTAGGGTCGTAGATCGACAAAAATCTATACATATTTGAATTATGTCCGGACCCTACAAGACTCGTTCTGTTCATTTCTTTGTCCTTTCTCCCGTTGGCTACATCCCTCAGTTTTAGGTACGTAAAATTATTTCTAATATTTGGTATTTCATTCGAATTCTTGGTCTATCATAATGTTCAGGGTGAAGGCAGTGTGTTTAGCTTTATGCTAGCACTGTTCGCAGAAAGCATTATGATTTCCCTAATTTTTTAGCGGTTCGTATAGATTTCACTTATTTACCTCTGATCTATACACTTTTACCGATAAACTACAGTCTTTCCATTTAAATTTAACATTGATTGATTTTCTTGACATTGATATTTGGAATTACGTAGGACAGCTGAAGTTATTTCGCATTAACCGGCCAGAAAAGTTTTTGATGTGTTGTGACTAATCCCACTTGATCTAGCATAACTAACAAAGGACTAACTTGTGGAGCGGATGTGAGTTTCCCTACTTAATGGATGGGCTAAAATATGGAATTGCGTGGAATGACATCACGCCATTTGCGTGGTCTTCTTTCATCGGGAGTTTATACACTGTTATGGGCTCTACCCTCGAGAATAGTAAAGCATTGGCATATGTGGACCTCGTTCATATTTCATATAATTAGTATTGTTACAAAGTTGCTCTAAAATTCTTTTATTTGTAAATACAGTAAAGCACCGTTTATACGTCTTTCAAGGGACTGACGTATAAGTGAAAAGACGTATAATCGACATCTTACTAAACAGCTTTGATTGAAACAAATTTAATACCGCTAATACAAATTCATTTAGAAGTATTATTTTTTAATTTTTTTAAATAGTATTAGTATGATACTTCATAGTATGAAAATCAATAATTAAATTTTAAAATTAAAAACTTATCATGAAAGTGAGAAAAATTCTACCTGTATTGCATATCTTGAGTACTAATTATACATATCTTATACGATTTATGTGCATGCTATAGGCATTTAATTAAAAAAATCTTTAACCGTCGTCTGACGTGCTGATTGTTGGTGAGTATTAAGTATAGTATTTTGAATCGAATTAAATTCATTGAACGTTTTTTCACTATTCTTTTGACAAAAGAAATAAATTCGAAGTTTTTCAATGATGACCAAGAAGAGAAAGGTGTAATTACTTCATCATCGTTTAAATTACCACCAGACAATTCGTCTTCTATTAATTCGTCAATAGTGAATAATTTCGACGTCATGATATCTTTATCACAGTTCACATGCAAGAAAGGAGGAAATTTTCACATTCTAGAAAGAGGGAAAACGACGTATAACCGAAGCTTTGCGTTGTATAAACAAAGTACTTTATAATTATAACGAATACGAATGAATCGGGACTGTGATGAAACGACGTATAATTGTAGACGACGTCTAAATGAGAAACGTATAAACGGTGTTTTATTGTATGTATTTATGTTTTGTTATTATTAGTTTATTATGTTATGTGTTTTATTATGTTATTTGTTATTTATGTTATGTTATGTTTGTAAATTGTTTCGTCGGACACTTTGCTTCTTTTGTTTAAAAAATTTACTGATTCTTGGGCTGAAATGCTTTCTAACCCAATTTGGATTGAAACAAATAAAACAAACATCTGCTCTTCTCATCTGAATCAGGTCACAATCTCTTGAAGTTTGTTAGTTTGGTTATATTAACGTTCCTGTTTTGAAGCGACACGAGGGCTGTTTTGGGACGGACTTCGGTCGGATGACGAGGGCGACACCTGGGGTGGCACCCCCTCTCCAAACTTCCACGCCATGCCAACGGAAGGACGTTTGGCCACTACGTATCATTTAACGTGCAACGGGCCCCACACAAGATGGATTTTCAGTGGAATCGGGTTTTGAACCAGGGACCCTCCGACCCCAAAGCCGAGACTTTAACACTAGGCTAACGCGGCCTCCACAATCTTTCGAATTTCACTAGTTATGTTATATTTCGGTGCATGTCCTCGGCACTAATCTAGTGAAATCTCCAACATTGCGTATAACCAAAGTATAGAATAGTAGTAAGTGAATAACATCATTCAGATTTTCAAAACCATTTCGGTTGAACATCTGTTGTCGCAATAGTGTCGCTTGTGGGAAATTTTTATGTTTAAAGGATCAAATTGTCTATTTTCTAATGAAGAAATATTGCTAAATGTTTTTATTTTGAGAGTGAAGTAATCTTCAATACTGAAAGGAAATTGAAATACAATACAAATCTTATAAAATATATATTTAAAAAAAATGAAAAATAGATGCGAAGGCAGTGCTTGAAGCTTAGCACTTTGTACTTTTGCAATTGTACTTTGAGCTCCTTGGAAGTACAGTTTTCTCTACAAACAAGATGGAAAATTTTTCTTTGAAAATGAATTACCGTTGAGATTCATTTAAGATTCCATAGATACAGGGGTGGAGGCAGAGGGGGGGGGGCAGGGTTGCCCCCATCGGCGAAAATTTTCGTATTGGTTATTCAACTGTAGTTGATAAATAAGAATCTGGCGAAAATTCGAGACCAATTTCATTACACTCGTTCCCTCGTACAGCAGCTCGTGCCCCCCTGTCGGGCAAATCGCCCCCCGTCGAACAAACTTTAACGCCATTCTTGCATAGATATGCATGGAAACTGCGTAATTTTTGCATTGGATTTTAACGCCCATGCGTCGTCTTTCAGACAAAAGTCACCAAGTCCAAAACTATAGTATCGAGATGCGGTCAGTTTAAACTTAATTAATTTTGAGTCGTTAAATAAATAATAAAAATTATTTTACAAATTTCGAGCTCCTATGGTTGATTTACTGGTGTTTAGATAACAGGTATTTATCACGAAATAATTAATCGCAGTTATCCGTCAAAACATTTTTGCGGTCTTGGTGACTTCTGCCTGAACGGCGACCCATGAATAACTTGATTTGTTTATAAGTTTAAAACAACGCAGTTCGATGCACAAGTGAAAATCTGTCAAGTGGTTGTTTTTTAATTCGAGCCTGACAACTTTAATGTTAAAAAAAAACCCCAATATAATCTTTGATAACACCCTACTTTCACACGAATGCACGAGCTCCACGTTCCAAGAGAAAAAGTTTTGAACATCTTTTTTTATTTATTTTTTTGACTTTTTTTTTTTTTTAGCAGCAGACCTCTTGAATGCCGTAGAAGAGAAGCAAAACCAAGCCAAACAAAGAAAAGAAAAAATCTCCGAAGCCTCCAGTGGTTTCAAGAAATTACCAACTTCATAATCTTGTTTGAGGCTCGGGGGAGGGGGGGGGGGGGGGTTGGAGGTGTTCGAAAATCCTGGCGTCCCTCTGCACCAAATGAGGGCGGGTCCACACAATAGTAGAAACGTGACAGACATGATCAAAATCCTCTTTAAAAATAACAGGCGAGGGGATGTGGAGGGATGTTTCACGATATGTTTCTTGACCCCTCGACTCCTCCCCTCCCAGGAGGGGGGGGATTCTGTTTATCAGGGGATGGAGAAGGAGGGGATGGAGGAGGTATGTGAGAAATCCGATTAACTTTGGTCAAGGTGGATTTTGAGTCAGTAGCGCCAGACGTTTCCTTTTTTTGATATAACATATTTTGCTGTGTTGGAAAACTTTTGATGATGGAGAACACAATTAGTGTGATTATAGAAATTAAGAAACAGTTTTCTCGCAGTGTCTAGAGATTTTAAATAACTCTAACCACTTTCTAAAATTATAACCTCGATAAGTCAAAGGATCTTGTAATCAATCAGCAAAATGAGTCAGTTCGTTTATATTTATTCTTATATTTTAATTTTCGAATAAAAGTAAATTTTCTAACGGTTCGGAAAGTTCTTTAACACAAAAGAAATACTTTCTGAAAATTGTAACGAGTTCATTAAATTTGGATAGCATAATTGTCAAGCTGTCATGCACCGACATAAACTCTAATGATCACATACTTCGTTACTTATAATTTTGTATTCATATGTCTAAAAATTTAAAAGGTCCTAGGTAATGTAAAATGTGTGTTCAAGTTAAGGTAAATCAAAATCATCAAATGAGGTCAATGCATGGTCACGTGACACACGTCAAATTCGCCGCACCTATTTAATTTTTGAATCCGCTGCATTTTGAAGGCGAAAAAAGGATATGGCGTCACAGAAAAATGGAAGACAGCGGGAAGTTAGATGGCATGCAAAGTTACATTTGCCATGGGACTATGCCTTTACATGAATTGTCGTTACTAATTCAATGGAATTAGTTTTGCACGATTCAATACAAAGGTATTTAATGCTATTAAAAAGTTAATAAGATAATAAAATAAACGGGAAAATTAATTTAATAAAGAAGAACGAATCGTATTATAACAATTCAATTTATATGAATAAAATTAGTTATCGCACCAGAAGTCACAATCAATATAAAATCATTTTTGACTGTAGGTAAATGTGGATTACTATTCATAAGAAGCAAATTTTTCATGAAAAGGGAGTTATTAAAAGAAATGAAAAATATACTCTGAAGTTTAAAAATACATACCAAAATTGTTCCGAAGTAAACGAAAAATCGATATCTTTTCTATGAACACAGAGGACATCCTTATTAAAAACTTTTTTCCATTATATATTGCGTCATAACTTGTAGATCACGACTAAATAAAATCTCAAACGTCCTTTTAAGATAAGAATTTTGATGAAAAACAGAAAAGTGCTTTTCCTTCACTACAAATGATTGCAAAATAAGATCAACCGTCTCTTTTCATTGCCCATAAAGGCGCGTATAGACTTACAAGCAGGGCCCTTAGGCAATATTAGTTTCGAGGGGCCCCCTTTTCCTCCCCAACTTCCGAAACAATATATTTTTTATTGATTTTAATTTAATCTCTATATATGCAAGTTTTTAAGTAATAATACATATAAACTGAAATATTAAAGCGTTTAAATTGCTGATCAGCATCAAGAGTATTGGTTTTATATAATGACAAACTGAAATAGTAAAACATTTAAATTCCTGATCAGCA